>CAHIKZ030001090.1:945000-1260000 GCA_903632075.3 Acanthosepion pharaonis | reverse complement strand
TAAAATATTTCACGTTAACAACAATCATGTCTGTCGGAGAGAATAATGATAGTCAATTATGGCGCATTTCCGACACTTGGTTTACTGAAGGAATTTCTACGTATCTTCCATATCGTCACAAGTATTTTCACAACCACGAATATATATATATATATATATGTGTGTGTGTGTGTGTGTGTGTGTGTGTGTGTGTATACTGTGGAAACTCGGTTCACGAATTTAATTCATTCCAGAAGGCCGTTCGTAAGCCGAAATGTTCATAAACCGAAACTATTTTTCCAATAGGAATAAATGTAGAGGAAAAAAGTCACAGTACAATAAAATTGAGGAATAGAAGCACGGCACAACACACGAGTGTATACAACATGGCGGTCGACTCAGAAATTATTCCGTTCGGGTTAAATCGGTTCGGCAATGTTGTTCGAGGAACCGAAATTTTGATCGATAACTGAAGTATTTTCATCAGGAATTTTCTGTTCGAAAACCGATTTGTTTGACATGTGAGACATTCGAGAACCGAGGTTTCACCATCTATCTATCTATCTATCTATCTATCTATCTATCTATCTATCTATCTATATATATATATATATATATATATATATATATATATATATATATATATATATATAAAAAGGGTTTCAGGTTCGATTCCTGTCGGAGGTACAATTTATACAAAAAAGCGGGGCTTGCAACTCAAAAACGTGGACTCACTAAAAATAACGTTTATAGTGATAAGAAATAAAGTCGGATAAAAAATATCATTTTAAAATATATATATATAAAAGACATTTTTATGTTTATACATTCTTTTTTATAGATACAAATACTTAAGTAAATGCTCTGTTTATAATAAACGGTATTAAAACAACATTTACCGTCATTTACTTAAATATTTGTATATAAAAAGAATGTATAAACATAAAAAATGTCTTAAAATAATTGTCGGACTGTGTCCATTTCATAATATATATATATATATATATATATATATATATATATATATATATATATATATATATATATATATATTATTTGTCCATTTGTCCATTTCATATATATATATATATATATATATATATATATATACCATTACGGTTCGGTTATAATATTAATCTTATTAATGGGAGGCACAGTGGATATAGCGGCTCGGATTGAGGAATCGCAGAGCCGAGTTCGAATTCCAGTCGAATCCATTACATTCACTTACGTGCTAATATATTATTAGAGAATTCATACCTTTCTCAAGTGTTCTATAGCCTTGGATGGCAACTGGGCCGCTACAGAAAGAAACGGAAAAATACTGCGGGAAAAAGAATCTGCCTCCTCAGGCATGTATCGAAAGATACATGATCACCTAAGCATGGCACAAAACTGACTGACTGACTATAATATTAGGAATGCCGAGCTGTACCCGTAGGGGAAGATATTAAAGTAAAAATTTAATCAGAGGGGGTTATATCAGTTAATGTGGGGGGGGGGCTGTTATTTTTTGGTAGTTAGTGAGTGATTGTAATATCTATATTCTTATATAAGCTTGAACCTGCTTCTGTGCCTACATTTGAATACTAGTTCTTTTCTTTTGGTTTGCATTGATCATTATATTTAATTCTATTTTTTCCCCTCTAAACATCTATTTGTATCTATCTAGCGTGTATCTATTTCTAAAGCTATTAGGAGTATGTGTGGAACCTATAATTTTCCAATCTATCTGTGGGTTTAGACCCTTTTCCTTAAATTTCCAAAATTTCTTTGAAATGTATGCTTGGAATTTTAGTTTAGGATTGGTAAACGAGTGCCTATGGGTATAAATTCTCTGTTTTAATTCTCCTACGGAGATTCCAATATAAACATTATCATTTGTCATATTTTCTTTATGGGTAATGTTTGCCTGGTGGTATTAGTATAAGGTGTGTTTTTGCCACACAGAATTTACTAATTATTCTATGTTAGGTAGAATAACGCGTTCTAGCCTTCAGTAGCACACCGATACTAATATTAGCATTAGCGTAGCCATTGATACACTAACACTGAATGCGAATATGAAAAGACGAAACACGCGAGCGTAACCAATGAAACATTTAATGTGGCAAGCAGCCTTCGTAAATATATACACAAGATTTATACATGTCCCAAAACAAATAAATGTCCATATTGTCCCAAAGGAACGAGGAGGTTAAACAGAATTAGTACAAAGATATCACCTACCAATTTCATGGCCTTTGGTCGTCCACAGATGAGTGAATGAGTTTGTTGCGTTAGGCCGTACCCATGTTGACCAGTTTCCACGTGTGTGGACGCTCTGGTGGTCAGGAAGGAAAAAAGGTCGTTCCTCCCAGAACGGAAGTGAAGACAAAAAAAGGCAGAAGAGTTCTACTCACTAAAAAGGGCCACAACTCTCATGGGCTAATGCACAGAGAAAACAACTGTGGTCACCCTACAGTGGATTTGCAATTGCCCTCAACTGGGCAGTTTTCTTTATCTCTACAGTTACATTTCTGTACTAGATTTAGCTTTTTTCCCATAGAATTTACTTAAGACATAATTGTTATGGGAGTGGATATTTTGGTACATGTTCTTAGTGTAGGAGTAGCTAATTCTGACCGATTTTCCTATTGAAAATCTTACTGAGAGTGGTGTTTTTGTGGAAGTGTTGATTTATTAATTTTAGGAAGCGCCGTCCTATATTGATACTTGACAGTTTGAAAAAGGGGGGGTAGGTATTACGGTATTACCTATAGGGGTTAAGTAAGATAACCTATTTTTGAAACCACTTTCTTGGAGAGCCTTTTCATACGGTTCTTTATTTTTATTAAAGATTTTTTCGTTGGATGATAATTTACTAATTCCGGTACAAACAGTGGTGGGTATTTGTTTCGGGGTGGCATTAGGGTGGTTAGAATTAACATTAATATAATCGGGGTTTTCATTTTCTTTATGGTAGGGTTTAAAGATTTTATCATTAAGATTTAGGGTGATGTCTAGGTAATCAATTATTTTAAGGTTAGAAGAAATCTTAATCTTAAACCCTAGTAATTTAAAGGTCCTAATGATTTTCTTTTGTAACTTCTCTGTTAGCGGACTATTACTGTTGGGGGTGAAGATGAGTCCATCATCTCTATATAGTCCTATTAGTTCTGGTTTTATAATTCTACTAAGCATATCTAAAATATAAAAACATACTAAATACGCAACCTGGGCTGAATTATACGCTCCCATGAGGACATCAAGATCGTCATTATGACACTTAATCCAAGTAGAATTATTAAGTTTTAGCAGCGACTAGCAGTAGAGCCCGGCGTTGCCCGGGGATTTAACAGTAAGAGATAGATCAAGTATCGACCATCATAAAGACTGAAAAATAAAATTGACAAAGATTATTGTTTAAGGTTGACGGACACGCATGTCTTAATTAGTGTTTTTTTTTTTCTTTACGAATTGGTCAAACTCAAACAAAAACATTGTTTTCAATCGTTATGAGTCTACCGATTGAATAGAATTTTATTATAAACAATTGTCATGGAATTTTTAAAGCATTCTGAATGTAAAAATAAAGAAAAAAGTGTGCAAGACAATAAGAAACACTACCTGCCAAAAAAAAAAGTGAGGTTTTGTTGAAATCGGTTGAAAAATGTAGGAAATCCGATCCCATATATAAACGAACACACACACACACACACAAACAACCAACCTGGGTTTTATAATAAGTATAACTCGATTACTCGATATTAATAAGTATAACTCGATATGAGTTGTCCCCCTTTCATTAATGCCTTAATCGTGTTTTCAAATTGATTTCGTGCAAAAACAATTGTGTTTTTCCAATTTTTGGTGCTGTCAGAACCACCGCAAGGTAATTTTACGTAGTCCTGTGAAGTTTTGTTGAAATCGGTTGAAAAATGTAGGAAATCCGATCCAATATATAAACGTACACACACACACACACAATCTGCGTTTTATAATAAGTAAGATTTTTTTTAAACTTAAAATTAAAAAAAAATAATGGCTGGTCACAAGAAAATGGAGACAATCAAAATAACAACACTGTAAAACATGACAAAGCTTCTCTCTTTGATAGAATTAGAAATTACTTTAAAAATCTTTGTTCATTCAGTCAAGTGCCATACGTAATACCCGATTGAGCGATTATGTCTCTTTTTGATTTATGACTGACTAGGCTGAAGATTTTCCCGCAGTATGTTACCGTTTCTTTCTGCGGTAAACTGTTTACCAACCAAGGCTAAAGGAGCCGGCCAGTCCTGATTTTCAACCCATAGCTGGGGAGAGAAGAGATTGATTTATACCTTTCCCAAGGGTATTTACGCGTAAGTGAATGTATCGAATTCGAAATTTTGGACTTATGATGCAAAAAAAAAAAAAAATGACCAGACTCTCGAAATTATATCCCGAGGGATATATTTCTGACCAAAAGATAAAAAGGTCTATCGGGATTTAGATAGAGAGACAACATGCACAACTGATTGATAAAGTCCGAATGGTGGTCGCATATAAATAAAGTCGGGCTGGATTGAAAAAAAAAAATGACTGAAATAAGTCACGTGACCGCACAATCTGCCAAGTTGGCGGTGGGGCGGAAATCACGCAACATGAAAAATGACCAGAAGTAAACACCAATCTGATTTGTAAAAAATTACGTTCAGTGACCTCTCTCCCTTGATAAACTCGGAAATGTGTGTCAGTCGTGAACACAGATAAGGCACGTTACCCAAGCAGACGTTGCTTGGCATCTATCATTTTTCAATGTTCCATCTCCTTCACTCAGCAAATAGAAGTACAGACCGCATACTGACGGTAATTACATTATTGACTATTTTTCTCATAAGCTTTTGTCATATAAGAAGAATATAGTTGCTGCCCATACCGATGTTTCGAGCGTGACACTCTCGACATATGAATCTGTTTCCCGCCAGGTGTATAAATAGCGGTGTCAGGATACTGACTACCAGAGTTGTCTATTGGTCGCTTGTCGAACTCTCTGCCTTGGGGCAGAGAGGAACCCAGACAAGGCTATGTCGAAGGACAGTCTCGTTTGGGGAAATAGAAAAACTCGTCAGGGTCTACTGGGTATTTTTGCTCTGGCCTACTGGCCCGGAAAAACCCATGTTAAACAGTCCTGTATCACATCCCATACGTGAGCTCGGGTAAATACCGAGTTGACTATTGGTCAGACTGCAATCGATGATTAGTTGAGTACGAGTGTTGATTACGAGTTGAGAATTGATTGATTACTGTCTATATTTCTGAGATGAGGTATTATGTACATTATTTACACTATTCGGACTATTGTCCTCATCTTTGTCGCCATATTTATCACAACGTTTCGGCCGTTGTACGCTCCGGCCTTCTTCGGGTGGTTGGAATGTCGAACTGAACCCTTTATTTCGCTCACCGGGGTAGACTGTTCTAGTTCCACGTGCCATGTTTGATGGATGTCAGTTATCAGTTATCTCCTGTTAATTTCCCTCTGAAAGTTCTCCTCAAGGACATATGGCACAGTGGATAAAGGCGTTGGTTAGATCCAGTGACAGGACCCAATGAGTGTGAGTTCAATACCCGGTTAAGGCAGTAGAGAACTTTCAGAGGGAAATTAACAGGAGATAACTGACATCCATCAAACATCGTGCGTGGAACTAGAACAGTCTACCCAAGTTCGACATTCCAACCACCTTAAGAAGACCGGAGCGTAAAATGGCCGATACGTTGTAATAAATATGGCGACAAAGATGAGGACACTAGTCCGAATAATGTAAATAATGTACATAATACTTAATCTCAGAAATATAGACAGATAATTAAATACTGTTTATTTAACATTGAAGTCTTGAGTTGTACTTTATCATTAAAGGCCACCTCACCAATACGGCTCACAAAAATTATATAAATGAACCATGTGATTATCATTATTATTATTATTATTCTCATTTTATTAATATAATTGTTGTTGTTGTTGTTGTTGTTGTTCTTCTTCTTCTTCTTCTTCTTCTTCTTCTTCTTCACAATGTCCTGTTCTTTGTAAGTCTTAACAACTTTTCTCTTTTTGTTATCTCTCCTAAACAATGTCTCACTATCCATTTACTCAAGCTCGCTCGGTAGGTTATCCATTGTTTTCCTCTGACGCTCTTGCCTTCAATCTTCCCTGTGAGTATCAAATTTTCCAAACTTTCTTTCCTCATTATGTGCCCTAGATATTACAGCTGTCTCCCCCCCTGGTCTTAAGTGAAAGTTTTCTTTTTTTTTACCTTTTCTGTAAGATTTCGTCTTTTCTCACATGTTCGGCCCATGTTATTCTCAGCATCCTTCTGTAGAACTACATTTCTCTTGCTTCAACTGTCTTCTTCATCTGCAAGCGGATTGTAGGAGAACTGATAGTACATAACATAACAGTTCCATATATCTTTCTTTGCTTCTAACGAATTTTTTCAATTCAAATATATTCACAATTTTATATTTAAATAAGAATTTAAGTATTCTCAATTAATAGTTTCGACAAAAAGCCATCTATATACCCTCGAGAACCCTAATCCTGGCAAGCAACTCGCCCCAAACTACTAGGTTTCTTCAGTATATATATATATATATATATATATATATATATTTATTAAATATAACAGACAAAGAATGTCTATTATGTTTGAATGTCTATCATGAGCCCTTCTAAGATTCGTATAGTGACTTTAATTTCGGGAGAAAATATAGACAAAAGCTGTCCAACATTTGGATATTTTTTATTATGCTGTTCATTGATTTAGGCTTTCGGCTCACATGAACCATCATCAGAGTGATTAGATGGACGGACACACACACACACACACACACACACACACACACACACATATATATATATATATATATATATAAAATTAAAAACTATGAAAACACTGTCATAATGGCACAACCGTTATTTTCTGAATCTGCATAATCTAACATGATCAGTAGTTGAACAAAACGAGTCAACTCAAACCTTCGGTTAGGATGAATTATGACACAAGGTATAGCAAGTTTTGGCGAGCCATTATCGTTCATGTCCTGTAGGGACGCAGCACATAGAAGATGAAGAACCAGCGTTAGTCCGAATTATTTATAAAGTAAGTCAATCCCCAAGATGCAAGTAAACCACAATATATAATAATGCCCAGATGGTAGGAAAACTAAAATTTATTTTAATTAATCCAAAATATTAGGATTTTTGCATATATATATATATATATATATATATATATATATATATATATATATATATATATATATTATAATAAAGAGAAAGAACAGTAAGACATATAATCCGGTGTTCTTATTAATATTTTTATTTTTACAAAACAGTGCTTAATGGAAATCTAGAGAGCATAAATATTATAAATTTACTTATTTAAAAATATGGTTCCACCGCTACACAGAATTTACCATGTTTCAAAAACAGAAGCTAAAAACTTCAAATCCAATTATAGAATTAAATCAAAGCCCATAGTTCTGTTTCATTTTCAAGCAAATTTTGGAATTTTAAAGTTTTAAAAGCACATACATTCATAATATTAGTTTCTAAGGATATGAGGAAATGCAGTCATTTTAACAAAATTAGGTAGGGTATTCATTTTCACTGACAACTTATTGTATGAAAATATGTGTTATATATATAAATAAATTATTAGGAGGATTTGATAATCATATTTAAGTAATTCGTCGAGTCTGAAATCTCAACAGAATGCAGAATGACACCGTGGCCCATTTTTCCACACTTTTATATCTAAAACGGCAATCCTTGTTCCAATGTAGTCCTCCACATCGATAACATGCTGATGGGGGGGGGCTTATATTTGCTTCGATTTTCGTCATAATTTGCTCTGTATGTTGTACTTTTTCCCTTATCAGAGAATTTTTGTTTTCTTTCCGGGGAGAGTGAGAATCTTTTTTCATTATTATAGAATTTTTGTTTTTTTCCTGGGGAGAGTGAAGAATGTAGACTTTTGTTTAACTTACGTATATGAGATACAGCTGACTCCTCAATGTCCTTCGCGTCTTTCTAGTTTGAAATCGTCGCAATGTTTATTTACGATAGCGGTAAACGTGGAATAATCGTCATTATCGCTCCTTACCAGGTCAAGGCATTTCCACCTCCTGTGGAAGAGTGATGTTTTCAGGCTGAAGAGTTCTTTAAGTCATGTCACTGCTTCGTCAAATTTTAATTCGTTCGTCTTTTTTGGCAAGATATAATCCACGAACTTTGTATATTCTTCAGTTCCTAATTTTCTAAGCAATAGACGTAGCTTTTTTGCTTCTATCCAATTTTAACGGTCGATATTAAAGATGTGTTCATGTCTCCTGAAGTAATCTCCGAAATTTTTTTCCTCATCTACAAAATATTTGAAAATCTCTATGGTATTCCACACTGCGTCTTGCGAAAAATTTGCCTCTTTTTCGATATCTAACTGCTTGTTACCCGTTACTTTCAATATTAGTTCCTGGAGCTCTATTTGTCTTTCTAATTGCTTTTGCTATTTTTCTTCCATTCTTTCTTGTAGTTGTAATTGTTGATCATTTTAGTATTTTATCAGTTCTACCACAATATTTTTAAAATCTTCCATGATAAGTCAATTTTACGTATTTTTACTCCTCGTAACTGTTTGTCGCTAATTGTTGTGGACGACGAGGGGAAGATTTTTGTATTTCTTCTTCTCGTGTGAGTTCGAATCGCTCGTCGCCAATTCGCTGTGGACGACGAGGGAATTTTTTTTTGTTTTTTGTTTTTTCTTCGCGTGTGAGTTCGAATCTTCGTCGCCAATTTGTTGTGGATTTCGAGAGGAAATCCGGTCTCAAATGAATGACAAACACAGGAATGAAATATAGCAAATAAATGTATTGACGTAATAATACAATTGGTAATACGGTTAGTAGATCCAGAAATGCGGTTAGTAGCAATAATGATATATATACAGTCTGGGAAATTCAGTATCGAAGTATGACTTCCTTCTGAGTCTACATGCTCGCAACTGTGACTCCTACAAAGCGGTTACCTCACACTCTCACTGTATCACTTCCGATTCCGGGTATTCACCGGCAGTAGTACAAGTACACACTGATCGAGTCCACTTGTATGAAAAAGGGGTGGACCTCTTAACAATATATATATATATATATATATATATATATATATATACCTGTTGACTCCCATGAGAAGCTCCATCCACCTTTAGTAAGTGAAATTTCAGGACTGTTAGACGAAGTAGTAATGGAAATCAAGAAGAAGGAGTTACTATTAACTCTAAGAAACCAGAATGTATGATCGTCAGTAATAGAACTAGTTCAAGGTCTCAGTAACAAATGTGACACCGAAATTCGAAGACACATTAAAATATTGAAAGATGCCCTCCAGAAACTAAATAAATATGAAGGAACTTGAAAATTTCGTTAGACAAAGAGAAAAGAGTGCTGAACTGAAACGTTATTTCTATATTTCTCTATGGCAGTGAATGCAAGAAATTTTCCTTAGAAATGAAGAAACGACTCGAAGCAACGCAGATATCGTTCTACAGAAGGATGCTGAGAATATCATGGACGGAACATGTGAGCAACGCAGAAGTTTTAAGTAAAATGGGAATAACAACTGACACTTTCTGGGCTGCAAAATGAGGAAAGAAGGCTTGGAGTATTTAATACTCACAAGGTATCTTAAACGCGATAGATTGATTTTTTTTTATTTGCAGGTTATTTAATGCCAGAAGTTATTTTTAGATTGTAAGATTTTTTTTTAGATAATAATGATACAAGTCTTACTAATCAACACATAGCTGGATGAAAGAGATGAGTTCATGCCTTTCCCATGGTAATTTAATATAATGAACCCGAGTGGAATTGGAACTCGGCTCTTTGATTAACAATTCCGGACCACCAGCATATCTATGTTTACAGTACCTGGTATTCCCAAGTGGTCACCCATTTAGTTAATGACCGGTCTCGACGTTGCTTAACTTCACCGTGATGTGACCATAATCCATATTAAACGCGGGAACGACAAAAGAAAACAGAGACTGACTTAACAAGTTTGTGTGAATGGTGGCTTAGCCAGGAAAGAGATGGATTTTAATGAGTCAAAAGTTGCTTAATGATACAAGAGATAGGAAGCTGTGGGGAGTCATGATCACGCATGTTCGGAACAGAGATGACGATGAAAGAAAGTTTCAAGATTTGTTTTGCAAGGTGGGTGTTTGAATTTTATATAATTTCTATGTTCATACTAGCTAAAAATAAATATGGGTATTCAGAATTTTTTTTAAATGTCTGCTGTCCTCCGAGTTTTAATAAACAGATTTTCGATAATTGCTTTTCACAGTCTGTTGTGGTTGATAATATAAGATACTAACAATTTGTAAATTTACTGGTGCCTTAAAAGATTTGCCATCTGTTTGCTTCTCTTAAAGAAAGCAATTCAAAATGAGTAAGCCATCTTGAGAAGTGGACAGAATCTAGTCTAGATGAATCAGCATTTAAACAAAATACACATGACAAAGCCATCACCACATAACTTTTACGTGATCGTGTTATTCAGGAGGAAAATCAGGACAGACAAATAATTTCTCGTTCAAGTTGTTTAATTCTGCCATCAGATCTTGTTTTAATGCGATAGTTCTCTTTAGCGTATATATAATAGTCTTTAAAATATATCAAAATATCAAGTAAGATGTACAAACGCTCAATTTTTAATTAGTTTCGTGTTATCTCTATACCATTTTGATTGGTAAATATTAAATGTTCGCAAATGAATGAAAATTACTCGACTATAGAAGGTTTGATTAATAAATAGTCTTCAAACCTATAAAATAAGTTTTAGATCAGATAATGAAACTGTATCAAAATGAAGGAAAAGTATTTCTCTTCAAAATTACGAGGATTGATTTATAATTAAGGTCTTCAATCGTATAAAACAAGGTTTAGATCAGATAGAATGATGAAACTGGTATCCAAATGAAGGAAATTTATTTCTCTTCAAAATGACGACGGTTCATTGATAAGTCAGGTCTTACTCTATTTGAGTAATTAAACATTGATTTGCCGTGATGGCCTTCTGTATCCTAATAGTATGCCATGCTTCGCTCAAAAGTGGTTTCTTCGATTGTCGGGAAGCACATTTTCTTTAGTGAGACTCATCCAAATCACCCCGACCTTGTTACGTGCCACGCATGTTTTTTGTTAGAAAATAATGATTGTTAAAATTTGTGGAGAAAAATGATCTTGCTGAAGTGACCTCCATCTTCTGGCTTTCTCCTTCTATATTTTGGATAGGAGCCATTCCCTTGTTCAAATTTTAATTTAATTTAAATAAAAGAGAAAAAGATTTTCAGTGTGGGGGCTTGTGACACCCCTCACCTCAACTTAAGGCCCCTCTTTGATCAAAATGAAATATACTTATCGAAGTAACCTGGGTAATGTAGTTTCAGAATATATATGGTTATGGGAGTCTGTCTCCAAAACCTACGAGGAGTTCGATAACAAATAAACAGACAGAAAGAGGCTACAACTTCACACACACACGCACACAACACGCACACACACACACACACACACACACACACACACACATATATATATATATATATATATATATATATATATGATAAGAATGAAAGTAATATATAAATTCCTTCGTTCACAGCATTAATCCAAAAGAGGGTTCGATACCGATTGCAGAGCGATAATTATTTATTTATTATAATTTTATCATATAGACAAAACCATTTTACTCACTACAAAGATGCAACTTGGTTTCAGTGCATTTCAACTGCACTTCTCACCCGTCGAAGTGCAGTTGAAATGCTCTGAAACTAAGTTGCATCTTTGTAGTGAGTAAAATGGTTTTGCCTATATGATAAAATTATAATAAATAAATAATATATATACATATGTGTGTGTGTGTGTATAAAATATATATTTCTACGTTTAAACAGAAACGTATGGAAACGTCTAATCTTAGAGAACACACGTTTGAAATTTAAAAATAAATCTAGTTCAACGGATTGGTTTGGTAAATTAGCATAAAAATGAACCAAAGAGAAAGGAAATTATAGAACAAACATTTCTGAAAATCAGCAACGAAGTTGGCATTCCTTCTAAGATTGGTAAAAGAAATTTGTAACAACATGGGCTTTGTGGAAAGGTAAAAGTCCTGGGAGACTAACGGTATCTTTAAAAATAAGTGCAAAGCATCAATATCTGTACGTTGATGCAATAAACTTTGAGACTGTCTCTGCACAGTGAGTTCTAAGCAGTGCATAGTGAATTCAATACCATGGTTTTGGTTTAATAAGTTTTCAATCTATAGATTTATAATTCAAGAAATATTGACTGCAAGCCAAAAGTTTGGACGCTTTCAGTGAATTTGGAAGAATCGCCTATAAATTGATAGTTGCCTGTTTTTTTTTTTTTTTTTTTCAGAACTCATTAGTTCCTTTTAGGTAAGAAGAACTTTCGCTTTCTGAAAGGTTTTACCATATATTCAATAATAATAATAATGAAATTAACTCATTGTTGCATTAAAAGTTCCTTAAAATTATAACTAATCTAAATTTCAAGCTAAAGGTAATTTTAGGTCTGGTTGATTTTACATTATTAGGAATCGTCAGTAATACACCAGCAGTTCGCGTTGTTAAAAATACAAACATCATCATCATCATCATGTCCAAAGACAGAACCCAATTTAACCAACGTACTGGTGGTGGTGGTTGTGGACTCAATCTATGTGTGTGGGTACGCGTCTATATATGTGTATGTATGTATGAAAAATGTGTGCTTATCTGGCGTCGTGGACGGACGATCTGAAAAGCATCACGACCACCGCCACCTGTTCCTTGTTAAGAAAACATTGCTACATATGTAATGCTAACGTAACGACACCGAAATACTATGACAATTGCGTTTATATTTATATATATATATATATATATATATATATATATATATATATATACACACACACACACATATATATATATATATATATATATATATATATATATATATATATATATATATATATATATATATGGTAGTGGCACGCATTAATTAAAAAAAATGGCAAAAGAGATACAGATTCGATTCCTATCGGAGGCACAATTTTTTCTTTAGTAGGACTTCTCAACCTAGGCCGGTAGTTACTAATTTCACTGTTTAAAGAAATAAAAAAGCGCGGCTAGAAACTTCAACACGGGTAACCACAAAAATTAATGTTTATAGTAATACTATATATATATATATATATATATGTGTGTGTGTGTGTGTGTGTGTGTGTGTGTGTGTGTGTGTGTGTGTGTGTGTGTGCAGATATGTAGAAAAATAGGAAAGAACACGTTAGGTAAATAAACCGGAGTTCTTTAGTATTTTTATTTTTAAAAACCATACAGAAGTAGAGCTTAAATTATAATTATTTTTTGAAAAATATGATTCATTCGCTACATAAGAGTTCTCATGTTTCAAAAACAAGAGCTGAAAACCTCAATATAATTATTAAAATTAAATTGAATTAAAATATTAAGCTCTGTTTCATCGTCAAGCGAAAATTTAAGAATAACCAATCTTGAAATTTACGCAAAATTAATTACTATGGAAACATATATATATATATATATATATATATATATATATGAATTACAAGTAGATAAAATTCAATATTACATATGATATATGGCCATTTCGCCCAGAACGAGCTTGTCAACCACAAAGAGTTGGATAAAAAAAACAAAAAAACAAATGAATCATGATGTTTTTGGGAAATAGGAACAAATTATTTTAAATTGGAGGGGGAAGAGAAAGATAAAGAGAGAAGAAAGAGAAGAATACATTTGGGGGAGGGATAGAGTAAATGATTAAAGGAGAGAAATTAAGATGAAAATTTTCAAATTCGTGTAGACATGAACTGACCTTGACTTATATTCAACATGTTAACTTTTGTTCAAAATGAGAAATTACATAAGGAAATACAATCTTTAAAAATTTAGAAAAGTTTTTTTTTAGATAATATTTAGGAAATTTTAATAATTAATATATACTTTAAATATTTTAAATTAGAAATTTTGTACTAAACGCTAATTAAAAAGATTTTTAGTATGTAAAACACAAAATATTAGTATTAATTAAATAATAGATTATTTTTTTTTTTTAAATAAATAAATAAAAGAACAAGAGAATATTCGTATTAAACTTTTATTAAATACATATTAAATTATTTTTAAACAGAATTATAAAAAACAGAATTATAAAAAACAATAATTAAATAAATAAGAAACTAAATAGATAAATACAATATGAATGAATTATAAATAAGAATATATAAACTATTGATTAAATTATGTATTTATAAAGATTATGGATAAAAATTAGATTAAAATTTAAAATTTAAAGAGGCTCTTAAAATTTAACATTTAAAGAGCTCCTTAAGGAGAGAAAATACAATATTACTATAGCCATCAACCCAATTTAATAAAAGTCAGTAGTAATTAAAAGGAAAGTAATTAAAAAGTAATTAAATCAAAATTAAAAGTTAAAAATAAAAATGAAAAATGTCTTTCTAAGAAAACCTTATTTAAAAAAAAGTATTATATAGCGTAGACAAATATTAAAATTTGTTATATTAAAACTTAAATAAGGTGGTGCTAATATTAATCATAAAAAAAGGAATAAACAAAATCTTAAAAATTATATATAACAAATATATATATATATATATATATATATATATCAATCAATGAATTACTAAATGAATCCAAATAAGTATCATATCGGTGAGATATAAATAAACAAATAAATCATTTAACTTAGTTAATGGATTAAATGCAAAGAGAGGAAAAAAGAGGGGAAACAAAAAATGATATTGGGAAGAAAGTGAGTTTGATACAAAAAAAAATAACCTGCCCTCTTTTTAGCTGAATAACTCAAAGGATTTTTCAGTGTTTCGTACAAAAAATGGTGTCAACATAGTTAAACATCTGTAAACCTGGGGAAAAAAAAGAAACTCAATGTTTAGTGTTTATTTTTTTTGTTTTTTTTTTTTAGATATTAAATATTCTATGGGATGGGCAATTATGCTGTTACACAATTTGGAAAATTTTACACTTACATCCGGTCTACACAATGTGCGCTTGGAAAATTTGTAGCCATTTTATATTTTTTTAATTTTGCGCATGCGCGTTCTTTGTTTTTGATTTTGTCGACTGCACAGTATAGTAGGGTCAGTTGTACACCATCTGGGGAAAAGAGAGCACCATGACGCAATTCACTCTGCCAGAAATTTGGAAATGGCATTCTTTAATGCTTGGCATTTACACCGGAAGCTCCAATACAAACATTTCAGATTGTTTGGGTGGGAATCTGAGAACAGTGCAGAGAATTCGCGAAAGAGTTGGATGAGTCTAATGGTGATAACGAAGGTACAGCAGCTCGGAAAAATCATTCTGGCCGTGTTGATAAGAAAAGAACTGAATTTGTAGATGAGGACCACAGATTCTACGCGGAGGCCTACATCAAGTGCCTTCAGGAGGTAGTGCTGCCCTGGGTCAAGGGGGTGGCTGCTGGAAGAGCCTATATCTGGTAACAGGACTCTGCACCATGCCACACAAGCAGGAGAACCCAGTCATGGCTGTCAGACAATTTCTGTGACCATATAATCCTTTACAGCTGGTCACATAACTCCCCAGACTGCAACCACCTCGATTATTATGTATGGGACACAGTTGAGCAACAAAATTCCTTGTAAAACCAAAGATGAACTGAAAGCAAGGATTATAACAACATTCACCATCTTAAAAAGAAGACCGTCCGGAAGAGTTGCAGGAGATTCCGAAGTCGTCTGGTGATTTTATTGAATAAATTGATTTTTTTTTTTGATTTTTTTTTATTTTTAATATTTCGAGATAATTTAGTGTAATTTTGGTAAATATATCTGTTAAAATGAGATATCAGTCTTATTTTTATTATTGCGCAATATATTCATCGCACTGTCTCTCTCTCTCTCTCTCTCTCTATATATATATATATATATATATATATATATATATATATATATATATAAGTTTTCCAAGTCACCGTACCTGCCTAATCACTATTAGTCTTATCTAACACTTTCCGAATCCTCCACACTGTCCTCAGATTAACAATCTGAAATGTTCGTATTGGAGATTCCGGCACGAATGCCAAGCAGTACAAGATGCCGTTTCCAAATTTCTGTCGGAGTGAATTGTGTCATTTTGCTCTTTTTCTCACAGATAGTATCCAACTCACTCTACTATACTCTGCAATCGACAACATCAAAACAAACAATGCTCCTGCGTCTAATTAAAAATAGAAAATGGCGACAATTTACTCATCGCACCCTTTGTGTGTGTTTTTAAATATATATATATATATATATATATATATATATATATATATATATATATATATAAATGTATGTGTGTCTTTGTGTGTGTGTGCGTTTCCTTACAGATGTTTAAGCATATATTTTCATATTTATAAACATGTATTTTCAGACATATTATCTGAGATAGTTAAACAGATATGAATAGACCTTAGAATAGAGAGAGAGAGAGAGAAAGAGAGAGAGAAAGGGAGAGAGAGAGGGAGGGAGAGAGAGAGTGTGTGTGTGTGAGTAAAAATAATTCTGGGATAATCATATCAAATAAATCACAGAAAGAAACAATAAATTCGAGAAATTTCAAAAGAAATCCACTAGAAATTAATTGAATGAAAATGAGAGTTTTGATGGATTAAATTATTATGGCTGACGTCAAAAATAAAAAACGCTTTCGTAAATAAACGTAAAATAATACACAGAACCATACATCAACCAATTTGACGGCCTCAAAAACAGAAATTTCCAAATATTTCGATGGAATAAACAAAGAAGGTTGAATCCAATTCTTCGTATTTCAATTAAGGACATAAAAAAAATAAAAATTGAGCAGTAATATTTATTCGAAGCTAAGAAGTATTGGACCAAGCTGATTAAAATTCGTCGATTTACTATTACAAATGTCAAAATAATTTTTTTTTAAATTCAGTATCATGAATAAAAATAAATATAATAAAAAAATTAATAAAGCTATTTAATAAATAAACAAAATTTGTTAATATTTTATAAAAATTTAAAAATCCCAACAGTCTCATATGTTTACTAAATGCACCGTTGCTATAAATTAAGCTCCCAAGATAAAAATGAGAGGACTTATTTGTAGCTATGAAACTCATCATTTTTGTTTTTAAATAAATATCAAGTAATACAAGGCCCAGGAGTCACTCAAGATAGAGGATTAAAGTCACAATGGTAATGATGTGATATAAATGGAAAACAAGTCGGTATGAAATGTAGATTATAAAGATAGGAAAAGATGAAGACTGATCCTTGATTTGAAATGACCCAGACTAAAGTGTCCAACGCGTGAGCCAGTTCTACAAAGCGGTAGTTCTTGGGAACCAAATCGGTCCTTCTTAGGTTTGGAACACGAAGGAAATGAGTCTGATTCTACTCGGTGGATGTGACATGGCGTGAGCGAGTCTTAAAGGTTTGAACTGGTATAACTAAAGAATGGAACTCACTGATCTTTTGCTCTGGAAATAATAGAGAAGCAACGGGTTTGCGACGTTGTGTTGGTTTCAATCTACATTAGAAATGACTGAAAAATACTTTCCCCTCGGCTTTTATAGGCAGAAGCACTCAGATGCATGCTGGGATTTTTTCCTAGTCAATAAAATAGGCCGGTTCTTGGTTACATCTGACTCACTCCCGATCTGTTTTGTCAGAACACTACATACGCTACGTTCTCTTGTCCGAATTTGCTTTTGTGTGTCAACGCCAGTTCTTAGTCTGTGAACCTTTTTGCCTTATCACTGTTGATTTGCCTTGTATATATTATTGACCATGGTTACAAACTCCACACGTTACCTCAGTGAAGGAATGGTTGCTGAACCACGCAAAAGATTTTAAACCTACCAGGGCAGAAAAGTAAAGATTAAGCAGTTCCTGCCTAAATATCAATATCTTCTTTTTTTTCAACAATAAACAGAAGATTTTTGTCTGAACCGTTATCATTATATACTCTATTTATATTCGGACTATTGTCGCCATCTTTGTTGTTTTTATCACAACGTTTCGGCTGTTTTCCCTCCAGCCTTCTTCAGGTGCATATCGGCTGGGTAACCTACAGGGAATTCCGAAATGAACCCTTGATTTAATCTACACGATATACACAACGGCCGAACCGTCATGATCAAAACAACAAAGACTAGGACAACAGTTCGAATATAAATAGGGTAAATAAAAAAAAATCTAAGAAATTTTGTCGATATGGAAACAAAACTGAAAATGGGTTTGGCGAAGCAGGTTCAAATTCCGGTTGAGAGAGTTTTATTTTTCATTTCGTCCATGGGAAAAGTATATATCATTCTTTTATAATTTGTACAGCCAGGGATGATAATCAGCTGCTATTTAATTTTTTACAACCTGCCCTGAGCTATATTGAGAAAAAAATCTTCTACCATTTTCCATTGCTTTCACTAACATGCCAATGGCGTCTAATGTACGCCGACCGCATCCTCTACAGAGAAATAAAACCCTTATCGAAAGTGGTCACCTTCTAGACGAATGCTTGCAGATTCACTTATAAGCACGACCAGTGTTTGCATATTGACCCAAGTATAAATCTGACCAATTATGAAATAGAAAATCTGACCAGTGATTGCATATAGACTCAAGTATAAACAATGTATATATATATATATATATATATATATATATATATATATATATATATATATATATATATATATATATATATATATATATAGACTCAATTATAAATCTGATCAGTGATTGTATACATAAATCTGACCAGTGAGTACATATAGATTTAAGTATAAATTAAACTCGTGATAGCATACAAACTTAAGTATAAAACTACCAATATTTGCACGAACACTCAAGTGTAAATTTAACCAGTGAATTACATACAGGCTTAAGTATAAACACTATGAATATTGGCATATAGACTATAGTACGAATTTAAACAGTGAATTGCATACAGGCTTAAGTATAAACACTACCAATATTTGTATATAGACTCAAGTATACTTTTAATCAGTAACGGCATACTAACTTATGTATAAAAACTATCAATAATTGCGTATAGACTCAAGTGTATATTCAACCAGTGATTGCATACAGGCTTATAATCACTACCAATATTTGCATATAAACTCAAGTATAAAGTAACTCGAGATAGCATACAGACTTAAGTATAAACACTACGAATATTTGCATATAGACTCATGTATACATTTTACCAGTGACAGCATACAGACTTAAGCATAAAACTACCAATATTTGCATATAAACTCAAGTATAAATTAAACTCGTAATAGCATACAGACTTAAGTATACGCACTACGAATATTTGCATATAGACTCAAGTATAAACCAGTTCATTATGTACCTTTAGATGCCAGTATAAAAACTACTAATATTCATCTATAGTTTGAAATCTATGTACAACCAATGTTTTGTCTATCGACTAAAGTATAAATCCAAACAACTTTTCCTATGGATTCTAGTATAAACCCAAATAATATTTGCCTGTAGACTCAAATAATTGAATCATAAAAATAAATTTCTTCATTGCATAACGCTAAAAGTTATGTTGTAAAATCTACCAGTCCAACCCGACCCAACCGAAAATATTGAGAAATGCTATGAGGGACTCAGCAGAGGAATGCCACGATCATATCACGTGATGAAATAATTTATTCCTTAATTGGTCAATAGTAGGATTCTAATAAATTACATGGAAAATTCGAGAAGTATAATTGGGATATAAAAATAACAGTAAGTTTTGTTTTTTATGGTCAGCTCCAGATTTCTAAGTTCATAATTCTACTTCTACACTAGCAGAACTCAATTATATTTTTAGAAAGACATATTTTTTTTTTATCTGCTTAGATTATTCTGTGTTTGCACGAATAACCTCATATTTTATGACACACATTTAAACGATAACACTAAGCGGAATAATTCTCTATTTGAAGCTACTTAAACATTTGGGAAAGATCTGTTTTAACAAACAGATATTATCACCGTGTTGGTATGGTTGATTTTAGTAGCAACATAAGATATTTTAGAATGTTTTTTTTTTTGTTTTCTCTTGGGGGAAGATTATGTTATAAACGCTATCAGCTCAACATATGGAAGAAATCTAAATGTGTCGGGTGTCTGTTTTCTGTTTCGCTTTCTTTTTCTTCTTTTTTTCGTTTTCTACAGACCACCAATCCAGAGTGACATGTATGCTGAATAATTGTGTTAAAAAATGAAAGCAACTGAAAAAAGGACAATAGAAACACATGGGAGAAGGAAAAAAAGGACCAAAAAGAGAAAAGGCGAAAAAAGTAGGAGAAATAAAAAAATATATTAATACTGAGTGTAACAGCAAAATTGTCCAAATCGTGTAACAGCAAAATTGTCCAAATGCTAGATTAAGCTTTGAACCATTGTGTGTTAAAATGATTAAAGATATCTTACTGGAATTCTCCGAGGTTTTTATAACACTATTGGACTCTACTTTGAGCACTAATAATGTATGATTACTCTCTAAGCTTAACAGAAGAATCGTGATGAAATTAATCATAAACGTTAATGACATGTTCATCATTAATTAATCATACCTAAGGATCGGAAGCTTATGAAGTAGTGAAATAAAATAAAATAATATATATATATATATATATATTATTTTATATAAAATATATATTTTATATAGAATGATAGATAGATAGATAGATCTATATCTATATATCTATACATCTATCTATCTATCTATCTATATATATATATATATATATATATATATATATATATAGTGTATTAGGGCAGCAGATCATTATCTAGACATATATTATTAAATATAACAGACAATGAATGTCTATTATGTCTGATCATGAGCCATTCTTATGTTCGAATGTTTGCTTCAATTTCTGGTGAAAATAAAAACAAAAATTACCCAACATTTGGTTATTTTTTTTATTAAGTTGGTCCTGAGCTTTCGGCTCATATGAGCCATACTGAGAATGGTAATACAGACAGGAAACAAAGATATTCACCGTCAAAGATGATATTTTGCTATTTTTCGTAGAATAGCAGATGCAGATCATAAATTCAAGATGCGGTTTTATGACCTCATACTGTGAAAGGAACAAGAAGCTATTCCCATAAATATCCCAAGAAATCATAGTAATACACAGGAATTTCCGGTTTTTCCATAGTCTCCCACATACTGAAAAGGCATTAAAACATTTATATAAAAAGACGATTAAACAAATACAGAAATAGGATACTCAAAATTTAAAAAATTCAAGACAAAAATAATACCGATGAAACAAAGAATTAATGGAAAAAAAAACAGAATATGAAAGGTAATTTTACCGAATTCAGCGTCAAAGAGACCAAGATCATTTTGAAAAAATTTCCATTTCTTAATTCTCGAAGTAATTCTATGAGTTTTTATTACATAAACGCATTCAAGAAATGACCTTTATCCGATCATCTCGAAAGATCTTTCTGTAATAACAATTACAGAACTTAGTTACCCTTTTGTATTGACGATGAACTTTTTGTATTTTTTTTTCCGAGAGATAACTGCATTTTTGTCGGCGAAGCCAGACATATATTTAAAATGTTTGTGCATAGGGATTTAATATCTAAATTAGCCATGAGTTTATATTTCATGTTTATATCTGTTAGTCTTTAGATAAGGTCGTATTAGAATTTTTTAATATAGGAAGAAATTATTGTCCCAAGAAGTGAGATTAAAATTTTTGTTATAGTTATCGTTAGTCTACAGAGAGCACTTCCAATTCCAGTCACATAGGAACGCCTGCATTGTTTATGTTTTCGTAGGCTATAAAATAGGACGAAAAGACATCATTGAAATTTTTTCAAGCGCAAAATTAGCCAACGCAGGACTGCAATCTTTCAGTTTCTGACTAAAACTTGTAACCGAAATTTAAAAAAAAAAAAGACTTACCAAACGTGCAAATTTTAACAAACGTTTCACACAAAGAATGCAAACGCATATAAAAGCACTTAACATTTTCGCCCAAAATAAAGACATTTTCATTACTGCTTCTTGCAAAGTTGAAATCACGAGCATTAGTAAGAATACCTTTTTTTTAATCGGTATCACCCCATGCAAGGCAATAAAGCCACTAAGACACAAGGGCATGGAAGAATTAACAGAATAAACATTAATAATGAGCGAGGAAAGAAAAGAGTAATCAGGGGGACAGTACATAGCGATTGATATTGCATTTAAATTTTTACAGATTAAAGTTGGCTTGAATGCATGGAACCGGAAGAGAGTTCCACAAGAGAGAAGTGCGGCAAAATAAACTGTTAGCATGGAATTTATGGCTACATCTAGCCAACTCAACTGTAAAATGATGAGATCTCGACACCAGTCTAGTACTGTGCTTGAATTCATAAAGTCTAAGTGAGATAGTGAAGAGCCCGCCATAACAATTACCATGAAAGCATTTATAGAAAAGACACAGAGAGGCAGCCTTACGGCGGTGAGAAATTTACTGAAGCCAAGTCGCCAAATCAGGGCCAATAATATTGCTGATTCTTCTTTGGATCTTATCACGGAGCTCAAGGTAAATGGCAGGGTCACCAGACCATATGTGGAAGCAATATTCTAAGCATGGATGAATGGTGATATGTAAGAGAGATTCTGGAGAGAAAAATTGTCTAGGACGACACAGTAAACCAACTATCTTTGCAGCTGACCTAGCAATGGATTCAATATAGTCTTTCAACTTCAAGTCAGCTGAAAATGTTAGACGTGGAATGCACAACAAGTTACTTTCCTGGAGGTTAGCATCAGCCATAATGAAAGAAGGCAGAGAGACATCTCTCAGATGATTAACGGAGAGAAGTTTAGTTTTGGAGGCGTTAAAATTAACAATCTAGCATTTTTCCCCAGTTAACGACGGACTTAGGACATTTTAGACATCAGCTGCCATTTTGTTCCTTGTCGGACTGATCAGACTTACTACTGAGGCAGGAATAAATGGTTACGTCATCAGCGTAGATACCAACTTGAGAGCTGATACCATTAGGAAAGTCATTTAGGAAAATTAAAGATAGATTAGGACCAAGTATGGAACCCTGGGGAACACCCGTGTTAATACAAAAAGATGCTGTCTTTTATGTACAGTGAGTCCCCTGTATTCGCGGAGGTTAGGGACCTGAACCGGCCGTGAAAAGTTAGAATCTGCCAGCTAAGTGCTTATAAGTACCTATTTTGATTGTTAAAAACTCATATGCCTTTAACTTTTATCCTAATCACGTTAGAAAGATTTCAGACCCTTTTTAAAACATTTTTGAAAAATAGTATTGGTGACCATACACTAAGCGTAAATTTTCTTTCATACGTACAATAACCGTTTTTAATTACACATAGATCGATACAACCATTGAAAATACTGTATAAAATATGTGTAACAATAAAATATAAAGTTCAAAACATTTTCTAAAAACAGAACTGTGATGATTCCCCCAGACTTTAATATAAGCCACTTTTAAGACACCAGCTGCAGCCCCTAACAAAGAACAAAGCCCAAGCACTACGCATATTTTTGCGTTTGTTTGTTTTTTTTGTTTTTTTTTTCATTAAAGATGTACAATTCTGCCAATTTTTAATATAAAAATGGACGGTTATAGGTTTTAAGTCACTTAAATAACAGGAAAATTATTCAAGAATATTTTGAATATGTTCTATCAAAAAAATATGCGAATAGGGGGAGTTCTCAGTGAATAATTTGTTCTTCAGAAAAACACGCGAATATTCGGGGTGTCCGCGAATAACAAGTACATATGTCCTAAAGAAAAATCCGCGAATGTGTGAAGCCGCGAATGCCGAAACGCGAATAGACGGGGGCTCAATGTATATATATTTTAAACCGTTTCACCTGGAGTTAGGCGATAATGCCACTAAGATGCCAGGTGATACTGAGCGAGAAAGAGAATGAGAAGACTTTACTGAGGAGAAAGGACAATAAAAGAACGGTTTCAGAAAAACAGAAGATTGCGATTAATTTTGCATCTACATTTTTGAGGATCGGAAAAACAGGCGATAAATGCAAGAAAAGAAACTATTAGAATAGAAATTACGGTTACATCCAGAGATTTTAACAGTAAAACGATGGCACCTAACTGCCAATCTAGTAGTATGTGTGAATTCATGCGATCGAGATACCAAGAAAGACAGCTCATCAGAACAATTGCCATAAAAATATTTAACGACACAGAGTAACCACATCAAAAAGAGTTTAAGATTGAAGTGATTGAGGAAGCATTCTATCGAGTGTTCTTTTACATAATGTCCTCCTGAAGAAGAAACTGTATGATTAGAACTTCCTCCTCACTAATGGAATATAAAGGAAATGGAGATGAGTTGATTTAGTGTACGTGACCCGTTTGAAAAGTATTTTCTTTGTTCATTCCTTTTGGAAGCTATATTGGTTATCAGTATATATGAAACAAAGGATGTGTCTGTCTATCTGTCTGTGTGATACCTTTTCACTCGAGATCTATCCAACTAATTTTGACCAAACTTGGCACATACATTGTACAATGTAAGAGACAGGTTTATAGCGTAAAAATCAATAATTTTTAAAATCGATAAAGCCGATTAAAAATCCATAAATTCAACTTTTCTCCTCCGATTTCTTTCAAAATCGGTATGTAGGTTACTTACATCATGACCACCTCAACGATACCTCATTTTTATTTCTACGCCACTGCATTTAGTGAAAAATCGCGAAAAACCAGAAATCGATGTCAACACACATTTTAAACTAAAAACTCCTTCAATTTTCAAGCAATCTAATACAAACTTCACTCAATTATAGCCAACAATAAGTTGATTAACAGCCATTTAACTTGATAACTGAGTCCACCCATATAGTGAAAACCCGCGTAAATAGCGAAAAATGGCGATTTTTACTGTTTTTTTTTTCCTTATTTTTCGTTGATCTTTCAACCAATTTTCATCAAACTTAACAACGGCTTTATAAGTGTATCTTCTTTTATATCCCTGGTAGCACACTGACAAACTGAATTTCAAAAACTCCAAAATAATTATGGTCTCAAGTGGGTCTTCATGTTGCCTGTTTTACCCCTTCATGTCCTCGGCTAACTTCGATTGAATATATTCAGACTACTTCTGTTATATGAGTAACTACATTAATTCAAATTGTTTTTTAATGAAAGAACTTTAAAGTAATTGAAGAAGATAGACTCTGTTACATCTAAACATGATGCTGTTTTTGCTCCATTCTAATTGAACGCTTTTTTCTAATCGACTAGCTGGGTATGGCTGCTAGTTTATAGCTAATTCTGAGTTGATTTTGTAAAAACGAATGACATCATTATGAATGTGGCCTTTTTTTCATTCATTGACAATAACATGTTGAGAATATGTGGAGACATACAAATTTGAAAAACTTCGTCTCCGTCGTATTGCCAACAGAATCGTATCTGTTTCCGTAAACCTTAGTCAACTGCGATGTAATATAGCAATTTTCAACTGCATAAAGTCACAGGGGGAAAAGTGGGTAGACAAAATATAACTAGTTTGAAATTCAGCGTATTGAAGTCTCATCAAGATGGAGTCTCTTGGTATGAATGTTTTGGATTTCTCTATTGAGGCAATGCAGTAATCCAGTATTATGAAAATATAAGATTACAGGACTGAACCAGGAACGAATGTCAGTTAATTTTCATTTACCGTAAGTCTGCAACTCTGTCAAATTAAAGCAAAAATAAGAGCTAATGTTAACCTCAATAATTTCTGAATTGCGTGTAGGAACGCTCAACCTTCTCGAATACACTCCAGTCGAAGTAAAAATAGTATAAGCATTTCTTTAAACAATTCGCAAGTATCCTATAGCCTGGTAGGTTAAGTCATCGGCTCCAGAACTTAGTGAGATAATAACTGGTAGTTCGATCCGTGTGCTGGGAAGTATGTACTTAAACTCAGCGAAGCTATTTTCGTGTAGAATGTCGAGATTTTGTTTTACGGCATTTTAAACTCAATGGGTTATTTAATGCAGACAAAATTTTTATTGCTGATAATTTTTTTTTTCAAAAATATATCGTCGGTAATATTTTATTTTTTTAAAATGTATTGCTGGTAATATTTTTTTTTCAAAAATGTATTTCTGGTAAAATTAGTATTGTTGGTATTAAAACATATTTTTTATACTTTCATAGTATATTGACCCCTTTTGGTGGAGTTAACTATTAGCCCATAACTGGGATCCTGACAGGTGCTGCCACCCTGGGTCAGCGTGGATCTGGGAACACCAGCAATTAAGAGGTGGTTCCACGCCCCTCAAAAATTTTTTGATCAAAGGCCTTGCTGTCGGATGTAGTTTATCGTCTTACCCAGGACTCGGATGTATTATACCAAAGACGGTTTTGACTATGTTATTATGTTCTATATGCTTTATATATGCCAGCCATTGAAGTTCCCAATTGTTGTAGTTTATGCTATTTGCTACAGTTCATTGTGAACCTGTAGTGCAAGTCCACGAGGTTCAAAGAAGGAAAATAATCAGAATTTTATACTAACGCTCACCCAATACACGGCCAAAGAGCCACTCAGTGTGTTCCTGAATGGTATTTGTGTATATATATATATATATATATATATATATATATATATATATATGTGTGTGTGTGTGTGTGTGTGTGTGTGTGTGTGTATAAATATTTCAGCTTCCATTTTTGAAACATAGTTAATACTGTGTAGCGAAAAAACATTTTAAATCAGTTAATTTATAATATATATATATGTATATAAATACACATATGTACATATATATACATATATATATATATATATATATATATATATATATATACATATATATATATATATATATATATATATATATATATATACATATATATATATATATATATATATATATATATATATATATATATATATATATATATATATATATATATATATACATATATATATATATATATATATATATATATATATATATATATATATATATATATATATATAAGCCAGTAATTAATAACAAATTTTAAACCTATAATTAATAAACTTATGCTAGCATTTTGAAGGATAACATTTATAGCCGGTAAGTTAATTTCCTCTACTATGGCAGTGAATGGTGGACAATCTCCACACGCATGAGGAGAAAATCAGAGGCAACAGAATTCTCGTTATAGAGAAGGATATTCAGAATTCTATGGCTGGAAAGAGTACGCAACGAGAAAGTCTTAAACAAAATGGCATCAGAGAGAACACTTATATTTAGACTGGGGAACAGACAACTGAAATTCCTTTGACACATCGCAAGGAAAGGGGGCTTTAAATATTTAACCCTCTTGGGGTATATAGACGACAAGAGAGATTGGCGAAGACAGCGAGCTATTTACCTGATGAGTTTGTGTGATTGGTGGGTGGGTAGCTTTAGCAAAGGAAGAAAAGCTGCTAAGTGCTACAATGGATAGAAAGTTGTGGAGAGCCGTGATAGCCTATGTCTTAAAGGGCCACGGCTTATAGAAGAAGAAGTATAAGAAGAACAGGAAGAGAAGGAAATAAAAATGAAAGAGAAAACGAAGAAAAAAAAGAACAAGCAAAAAAACATTACGTTGAATTTGCAGTTCATATAAAAAGACTATACTAGATTTTTTCCTTAGAAATCTATAAAACACTGGTCAACAAAAAAAAATTTTGAAATGATGTTGAGACACCAAACATCTTTTTTAGCTAATTTGAGGACACTGAATCTGAAAATGACATTACTTTTTCTTGGTTAGCCACCTTTTTAGCTGTACAGAAATGCCTCATTTTGGGGGGAAAAACGTTTTTTTCATTTCTTTTCAATATTTATGATATTGACCGATGGCAATATTTCTCAAAATAAAATCATAAAAACCTCTCAATTCATATTTACACCGACAAATATTGGTCTGCTTATTGAGAAATACTATTTTTGCAATAACAATCAGACCCTAAGTTTTTAAAAATAACATGATTGAATATACCAAGACCAACAAGTATTTTTATTAAATCATTTAATAAACTAACAACAAAAATAAAACCTTCGAGAACATAAGAAATGTGGTAAAGATTTTCTCTTTCTTGATTGTCTTTTATGTTCAATGTTATTTAAGTTCCTTTTGATACTCCAGCAGTATCATTTACAATGGAATAGGTGCATTCAATTGGGATGAATTTAGTTGGAATTTCTCTCTAACTGTGAAAACAAAATGCTCTCAATGTGCTTGGTTTCCTTCCATAGTGATGAGATAAATTTATGAATATCAAACAACAGATTTTAGGGTTTCATTTTTTGATGTTACCTTAATTATCAGGTTTACTGAAGTGTATTACCCAAAAAGTTTATCTGTTAATTTGAATAATCTGAGAGTTCTGGATCTGAAAATGGCTTTACATTTTCTTGGTTAGCTACCGTTTTTGCTGTAGAGAAATGCCTCGTTTTGGGAGGAAAAAAGTTTGTTTTTTTTTTCATTTGTTTTCTGTATATATGAGTATAGACCGATTGCAATATTTTTCAAAATAAAATCATAGGAACCTCTCAATTCGTAATTAAACCAACAAATATTGGCCTGATTATTGAGAAATACTATTTTTGCAATAACAATCAGACCCTAAGTCTTTAAAAATAACACGATTGCATATGCTAAGACGAACAAGTATTTTCATCAAATCATAAAATAAACAGTAGAAATAAAATCTGCCATGTTCAATTTTATTTAAGTTCCTTTTCATACTCCAGCAGTATCATGTACAATGGAATAGATGAATTCAATTGGGATATCTTTAGTTGGAGTTCCTTTCAACCTGTGAAAATAAAATAATCTCAATGTGCTTGGTTTTCTTCTGTAGTGATGGGATTAATTTATGAATATCAAGAAGATTGTATGGTTTCATTTTTTGATGTCACCTTAATTATCAGGTTTACTAAAGTGTATTACCCGTAAAATTTATCAGTTAGTTTGAATTTTGTCGACAGAATTGGAAAAAAATTCGGTAATTCCAATTTAAAATTTTTGACTCAAAAACACTTTTTTTTCTTGTAAAAATAGTTTATATCAGGCGGCTGCCATAAATAGCTCGGCCTACCTGAAAATTGATAGGTTTCTACGACCTTCATTAACCAAATTTTGCGACCAGCCAAGATCGTAAATTGATGTTTTTATCAAAAATGAGAAATTTGAGTACAGCAAAAACAGTCGCTAACCATAAAATCTAAAGTCATTTTCGGAATCAGCAACATCAATTTAGCTAAAAAACGTGTTTTGTTTCTTGTCACCAAAAATCGTGTTGACCAGTGTAATTAATATATAATATAATATAATATTCAATAATATATAATATATAAATTTAATATAATACAATATTTAATGTTTAATATAACATAATATAATATTTAATAATATTTAATATAATATAATATGTATTATTTAATATAATATAATTATTTTTATTTTCATTATTAATATTCGACTTTACGGCGGACCTTAATGGGTTAAGTTATTTTTATGACAGGCTGTATACTGGAGGCTATAAGTGGCAAGAGAGGGAGCATAATTAGATGTAGACAGAGAGTAAATATCAGTGTGAAAGAAATAGGGTAGGGTGAGGTGTTATTTGGACTGAGTTGAAAACAACAAAAGAACATCGTAACTGATAATCTTATTGCGGAGGGGGGGGAGGGCGCGAAAAGGAGTCAGCATCAAAGAATGATGTAGAAATGCCACGGCTGGAAGGAATTTTCCTAACCTTTCCTGCCTTTAATACTCTCTTCCAGTGTTTTCAAATGCTATTCGAAAAATCTCCAAGCAGGTTAAGTGTGATATCCAGAGTGTCTCTGTATTTTCAACGATTTTTTTTCTTAAGTATGCATCACAGTACTTAAAATGGCACCCTCATCTTCATGTTTTCTTCAAAAGCGAAGGGAATTTCTCGATTATCAAATGTAAGATGTCTTTTATCCTGCTACCCACATTTATTGTCTGCCTATACCTCTGAGATGAACTATTAAGATTATTTGTATTATTTACATTATTCGGTCTGCTATCCTCATCTTCATTGCCATATTCACAACGTTTCGGTCGTTGTACGATCCGGCCTTCTTCAGGTGATTGGAATTTCGAACCGAACCCTTTATTTCGTCCACCGAGGTAGATTGTTCTAGTTCCACGGGCCATGCCTCTTCCCGATGTCTAAAATATTTCCCTTTAACTCAACTCTCCAAGTTTGTTGGTTCGCCACACCTGTAGCCTGATATTGAACACACACCTCTTTGGGTCTAGTAAATGGATCTAACCAACGTCTTTATCCACTGGGCCATGTGTCCTGGGCATTTAATTGCCGTATAACTCGCAAGACGCTTATTTAATTATTAACTTAAGAATTATGTTTCATCAATTATAGAACGTTATTACCGTTTTATTGATCGACGTGTTATAATATATGTGTCACTTACTTCTTTAGTTTGCAAGTTAGTTATGCCCAGCCAATATTTCATAAATAATAGACTACTCTGTTTTAATCGTGAGGAAATCCAAAAAAGACATATCAGTGACGCTACTTGGATTCTATGAGGAAAAAAAGGAAGAAAGAAGTAAATCTAGAAGTTTTTAACATCACCTGCCAATACCTCATAAATAACGGACTATTCCGTTTTGTTCACGAGGAAAGCCAAAAAAGACGTATCAGTGACGCTACTTGGATTCTATGAGAAAAAAAAGGAAGAAACAATTGAATCTAGAAGTGTTTAATATCACCTACCAATACCTCATAAATAACGGATCTCAAGCCCGAAATGATTAGTTTGTTTTGTTTCATGACATATCAACCTTTTTCTAAGTTCTTTAATGCAGAAATTTCATTTTATTCGGACATTTGTTAATTTTTTTTTTTAATATTAAGGTCAATTGCTGTAATTTTTTTCTTTCACTATTAAAATCTATTTGTGGAAATTTTTACTCTAAAAATGTACTTTTATATTTTCATCGTGTTTTGACCCCAGTTTGGGCTCTCACTATATGTCCATAGCTGGGACCCTAAGATGTGCTACCACCCCGGGTCAGGGTGGACCTGGGAACAACAACAGATTAGAGGTGATTCCCCGCTTCTAAAACACTTCAAATCAGAGGCGTTACTGTCGGATGTTGTTTATATTGTCATATCCAGCACGAGCCAGATGAGACATATAAGAGACGCCGTTTGGTGTTTGTGAAAGAAAGAAAGAAAGAAAGAAAGAAAGAAAGAAAGAAAGAAAGAAAGGTAGGAAGGAAAGTTAGGAAGAGAAAGAAAGAAACAAACAAACAAAGAGAGAAAGGAAGAAATAAAGTGAGGTAGGAAGAAAGAAAGGAAGAGAGGTAGGAAGAAAGAGAGAAAAGAAGAAAGAAAGTAAGAAAGAAAAGAAGAGAGGTAGAAAGAAAGAAAGAAAGAAAGAAAGGCAGGTAGGAAGAAATAAAGGAAGAGATGTAAAAAGAGAGAAAGAATGGAAAAAGAAAGGAAGAAAGGTAGGAAGAAAGGAAGGAAGTGAGGTAGGAAGGAAGGAAGAAAGAAAGGAAGAGTTAGGATGAAGTAATGGGAGAGAGGTAGAACGAAAGAAAGACAGAAAGAAAGAAGGAAAGGGAGGGAATGAGGAAGAAAAGAAGGAAGTGAGGTAGGAAGGAAGAATGAAAGGAAGAGAGGTAAGAAGAAAGAATGAAAGAGAGGTAGAAAGAAAGAAAGAAAGAAAGAAAGAAAGAAAGAAAGAAAGAAAGAAAGAAAGAAAGGAAAGAGAGAAGTGAAGAAAAGAAAGGAAGAGGGGTAGGAAGGAAGAGAGAAAGGAAGAAAGGAAGGAAGAATAATAGGAAGAGAGAGAGAAAGAAAGAAAGAAAGAAAGAAAGAAAGAAAGAAAGAAAGAAAGAAAGAAAGAAAGAACGGAAGAAAGAAAAGAAGAGAGGTAAGAAGAGAGAAGTGAAGCAAGAAAGGAAGAGGGGTAGGAAGGGAGAGAGAAAAGAAGAAAGAAAGGAAGAAAGAACGGAAGAAAGAAAAGAAAAGAGGTAGGAAGAAAGAAAGGAAGAGACAGCGGAGGCAAAATGTATTTAGCGTGCGATTCATTTAAATGTAAAACTTGTCAATTTCAAATCTATTCATCTGTTCCCTTTTAGACATAACAATAACCTGAATTCATATTCAGGATTTTTATTACAATATTTTGTTAAAGTCATTAAGCTCAAATATGTCCCCGGGTATTTCATTGTCGTAGAACCCACAAGGCGCTTGCTCAATCATTAATTTAAGAATTATGATTCATCAAAGTTACACCCTGCTATTACTCCAGATAAACAATGGGCAGTTCCTTTTGCTAATGTGCGAATAGCAGAAAGAAAACCTGTATCAATGGCACTGTTTAGTTTTAGGGAAAAAACGGAAAAGAATGAATGAATGAATGAATGAATGAAAGAAAAGATGAATGAAAGAAACGAATGGAAAATAGAGGAGGCAATAACATTCACGTGTTTAATGTTCGCTTTAGTGAGAAATCTTGCAAATTTTAAATCTTTTCATTTGTACCCTCTTACTTTCCTCTACTTCTCTCTCTATGTATCATATCTTTTCAAGATCATGGTTCTCCACAGCTTCCTTTATTTTATTGATTGCATTAACACTCGTCGCTTTCAGACACTACTTTTTCTTTGCGGTATTTGCTCCCAGATGTAATTACTAAGATTTATCCATTAGGTTGCCTGTAAACAGATTCCTTTTAAATTAGCGCCAAAAACCTGTAAACATAGACTTGAAGCAAAAAGATATGCATAAGTCTGGTTTGCACTTAAGTCAAAAAAGCTAGATATACACCTTTGTGCAAATTAATTGAAACAACCTCTTTAGTTTCCTTTCTTTCACCATACGTTCAGTTTTAGACCCAATGGTGTGACAGGGTGTAATCGATTTCTATTTTATTAAGTCATTTGCAGTGGTGTGCATATTTTTCCATCAGATTAGGTCATTTGCAGTGGTGTGCAGTAATATGAATCTATTTTGAAGTTATATGAAATTTGTTTGACCATGACAAATATTGCGTCATCTGTGATTGCATCAGATTTTTATCACGCCCAGATACTATTGTCTCGACTGTCAATTAGATGTCCTACTGCCATTGTCTGCGGTGAACGTTACTCCAAGAAAGCGTACGAAAATTTGTAACGCTGTACGAACACAATGACAAGCCTTATGTTGTAGAGTAGTTTTCACAGTGGAGGCTTGTATTTCGCTAAGTCAGAACTTGCAATAATAGTTAATGACGCAGCAATCTAGTTGTGGTCGATTGATACTTCAATGTCCGACATCGACTGACTCACTCAACTCCACTGAGCCCAACTGGCGACCGCTACTACTACTACTACTTATTATGTGTGGGAGAGTCTATTACAATAGAATAGGTAATGTTCTAGTATAACACCTTACCATTGAGCAAATCTAGAAATCAAGTACTATAGATTGGCCCGAAATCTCTTCTGATTTAAATCAAATCGAGAATCTGTGGTCAATCTGTAATGAACGATTCGTGGAATGTACATACAAAGTACTAACATGTGCACTGGGCCATGTCTCATTGGAAAAATACAAAACAAAAGTAAATAACGGAATTATTCGCTTGTTTCAATTAATTTGCACAAGTGTGTAGTTCCGTTTTACAATAGAGTAAAAATATGCATAGATACAGTTTATAATTAATTAATTTTAAAACGTAGACGTGAACCCGGTTTGAACCTGAATAAAAAATAGTTCGCTTTACATAACACTAAAAAGCTGTGCTTAGGTTTGGATGACATTAGGCGCAAAATGATACGCATAGATCCGGTTTAAATTTACGTAAAAAATAGACATGATTCCGTTTCACACTGAAGTAAAAAATAAAAAAAAATCTTCGACGTAAGTCTAGTTTACATCTAAATCCAAAACGTAAACACAGGTCGGGTTTGCACATGAGTAAAAACCGTCGAAATAAATTTGCTTTACAATTAGCTTCAAATGGCTACACATATGTTTGGATTACACTTGAGACAAAAATATACGCATAGATCCAGTTTATTTTCGCGTCAAAAAGCTAGACATGGTTCTAAAGTAAAAAGAGACGTAGGTCCGGTTTACAGGCAAATCCAAAACGCAGACAGGGTCCGGTTTGCACTCCAGAAAAGAAATATTCACAGATTTACTTTACAATAGATTCAAAAGGCTACACATACCGGGTGTAACAGCAAAATTGGCCAATTCGTATGTCAGCATGGGGCAATTATCCACCCCACAAAATGTTTAATATCTAAAAAAACAACTAAACTAATTGGTATCTGTCTATATTTCTGAGATGAGGTATTATGTACACTATTTACATTATTCGGACTATTGTCCTCATCTTTGTCGCCATATTTATTACAACGTTTCGGCCGTTGTACACATGGCATAGTGGATAAAGGCGTTAGTTAGATCCAGTGACAGGATCCAACAGTGTCAGTTCAATACCCGGTTAAGACAGTGGAGAACATGGAGAGGGGAATTAACAGGAGATAACAGATAACTGACATCCATTAAACATGGCACGTGTAACTAGAACAGTCTACCCCAGTGAGCGAAATAAAGTGTTCAGTTCGACATTCCAACCACCTGAAGAAGGCCGGAGCGTACAACGGCCGAAACGTGATAAATATGGCGACATATATGAGGACAATAGTCCGAATAATGTAAATAGTGTAAACTAATTGGGGTTCTCTTTTACAGATTTTCAAATAAGACATTTAGCCATCTGGATACCATTTGTCGTCAGAATCATTGAAAACCCTTTGAGTTATTTAGCTAGAAAGAAAAAAAGGTTTAAATTGTTTTGTGTCAGCCCCACTATGTCTTCCCAACTGAGCAATGGTGAGAGGAAATAGATCACTCAGACCTTCAGTAATGGTACCAACATTTATATTCTGTCTTCCATCTTCAAGTCGGTTCAAGAATCATCAAGAGTACGGTCAATAAGTTTCAAAAAAAGTGGAAACAGTAGAGAGGAAAACTGGATCAGGAGACCACAACAGCAAGAGGGATCATCATTTCAATTTAGAGGTAAATACATTATTTATTGTTCAAAGTAGAGTACATAGGGTTACAAAAATCTCGAAGAATTCCAGTAAGATATCTTTAATCATTTCTAAGATACAACGGTTTAAAACTTAATTGGACAATTTTGCTGTTACGCTCGGTATATTAGGATTGCACTTGAGGCAAAAAGATACATATAGCTACGGTTTACATTAGTGTTAAAGACTAAAGTGATATGATTCTGTTTTACATAAGTGTAAAAAACAAAGAGACATAGTTTCGCTTTATATTAGCATCAAAATGCTACACATAGTTTCGGATATTACTTGAATCAGCTGCAAGTATTCACCCAGAAGGTGGTCTTTTGGTGAATGTCTTTTGGCTATGTTAAAGAGGATACAGTCGGCGTATACTTAGCCCCGCCAAACAGGATACGGAAATTATTAATTTACAAATTTTTAAATTAGTCACAGCGTAACTGTGTGTCATGCATTTATATGGCGTCTCCTTTCAGGGCGTGGGCGATCATGGCTCTCTGCAGATTTATGTCCCTTTTAGTCATAAATAAAGTTTGACCCTTTATCGGCCTTCATCGTTCCAGCTGTCATCCATTCGCACAAACTCATTCGGTAATTTGCTCGCTGTTTCGCTCTAACCCTGCTTCCCCCAATACGTCCTGTGTGTATTAAATTTTCCAGACCGTCCTTCCTTATAAATGTCAACTGTTTCTTTCTGTTTTTAATTATATGTGTCTTTCTTGTTCCCATCTGCAGCCATATGAAAAAAACACATCTCTGTCGCTACGAGTCTATTCTTCATCTGTAATCTGGTCCAGCATTTACAGCTATTGAGAAGAATAGGTCTGACATAGAAACTATATATATATATATATATATATATATATATATATATATATATATATATATATATATATATCCAGTGAAAGGGCCCAAAGAGTATGAGTTTAATATCTGATTAAGGCAGTGGAGAACTTGGAGGGAATTAACAGGAGATAACTGATAACTGACATTCATTAGACATGACACGTGGAACTAGAATAGTCTACCCCATCGAGCAAAATAAAGGGTTCAGTTCAACATTCCGACCACCTGAAGAAGGCCGGAGCGTACAACGGCCGAAACGTTGTAATAAATATGGCGACAAAGATGAGGACAATAGTTCGGATAATGTAAATAGTGCGGGATAGTCTAGTTTATGTAACTGTTTACATTCGCTCAAGTTTATGCCTGACTGGCGTTAGTTGCCAATCTACGGGGCATGACCTATTTATAAAAATGTTCTTTTTTTTGTTTTTTCTTCTTCCCTTAGTTTAAATTTAACGTAGGTTATACCTGATTGGTTGAACTTATTACTTATACCTTATACCCACCCCCACGCTTTTGTAAAAAGAGTTTGTATTTTGATTTTAAATCTAATGAAATGCATTGATACGCATCGAAACCCGACTGCAATTGTGTAGCGATTTTGACATGTTTTCGCTGTAATATCCATATATATATATATATATATATATATATATATATATATATATATATATATATATGTATATGTATGTATGTATGTATGTATGTATACGTACGCTAGAGTGTCATGTAGTAAAATGAATGAGAAAAGCCAATCAAATTCTGGATATTATTCGTTAAGAATGGTCTGAAAATTACTCCTTTTATAGTTTCTTTTGTTTCACATATAATTTATTTAAGAAACGTTAAAGTAAATTAACCGCATGAACCAATAACTGATTAATCATTCTCAAATCAAATAGAAAAATCTGTTTTTATGATCGTTTTGGTAATCAACTAAATTCATTCCGAATTCATTCTGACATTATTTTTTAATTATTCAGCCATTAAGCGTCTCTTTTAGGATAAATTGTTGAATGCATTTTTTTTTAATATTGAATTCGAAAATGTAACTTTGAAATAATGTATTTAAAAAGTTTCAAATTAAATCGGCGATAAATTAAAACAATTTAAAATTACTTTTTTCACCTTGACGTAAATTATTTGACTTTGCTAGTCTTGCTTCGGGCGCAAAATTACGCATGGACAATAAGTTTGGAACATAATGATGGGAAAAAGGCATTTATTTTCAATATAATCTCCTTTTTTGTCAATGCACTTGATTCAATGGTGAATATTAATCACTTGCGCTAAAGTGAAATTTTCATATCAAAATTCGGCTAATAACTGGATCAAGCTATTTTTGTCCATCTTACACAATTACAAATCTACATGTGGTCCATGCATGGAATACTGTAGCCATATCTGGTCTGGTGCCCCTGTCGTTCCTCTCGGCGTTCTTGACAAAATCCAAAGACAGATATGTAATGTAATCGGCTTCTCGACAAGAGACACTTTCTTACAGTCGTTATGTAGCTTCTCTATATTCTATACAAATATTTTCATGGCAACTGCTCTGACAATATTTTTCCCTGATGCCCCGACTGCATAAATTTAAGCGTTGGCAGCTAGGTCCCACCCGTTTACTGTTGAAATAGTTTAATTTAATCGCCACTTCTACTCCAACAGTTTCTTTCCTCGTACTTCTTGACCTTTGAACTCCCTTCTTTTCATTTGCTTCCCTGATAACTACAATCTTTTTCTGATGTCAACGAATACGTGTTGTCACTTGTGTTATGCCAACGAATACTCGTTGTCATTTTCGTAATGCTCGTTGTAGTAGAGACTTTGTAATCGCAGATACAGCTATAATATGCCGTTGAACAATACTGATGTCTGACGCCTTCGAATAATTTTGCATTAATAGTACTTGCTCGATAATACTCGCTCGAATCGTAACCGCCGAATAGTGATCCGAATAGAGAAATAGTATAGTGAATAAAGTAGAGATTAGTCGCCCGTATATAATAGAGGACAGACTAGAAATAGCGATCGTTAGTCGTCAAGCTAATTCCTACTGCGTTTCCTCTATGGTCACGTGATCCACTTAATTCAATAATGGGATCGCCTCTGCTTGCTCACTGTCGATCTATGTTCAAACTCAAGTGTCGGCAGCGACATTTTATTTCATATAACAAATCTTCAAAAATTTAAATGCAAGGTCAATTGCCATTTTCTGTTGCCTTGTTTTAACGTGATACTCCGTAAGACCTTCTCGCAAATTACTTGTGCGTAAGTGAATGCAATGAGCTAACCCGAAATTTGAACCAGAGTCACCAGTTTCTATTCCGGAGTCGCTAACTATTAAGCGGATCATTTTTTTTTTGTTAATTCATCCTAATATCAATTCACCCCAAAATAAAAAGAATTCATATTTAATAATATTCAAATAAAAATTCAGAAATTTTCTTTAAAATTTGTTCAAAAATGCCTTCCTTGTTATTTTTTTTCTTAAGTCTCCAAAGGAACTTATACAAAACTAGCAGTAGAGCCCGGCGTTGCCCGGGGATGTAACAGTAAGTGATAGATCAAGTATCGACCATCATAAAGACTGAAAAATAAAATTGACAAAGATTATTGTTTAAGGTTGACGGACACGCATGTCTTAATTAGTTTTTTTTTTTTTTTTTTTTTTACGAATTGGTCAAACCCAAACTCAAACAAATCATTGTTTTCAATCGTTATGAGTCTACCGATTGAATAGAATTTTATTATAAACAATTGTCTTGTTAATGGAAGTTTTAAAGCATTCTGAATGTAAAAATAAGAAAAAAAAGTGTGCAAGACAATAAGAAACACTACCTGCCAAAAAAATAAGTGAAGTTTTATTAAAATCGGTTGAAAAATGTAGGGAATCCGATCCCATATATAAACACACACACACACACACACACACACACACACACACACACACACACACACAACCTGGGTTTTATATGTATAACTCAATATGAGTTGTCTCCCTTTCATTCTCGTGATGCCTCTTAATTGTGTTTTCAAATTGATTTCGTGCAAAAACAATTGTGTTTTTCCAATTTTTTGGCGCTGTTAGAACCACTGCAAGGTAATGTTAAGTAGTCCTGTGAAATTTTGTTGAAATCGGTTGAAAAATGTAGGAAATCCGATCCAATATATAAACGTACAGACACACACACACAACCTGCGTTTTATAATAACTAAGATAAGAGTTTATCCTGCTGCGATGAGTCCTGAACATAGACTTATTCTTCATTTTGACGTTCCCCACGGATAATTTCGATTGTTTGAGCGTGAACTGATGTTTCTGGTCAACGAAATTCATTTTGAGATTTACAGTCAGATGAATGAATATAATTGGGTTCATCCTTCGAAGATGTGAAGTGAACGCCATTCTCCTTATCATTGCAATCTTTTCCAGCAGGGCAAGCTAATCAAATTTTGATTTAAAATTTATGATTTCAAAAGACTGCCAAAAATTTAATTAAAAAAAAAAAAAAAACAAACTTTTTCAAAATTTATAATTTTCCGGGGTGAATTAATATTTGCGATAAGTAACTTTACATTATTTGATGTAAATTAACAGAAAAGATCCTATTATGCTACATCTTCGTTGCTCATGTGTCTGTTTGGATGGAACACATGATATCCTGTGAAGAATTTGTTGCCATTACTTAAGAAAGAAGATCTGATTTGAAATCACGACAAAACTTGCAATAACAACTTGACATAACAATTTACTTCTCAGCAAACATCCCCGAGAATCTTATTACACAATTCGGTAGAGAAGTAATCTCTACTATCAACTGGAATCGAAACAAAAGATAACTTTCAACTGCGTAGACTACTGGATTAACTCCAAGTTACATTCAGTTTATTTAAAAATATATCAATATATTTATAGTTTCTTTCACTATCTTGTGTAGAACTGGTTTTAACTTCAATTGATGTCATAAGAACAACTCAACCACATCTCCTTGAGCCTTCCCCCTGATAACAACTAAACATATGATTACTCCTCTTAATTTAGTAACACACTATATTCATATAGTTAAAAAAAATCCAGCCGTTTCTGTTATAAATATAAACGATTTAATAAGAAAATTAGGAAACCACTTTTTGCTTCTAGTCGAGTAGAATTTAATCGGAAAAATGCCAAACCTAGAAAAAAAAAAATTAAATAAATCGACAGCTGACATCTTTATATTTTATATTAAGAATTTTATAGATTTTATTAATCCATATCGGTTGGGCAAAATAACATAAAATATAAAATGTTATTTTGACTAGAAAAGCAAAAAGAATGTTTTACATCCTTACATTTCAATCTTTTAAAACTATTTATAATTCAATGAATGCTGCCAAATTAACATAGTTGTGGTTTTCACTGATATCCGATCTATACAAACGATTTTAAAATTTTATAATTGACATATTTTGTATTCTTATTAGGATATAGAAGCCGAACAAAAAACTTGATAAATCAAAATGGAAAAGTGCTTTATTGACTTATTTTATAGGCTTCTTCGGGACAGAACGAAAGGAATGTATGCAGGCTAACCAATTATTTAATATTAAAACACGGGCACACAGATTTCTTTCCTTCTGACCAGAAGATGCCTATCTAACGAAGGCGAAACGCATAGTCGATAAAACAGTTTTACACTTATTACAGTGTAACCCGGATATAAGAGAGTTTTCGGGACCGGAGAAGAAGTCTCTTATATTCGATTTTCTCTTATATCCGGGTTTGGTCTATTTTATATACATTAACACAGGCTCTAATTTGGGACCAGTGAAAATCTCTCTTATATCCGGGTTTCTCTTATATCCGGGTCTCTTATATCCGGGTTACACTGTACTTTAAACTAGCTACCTCCACTTATTCACTAATAAAAGAGCATTATGAAAAAAAGCCCCAAACTTGATAAAAACAGAGTTTTATCATCAAAATGTTTATGTTATTATTAAGAGGAAATACCAAAGTATTTTTGTGGTCGGGTTTTTGGCCGAACGGACATTTGGCCGAACGGACATTTGGCCGAACGGACATTTGGCCGAACGGACATTTTCCGAGATACAATTGACCGAACGGACATTTGGCCGAACGGACATTTGGCCGAACGGACTTTTGACCGAACGGACATTTGGCCGAACGGACATTTGGCCGAACGGATATTTGGCCGAACGGACTTTTGACCGAACGGACATTTGACCGAACGGACATTTGGCCAAACGGACATTTTCCGAGATACATTTGGCCGAACGGATATTTGGCCGAACGGACATTTGGCCGAACGGACATTTCAACGAAAAAAGTACAAGTAAAAATAGTAACAAGCAATACTTTAAGTATTTAAATTAGCAGTATTATAAGGTAGAATAGGACTAATAATTACCACTGAATTTTATTTGGTTTTATGGTATTGAGTAAGACTTACTGGTTTTTATTCTATTGAGCTGTAAGAGCTCGGTCAGAGGAGAGATCAGATAACAGTCTCTGGTCACTTAGAATTTTTGGGGTGCACCCATTGTATCACCAACATAAATGAGTTGGAAGTAAATAAGCTTTATGACTGTATAGTCGTATTCTGTAAAGAAAACCATTTTCGAGCAATGGTTCTTATTTACATGGCCCATATCGAAAGAGAATGAGGTCTGTGAGTTATTAATGCTTTTTGTTTTTGTTTGTTCTTTTTTGTTGTCGTTTTTGGTTCTTCCAGCTGTTCTTTTGTTGGGATAAGGTGTTAGTGATTCAGTTTTGGTTCCAGTTTTGCAAGGAACTCAAGAGGAAAATATATGCTGTTGGTACTTCTCTCTATCTATCTCTCAAGCACACACAGACACATACACATACGCTCTCTCTTTTTCTCTCTCTGTATCTATCTCTGCCCGCTTCCCAAGAAGGCTTTTCCAAGTGTCTGTCTACTCTGGCGTTAAAATTGCCAAGTACGGCAATTTTATCACTCGCTGGCATATCTGACAAATGTCCTTGTCGACTAAGTTTATTTTATAATTTTTTTTTAGACATTTGTGATAACGAGTATTTGAAAACTGTTGGCTCTCCACTGCCAGCTTATTTCCCTATATCCTAGTGCCAATATTCAATGAAAAGTTATATTCGAGCTTTTAGTATAACTTTATCAAATCAAATGTCAAAATTTTAATTACGGCCCAAATATCGTTTTACGTTTAGTCTATTAGCCTGCAAGAGAGGTCCGTAGATCTGTTATACTAATCAGTAAAATGTTTAACGCCCAGAAAGAGAATCTTGCTGGCCGTACAAAATGTAATTATAGCAAACAAAACGGATGTCTTTTTTTCATTTTTTTTTTTTTCAGTTTAAGCAAGAATATAATGCCACTGAGACGCCAATGGTTACTGAGAGCGAAAGACAATATGAAGAATGGAGTAAAGACAAAGAAAAATAGAAGGATAATTTTCAGAAAGACAAAAGATGGTGATTGAGGTTGCATTTAATTTTTTGGAGATCGTAAACGGCAGGGAAGCAAGAAACTGAAAGAAAGTTACACAGGCAAGAAGTGCGAGAAAAGAAACTATTAGAATAGAACTTACGGTTCTATATAGCTATTTTAACAATAAAACGATGAGACCTAATTGCCAATCTAGTAGTACGTTTAAATTCATGCGATTGGGGTTGCCAAGGAGGAGAGCTAATTAGAACAGTTGCTATGAGAATATTTGTAAAATGTCAGAGGAGAGCGGCGTTATGGTGGTGGAAAAGGGACTGAAACCGAGTTGCCAGGTCAGGACCGATAAAATCACAAACTCTTCTTTGGATTTTGTCGTGAATCTCTAGATATATAGCCGGGACATCATACCAGATATGGCAACAGTATTCAACGCACGAACGAATGATTTAAAAATCTGAAAAGATGGATTCTGTTCAGAAAAATTCAAAAGGTAAAAAAAAGGAAAACAATTACAGTAGTTTATTGCAAAAGAAAGAAAGAAAGAAAGAAAAATACGCGAATTGACCGGTCATCAGAGCTCGATGTAAGAAAAAAAAATTTGTTTACAGGTGACATTGGAAATATCTTTGATGACGATAAGAAACAATGTAAGTTCAAGGATAGAGCCCTGGGGTACCCCGAATTAATGTAAAAAAAAAAAAATAGAAGCGTATCTTTATAACACTACCTTTCATTACCAGACTGGTTAGGAACGATTGGATTAAGCCAAACATTTGTCCACAGAGGGCGTGGCCCTTGAGACTGGAAAGAAGATCAGCATGCAAATCCCTGCCTGTTTAATTTTAGTTGGTTGAGAGGAAAAATTTTCCTCGATCGACCTCTGATGAGCAAGCAGCCATAACCGGTTAATCCGGACTATTTCCTTTCGCTTTTTCGCTCTCTTCTTTCACACACACACACATATATATATATAACAGAGGATATCTGTGTTTCTGTGTGTCTGTCTTGTTGAAATCGATTTCAACAAATTTTAAACTAAAAACTCCCTCAATTTTCAAGCAATCTAATACAAACTTCACTCAATTGTAGCCAACAATAAGTTTATTGTTTAACAGTCATTTAACTTGATAACTGAGTCCACCCATAGAGTGAAAACCCGCGTAAGTAGCGAAAAATGGTGATTTTTACTGGTTTCTTTCTTATTTTTCGTTCATCTTTCAACCAATGTTCGTCAATATTAACAATTACTTTATAACATCCCTGGTAGTACACTGATAAATTGAAGTTCAAAAACTCCAAAATATTTGTGGTCTGAAGTGGGTCTTCATGTTGCCTGTTTTACCCCTTCATGTCCTCTGCTAACTTCGACTGAATAAAGACACACCACTTCTGTTATATCAATAACTGCATTAATTCAAAGTGTTTTTAATGAAAGTACTTTAAAGTAATTGAAGAAGATAGACTCTTACGTCTAAACATGATGCTGTTTTTGCTTCATTCTAATTGAACGCTTTTTCTGATCGACCGGCTATGTGTACGAGCAAATATTGCGGGAAAATATAACATCATACAAATGCGATTCATTTGTCTGTTTTATACTTTTTTCCTTTTTTTTTTCTTTTTTCACATTTTTTCTTTTCTTTTTTCTTCTTTTTTCTTTTCTTTTTCTTATGCCTTTTTCTTTTTCCTTTGTTTTTCTTTTATACTTTGTCTTTTTTTTCATTTCTCTTTCTTTTCTCTCTTCTTGTTTATATTTTCCCTTTATTCATATTTATGCCTTGCCTTCGTTTTCTTTTCTTTTTTTTCTTTTCCCTTTCATCTTTACCCCTTCCTTCCCTTTTCCCCTTTCCATATCTTTTCCCTCTTTTCATCTTTGCCCTTTCCTTTCCTTTTCCCCTTTTCATCTTTCTCCCTTCCTTTCCTTTTCCATTTTGATCTTTGTCTTTTTCTTTCCGTTTTACCTTTTCATCTTTTCCCCTTCCGTTTCTTTTCCCCTTTAACTTTAACGCCTCAAAAACAAAACTGCTCTCTATTAATCCCCACAGAGATCCTTCCATGCCCACCAGAATGTCTGACGCTCAACTTCCCGAGAGCACCTCTCTGCGGCTGCTCGGTCTCACGCTGTCTACAGACCTGAGATGGAACAAATACAGTGAGTCAATAGCTTCGTCCACCGCAAAAAAGTTGGCTCCTTGTGCCGCGCCAGGAAATTTTTTTCTCCCCTGAATCGATCCTTCAAATCTACAAATCAACCATTCGCCCTTGCATGGAGTATTGGTGCCATGTATTGTCTGGAGCCCCTTCTGTTTGCCTCGGGATCCTTGATAAGATCCAGAGACGGATATGCAATATAATTGGCCCTGATCTGGCATCTCGTCTGCAGTCGCTCTCTCATAGACGTGCCGTCGCCTCTCTCTGTCTTTTTTACAAATACGTTCCTGGTAACTGCTCCGATAAGCTGCTTTTGCTGGTTCCAAGACTTCGCGAATTCAAGCGCCCTACGAGGCTGGCATCCCGCTATCACCCTTTCATTGTTGAAATTGTTAAATGTAGCCGCCTCTCCTACTCCAATAGCTTCATATCTCGCACCTCTCGCCTGTGGAACTCCCTTCCCTATTCCCGTTTCCCTGATAGCTATAATCTCCAATTATTTAAATGTAATGTCAATCGGCATCTCCAGTTGCCTTGGTCTATCCACTATACTTCTCCTCATCCTTTCCTCTATCATTCCTATCTGCTCTCGCCCCAAATCCTCTATAACCCCTTGTGTGCTGGTGGCTTCCCGCCTTGCTAGAGGTGAAATGCTTAAAAAAAAGAAAGATTTACCCCTTCTTTTCTTTTTTTATCTTTTTCCCTTCCTTTTCTTTTTTCCTTTTCATCTTTGTCCTTTCCTTTTTCTTTTTCCTGTTCATCTTGTTCCCTTCTTTTTTCTTTTTTCTTTTCCTCTCTTCTCTTCCTTTTTCTTTTTCCTGTTCATCTTGTTCCCTTCTTTCTTCTTTTTTTTCTCTTTTCCTCTCTTCTCTTCCTTTTTCTCTTCATCTTTTTCTATGTTTTACTTCTTTTCTTTCCCTACTATTTTCCTTTCTTTACATTTTCTCTTCCGTTTTCATTTCATTTTTTTTTTACTTTTCTTCTTTTTCTTTCTTTTTTTACCTTTTTCTTTTTCTTCGCCAACTTTATCATTAAATTTATTAGCATGTGTCTTATATCTTGCCCAACTTAGTGGTTCTTAATGAAGATAACTGATTTATTCTTCTTCTTTCTTTTCTTCTTCTTATTCTACGGGCCGTGTCCCTTCAGAGCTTAAGAGATCATAGCTGTCCACAACGTCCAATTCTTTGTGGCTCTTATTGAGATTTGTCTTTTTACCATACATCCCCCTCCTTGTTCTTCCATCCATTTACTCAAGCTTCCTTTTTCCCCTCTCGCCTTCAATCTGCCTTGTGAGTGTCGAATCCTCCAAGATAATATAAAAATTCAGAGATCGATTTTATACTGAAATGATACTATGAACAGGACCACATGTCTAAAAATGATTTTTAAAAAAGTTCCAACCTGAGGAAATCTTAATAAATGCCAATCTACAAAAATACCATTTTTTTACGAGGGGTCCACTCTATTTAAGTAGTACTGATTCAGTTTGTTTCCTATTAAACTTTGAGCATTGACAAAACAGAAAGTCTAATTTGGTCTCAAGATAAGTAAAAGATAAACATGTCTCTTTTGGAGCCTAAAAAGTAAAGAGAAATAGGATTTTATTTTTAAAATATTTTAAGACCAATGTCTTATAAATATAATAATAAACTTGATCCAAGTATAGCAGCGACGTCTATAATGGTTGGATCATGTTATCGAATGAAGAATGGCTGTATACTCCAAGATGTTATGTACGGTAAGCTGGGCACAGGATAAACACCCAGTAGGCTGCCCTGCACTTCGCTTTAGGTATGTTTGCGAACGCAAACTGAGATTCGTGGAAATTGGTCCTGATAACCGAGAGGAACGTGTAGATAATCGCAGCAGAGAAGGCATTAGAGAAGGCAAGGGCAAGATGGTGGATAGAGGAGGTTGCAAGACGGCAAAATCAAGTTTACGCCCCGTACACCAATTTTTCATGTTTTACCTACGAACGGAGCTGTCACTCGAGAATAGGATTGAGCCATTCTAGCTGTTGTTCCCGGTGGGAAGGATTCTAACCAACCAGGTTACTACCATTACCTTACGAAATAAATGGTTTTCAGTCATATAATGGTGTATTCTAAAATGTTGGATTGGTTTTCCTATCGCATATAAGGAAAAAGTTTAAAGTCGTTTTTAATTTAATGACTTTTATATAGTCGAAAGGACATGATTCAAGCGTACTGGTTATCGCCGTGGAAAGTGTCATTGGGGTCGTGAGTTCAAATGCCAGCTCAACCTCTTGCGATTAATTTCGTAAAATTATCTTGGAAAGGCATAAATCCGTCTCTCCCCAACACACTTAAGGGTTAACAGCAGGGTAGGGTAGACTAGGCTCTCTTTCCTTGGTTGGCAGCCAGTATAGAAGAAGGAAAATTTTGTATTCAAATATACGTGGGCTAGAAAAATGATTGCTTCAGAAACCACAATAGCAACGTCTAATGTGGTGGTGGGGGGTGATGACCCCTAGAATTCACGGGTGAGACTATGTGACTAACTTACATACCATATTTTCTTGTGTATAATATAACCTGTGGTTCCTGAAGCTAAAAACGAGGACTAAATTGTATCTTCTAATATTAGATGATTCCATAGTACAGCTATCCCTATGTAATGTCTTTTAAAAGCTGTAACATGCTATCAGTATCTGTCTATATTTCTGAGATGAGGTATTATGTACACTATTTACATTATTCGAACTATTGTCCTCATCTTTGTCGCCATATTTATTACAATGTTTCGGCCTTTCAGTATCTGTCTATATTTCTGAGATGAAGTATTATGTACACTATTTACATTATTCGAACTATTGTCCTCATTTTTGTCGCCATATTTATTACAATGTTTCGGCCTTTCAGTATCTGTCTATATTTCTGAGATGAAGTATTATGTACACTATTTACATTATTCGAACTATTGTCCTCATTTTGTCGCCATATTTATTACAATGTTTCGGCCTTTCAGTATCTGTCTATATTTCTGAGATGAAGTATTATGTACACTATTTACATTATTCGAACTATTGTCCTCATCTTTGTCGCCATATTTATTACAATGTTTCGGCCTTTCAGTATCTGTCTATATTTCTGAGATGAAGTATTATGTACACTATTTACATTATTCGAACTATTGTCCTCATTTTTGTCGCCATATTTATTACAATGTTTCGGCCTTTCAGTATCTGTCTATATTTCTGAGATGAAGTATTATGTACACTATTTACATTATTCGGACTATTGTCCTCATCTTTGTCGCCATATTTATTACAACGTCCTTGAGGACATCTGTGTATGAATTTCTGGGGATTATAAAGCTAAAGTATTCAGGAAGAGTATGAGTTCAATACCTTGAGGACACATGGCATAGTGGATAAAAGCGATTGTTAGATCCAGTGACAGGACCCAAAGAGTGTGAGTTCAATACCTGGGTAAGGCGGTGGAGAACTTGGAGAGGTGGAATGAACAGAAGGTAACTGATAACTGACATCCATTAGCCATGGTACGTGGAACTAGAACCGTTTCTGCCATTGAGCGAAATAAAGGGTTCACTTTGATATTCCAACAACCTGAAGGACGGAGCGTACAACGGCTGAAAAGTTGTAATAAATATGGTGACAAAGATGAGGACAATAGTCCGAATAATGTAAATAGTGACCATACTATCAATTAAGATCTCAATGTCGTACATATATTTCTGTCATATAAAAAATAAAGAATAACTACCATCACCGAGGTTCGAGCGCGACACTCTGGACTTATGAATATCTGTTTTCCGCTACGTGTTTAAATATCGATGTTAGGCTACTGACTGAAGTGATTATTGAGTGGAACTATCCAGTCGAATTAGTGTGCGTCGATAATTTGGGTTTTGATTTAGGCTTTATTAGACGTTAAACCGAGCTGTGCTACTAACAACGTATTCACTGAAATGGTTAATTATCTTTGGTTCACTTTTACTTCTTTATTCTTGTTAAGTATTTATTTGTGGTTGTAATTAAATACTGTTTTATTTACATTGAAGTATTGAGTTATAATTAATCATTAACATACGTCACAAAATTTACACACAGACGAATGGTGAATACAAGAGAGACAACCTACCTAATGAAATGACATATAAGAAGAAAATTAGTAATTACCGACACTGAGGTTCAAGCGTGACACTCTGGACTTATGAATATATGTTTTTCACCAGGTGTATAAATAGCGGTGTCAGGCTACTGACTGCAGGGATTATTAAGGGACTATTGAGTGGAACTGTCCAGTCGAATTAGTGTGAATTATTGTGCGTCGATGATTTTAATTTTGATTTAAAATTTACCGGACATTAAACCGAGCCGCGCTACTAACAAGGTATTCACTGAAATGGTTAATTATTTTTGGTTGACTTTTACTTCTTTGTTCGTTTTAAGTATTTATTTGAGGTTGTAATTAAATACTGTTTTATTTTAACATTGAAGTCTCGAGTTATACTTAATTATAAACGGCCACTGTACGTCATAAAAATTTCATTGAAATATTTAATTTTTTCATCATATTAAAGAATAAAAATGAACCGGATGTTTAGTTACAGCGTGTTTCTTCACTTAATTTCCGTTTGAAAACTTATTTTCGGAGAAAGATGCTTTGTTGTAACATTAATGTTATCAAAACATGGCAGATCGTGTGTATTCCCTTTATTAATTTTTTAAATCAATTTCAATGAATTTCCTCTCTTTGAAACAAAAGACGTCCAATTACGCTGATTCGCAATTAAAACAAATATGGCTGACATATCAAATACGTCTTGCAAACAATTGTTATCAACACCTGTCTACTTTGTGTTTTATTGTCTATTATACTAGACGAATGTATTTGCAATCTTATTGTTTAAAATAAGAGATTTTTAAGCTGAGTAAAAGTACCTGAAAACATGTACTTGTGTATAATACGACCCGCTTTTTGCCTTTGATTTTCCTTCAAATTTTCTCGTATTATACACAAGAAAATAGTATATATCAGGAGTAGCGAAATCGCGGCTCACGAGCCATATGCGGATCTTTGAGCTTTAATTATGCAGCTCGTGGAAATATATTGGCTGAGCTCCTCTTTTCAGTTAATATTAAAAGGTAAATAAGAAAAAATTCAAGCCTTATAATTATTTACTGGGTATGAACTGACACCCCACTGGATTAAAAAGTAAGTTTAATGTTAATATGCAACAAAAACGGATGTATAAATTTTGTTCATGCCTTGCAGCTCTCAATCATCTGAAAAAAAAGTCTGGCCACCCCTGGTATATACACCCTTGTGCAAATTAATTGAAACAACCACTTTAGTTTCATTTCTTTCACCATACGGTCAGTTTTAGACCCACTGAAGTGACAGGATGTAATCGATTTCTATTTTTTCCTCAGATTAGGTCATTTGCAGTGGTGTGCACTACTATAAATCTATTTTCGGGGTGTATGATGAAACTTATTTTCATCAGGCCTAGACACTATTGTATCGACTGTCAATTAGTTGTCCTTCGGCATTTCTCTGCGATGGACGTTACTCGAAGGAAGCGTACGAAAATTGAAACGCTCCACGAACACACAGGCAAGCCTTACGAGTGAGCAAATCAAAGTACAATTGATTGGCCCGGAAATTCTACTGATTTAAATCCAATCAAGAATCTGTGGTAAATTTGCAAGTAAATACTTCGTGGAATGAAGTACTAATATGTGCACTGGGTCATGATTCATTGAAAAAATACGTAAAAAATAGTTAATAATAACAGAATTATTCCTTTTGTTTCAAATTATTTGCACAGGGGTGTATCTATCTATCTATCTCATTCTGTTTACATAAAGAATTGTAGACTAGCCCGGATAATCTCTTGATTTAAATCTAATCGAGATTCTGTGGTCAATCTGCGAGGAACGACTTCTTGGATTGGATATAAGAAGTATTAATATGTGCACTAGGTCATGTTTCATTAGAAAAATATGAAAAATGTAAATAATAACGGAATTAATTTGCACAAGGGTATATATATATATATATATATATATATATATATATATAAAATTATTTATTTAAAAATATGATGCCAACTCGCGACATAAGAGGTCTCATGTTTCAAAACAAGAGCCGAAAACTTCAATATAATTATTTGAATTAAATTGAGTTAAAGTAAAGCTTTGTTCCATCTTCAAGCGAAATTTTTTTTTTTTTTTTTTCAATAACGTATTTCTGAAATTTACGTGTTTTAATAATTGAAATCAAAATTTCCATGGTACCATGGAAATTTTGATTAGGCGTTAAATTAAAAGTATCAGTAACACACGCCTACCCAATTTAAACAATTCGCCCTAGCTGTTACCATGGAAATTTTGATTTCAAATTAAAACACGTAAATTTCAGAAATACGTTATTCAAAAAAAAAAATTTCGCTTGAAGATGGAACAGAGCTTATTTTAACTCAATTTGATTCAAATAATTATATTGAAGTTTTCGGCTCTTGTTTTGAAACATGAGACCTCTTATGTCGCGAGTTGAATCATATTTTTAAATAAATAATTATATTTATGCTCTACTTTTTGTATCGAGCACTATTTTTAAAAAATAATAGCTAAAAAATACTAAGGAACTTTGGATTATTTACCTAACCAGTTCCTTCTTATTTTCTATATATTTTCACATATTATATATATATATATATATATATATATATATATATATATATATATATATATATATATACCTGATGTGATGAGAACGAAAGTAATATATAAATTCCAACGTTCATAGCTTTAATCCAAAAGAGGGCTCGATACCGATAGGAGAGCGATAATTATTTATTATAATCTTATCATGGAGACAAAAAACATTTTACTCACTACAAAGATGCACCTTCGTTTCAGTGCATTTCAACTGCACTTCGACAGGTGAGAATCGAAAATGCACTGAATCGAAGTTGCATCTTTGTAGTGAGTAAAATGTCTTTTTCTATATAATAAAATTATAATATATATATCTATACCTATATCTATCTATCTATCTGGCCACCCCTGGTATATACACCCTTGTGCAAATTAATTGAATCAACCACTTTAGTTTCATTTCTTTCACCATACGGTCAGTTTTAGACCCACTGAAGTGACAGGATGTAATCGATTTCTATTTTTTCCTCAGATTAGGTCATTTGCAGTGGTGTGCACTACTATAAATCTATTTTCGGGGTGTATGATGAAACTTATTTTCATCAGGCCTAGACACTATTGTATCGACTGTCAATTAGTTGTCCTTCGGCATTTCTCTGCGATAATTATTTATTATAATCTTATCATAGAGACAAAAAACATTTTACTCACTACAAAGATGCAACTTCGTTTCAGTGCATTTCAACTGCACTTCGACAGGTGAGAATCGAAAATGCACTGAATCGAAGTTGCATCTTTGTAGTGAGTAAAATGTCTTTTTCTATATAATAAAATTATAATATATATATCTATACCTATATCTATCTATCTATCTATCTATATATATATATATATATATATATATATATATATATATATATATATATATATATATATTTTGATTAATACAAATATAAAATTTGCTGCTTAGACTACTGGTGTTATATTCCGCTTCTCTAATCCAAAATTTCGTACCTTTTTGTAATTGTTCAATCCATTCATCGGGTGGCGTGACAATTTTCCCCCGCCCCCGCACTCACATATAGTCTTAAATGCAAACGTAATTGAAGCTGGCTGATATTTTTTTCATATTTGTTACATTATTTTCTAATTAATATTGAGAGATCTTTCCTTCATACTCTGCGTTCTGCAACTGCCAAAATTTCTTCTGAAATTTCCGTGCCTTTCATTTCGTGTCTTGCATGTGAAAGGAAGAAATGTTTTCTTTCTTTGACCCCAGTCCCTCGTTCATCAGTGTCATCGTCAATAGGTGGCGTTATCTTGATTTTATCTGAAGCCGTTCGCGGTGACTGCTGATTCGTCAAAGTGTATCATCGCCAGCTGTTTTCGATCGATTAAGGACCGGAAATAGATGGTAAGATTTCATGGTCGCCTAGCAACTGTAAACTCAAACAGAGAGTTTGTGTCCTGTGCGTAAAATTTATCTCTTCTATGGCTTAGAAATGAAAGCAAGCAATACATGATGTATTCGATCTCGCTCATTTCACGCCATTATTAAATATACTTTTATTACGATGACCTTTGTTGAATTTACATGGACTATTCGTTGTATTGTTAGAGAGAGAGAGAGACAAATGAAAAATTTATTTTAATATTAAACGTTAAAGCGGCGTATTTATTTTCAAATTTAAGAAGTAACCTATTTTGATGCACTTTGGCTTGTTATCTACAAAGGAGGAATATACTATAACTATCTACAATGGAAAAATCTAATTTGGCTTGTTATCTACAAGCGAGAAATCTAATTTGGCTTATTATCTACAAGAGAGAAATTACTATGCCTTGATATCTACAAGGGAGAAATCTACTTTGGCTTGTTATCTACAAGGGAGTACTAAGCCTTGATATAGATATAGGGAGAAATCTAATTTGGCTTGTTATCAACAAGGGAGAAATATCTACTTTGCCTAAATATCTATAAGGGAGAAATCTAATTTGGCTTGGTATCTACAAGGGAGAATACTATGCATTGATATCTACAATGGAGAAATCTAATTTGGCTTGTTATCTACAAGGGTGTAATATCTACATTGCCTAGCTATAAGAGAGAAATCTAATTTGGCTTGTTATCTACAAGGGAGAATACTATGCTTTGATATCTACAAGGGAGAAATCTAATTTGGTTGTTATCTACAAGGGAGAAATCTAATTTGGCTTGTTATCTACAAGGGTGAAATATCTACATTGCCTAGATATCTATAAGGGAGAAATCAAGTTTGACTTATCTACAAGGAATAAATCTATTATGCCTTGATATCTACAAGGGAGAAATCTAATTTGCCTTCTTATCTACAAGGGAGAATACTATGCCTTGATATCTATAAGGGAGAAATCTAATTTGGCTTGTTATCTACAAGGAAGAAATATCTACTTTGGCTTCTTATCTACAAGGTATGGAAGAAAAGTCTACACCGTTTATTCTGGAATGATATCTACATAGTAAAACATTTACTATTTTGTCTACCTATGTTTTGATTGTAGATAACAAGCCAAAGTAGCTCTATGTTTTACTTTGTAGATATCATTCCACAATAAAAATTTGTACAGTGTAGACATTTTAGTCGATCTACATGCTGTTTATCGATAGAATATAAATAAAAGAATTTTTTAAAATATTTTAATTACATTTTCTTTATGTTATATATATGCTATAATGTTTTACTCTGTAGATATAACTCCAAAATAAAATATGTACGGTGTAGATATTTTCCCTTGTAGATAACAAGTCAAAGCAGTACCCCTATTTTTTTCTTCTGAAGAACGAAAAGATGATGTCGCCATTTTTTGTAATTACATACAAGTCTCAAAAACCACTCAAAGTGGTGGTTTACTGAATGATAAAGGTCGACCCTAGACTTGAAAAGGTTCGGTGTGATGGGGAAAGCATCCTCTCGGGAGTCTGATCTATAAAGTAGCAGTTTTCGAGAAGTTTGAAATGATTCAATTTTGTGCATGAAGACAAAAGATTGTGAACAGCCTGAAAGAGGAGACGAAATAAATAATTGCGCCGTTTTATGATGTTCACAGAAATATATTTATAAACGTTTTATATAAACGTTTTATTTGATATTGAACAGACTTGCCGGCTCTTAAACAGATTAAGCTTACGTCTAACAGCTTGTAAATTCGATAGCCTTGATAAACAAATTGTACATTTGGGCAGGGTTCGAACCTGTGTGGCCTTTGTTGATGAAACCGAAAGACTTTCACAGACTTTTTAAGAAATTCACATCTTTTATTCGGATCTCTCGTTCAGAACTTTCAAAGCCTATATCTGCACATTTTCTTACCCGAAACGTAAACAAAGCAATGTTCTAAAGAGTTAACGGATTTTATTTATAAACCGACATTTGTTTATTACTTTAAACCTTATATTTAGCTGATACCGGCCTGTGCATTCCAGAGTCTTAAAATATGCTTTCTGGCAGGAGTCGACCCTGTTTAATAATATAGAGCTGGAAACCAACGATAATGCAAGGCTGAAATCTCTTGTAGTTACCGTTACCTTTTGGCAAGGTCCTGACTCCCTCAATTATTCGTTATCAATGTGTAATGGCGGATCCAGGCTCCTCATCCAAAACGTGAACCTTAAATTCGTGTATTCGATGCCTAAGAGAGACTCTTCCCTCTCAACTCAGTAAGGTAGATTATTTTACAACTGCAAGGAAGGGTATTTGAATAATCCAGAATCTTTACTTATTGCAAAATGACTGCATACGGATAGAAAATGAACATACAAAAATAAAAAAAGCGTCTAAGACAAAGGTGTGCCTACTCACCGGACTTACAGAACCTATACTGTGAAGCGATTCTTGGAGAATTAGAAGTCTTACCTCAATCTCAATAACATAAGACACGCAGATGACACAGTGTTGATTGCAGACACAGAAAGTGAAACTACAATATCTCGTACAGAATGCAGTAAAGGAAAGAGAGGAAAACGGACTAAACATCAATTGCAAGAAGACAGAATTCATAGTTGTTAGCAAAAGGGAACAGACCAACATGCAAAATACAAAATGGAGATACCAAAATCAAACAGTTGCAATTGTTTAAATATTTGGGTAGTGTTTTAACAGAGGACCGAAAGTGCCACACTGAAATCTGAAGGCGCATTGGTAGCGATTTTATTAAATATCTTTTTCCTGCATTCTGATTGGTTCATCTCAGTAAATATGATAGCGCTTTTGGTAAAGACGTAACTTCCTTTATTCTGATTGGTCTATTTATTCAAATATAAATCTGATTGGTCCATCCATATTCGATTTCCCAAGAAAGGAACCATTTTCGATCTCAAAATTTCCCAAGAATGTACCAAATATGTTTTTTTCAATCATTTTGCAACAGCAATAATTAAATAAATACTAATACTTTATTCATCTTGGAGTAATGGTTAACACGCAAATTGCACAGACGATTGAAGACAACTCCATCTTCTTTGTTTCTTATCCTGCCCTTCTGTCGATTATTTTAATATCAGGATTAAATTTAGCATCTTTTTGGATATCACATTCTCACTATTATGCTTTTCAAAAACTAAGGAAACTATTTAAAAAACTAGAAAATTTCTTTAAAAACGAAAAGTGTATTGAACTGTTATGTAATGGCAGTGAATACTGAAAAATCTCCTCGCAGATGAACTAGACTTGAAACAACAGAATTGTGGTTCTACAGAATGATGCCGTGAATAACCTGGACCATACATATGAACAACCTCGAAGTTTTATTAGAAAAATGGAAACCAAAAGGTCGCTTATACTTAACATCAGAAAGAGTTAGTTGAAATTTATCGGGTACATGAGGAAAGAGAGCTTGGAAAATTTTGATCCTCTCAGGGCGGAATGAAGAGTCAATGGAATGTAATGCATAACCTACATAATAAAAATACATAATAACATAACCTACATAATAACAATGCATAATAACAAAACCTACATATGGAAGATTGAAGTTTAAAGACAGTAAATTCGACCTTGCTAACCGAACGCTCCTCTGTGGCCAAATCGGTTAAAGGCACGTCAAGCTAAATGACGGTTCCGTATAAGATAGAGGTTCGAATCCTGTCGGAGGACGACTATTTTCTGTGAAAATTTCTCGGACATTAAGGCTGGTAAATGTTGTTTAATACTGTTTATTATAAACAGAGCATTTACTTAAATATTTGTATCTATAAAAAGAATGTATAAACATAACCTACATAATAAAAAATATATAATCTACATAATGACAATGCATAATAACATAGCTACATAATAACAATACATGATAACATAACCTACATAATAACAATGCATAATAATATAACCTACATAACAAAAATACATAATAACATAACCTACATAATAATAATGCATAATAACATAACTTCCATAACAAAATGCATAATAACATAACCTACATGATAACAATGCATAATAACATAACCTACATAACAAAATACATAACATAAACTACATAATAACAATGCATAATAATATAACCTACATAACAAAAATACATAATAATATAACCTACATAATAACAATGCATAATAACATAACCTACATGGCAAAAATACATAATAACATAACCTACATAATAACAATGCATAATAACATAACCTACATAATACTTGAAATACCAAGCTTCAGAAACGAAAAATATACAGGAAAATAGATCTATAAAATTAGGTAACTAATTTAATAAAATAATTAAATTTGATTAATTAAATTTAATGAAACTGACAAATTAAATGTTAGGACTCTAAATCATTTAAAACAAAAACTATACCTTAAACAAAAATATGGGAAAATACCGGTTTCTTCTTTTTCCCATTTTACATAGGCATCAAACGGTCTATAAATATGACCTACATAAAGAGGAGTAATACGCGTATTGGCTTTAAACGTGAAAATGACAGTTACCATGCAGTGGTGAATAGTATGACCATCCCCTCCCCCCCACAATATATATATATATATATATATATATATGTGTGTGTGTGTGTGTGTGTGTGTGTGTGTGTGTGTGTGTGTGTGTGTGTGTGTCTTCGGAGTATTTAGGCAGTAAATGTTCTTTAAGGCAAATATTAAAAACAGCAGACATTTTGTGTCGATTAAGTTTATTGATCTTTTCAAAATTACGAACAAAACTTCTCAGTCAAGGGGGAAATATTCCGTCAGAAGAAAAGTACAAAAACCACATAAAAACTTTCAACTTTCTTAAGTCATTATCAGGGTAGGTAGAGACAATGGTGAGTTTCGTAGAACTAGTGAATGTCGTGAGGTAAGCAAAGAAGGTCATTTATTTTGTGGACGCCTGGTTCTTTATCGATAATATTATGTAGCCGTTTTGCAGACACTTGCAAATATTGATTTCTTACATCATTCTCTCACTTTCTCTCCTCCTCTATCTTTAATGTATATTCCTTGTTTCCTCTTGCCACTTCTCATGTGTAGCCTAATTTTCTCTCTCTCTCTCTCTCTGTCTCTCTCTGCTCTCTCCCCGTCTTCACTCTGTAATCTTTTTAACTTTCCATTCAGTTTCATCCTTCTCTCTTCTCTTTCTTTTTATTGTATATTTCTTCTTTTCTCGTTCTTGTCACTTTTCTTTTCCCCACCCTTCAATTACTCTCGTTCTATTTTTATTAGATCATTCTACTTTCAGTTTCTGTAATTTTTATTTTATATTTCTACTTTCACTTTCCATATTTATTATATTTTTCTACTTTAACTTCTTATATTTTTATTATATATTTCTACATTGACTTACAATTTTTTATTATATATTTCTACTTTCACTTTATATATTTTGTTATATATTTCTACTTTCACTTTCTATATTCGTATTATAATTTTTTATTTTGACTTTCTATATTTTTTATTATATGTTTCTTATTTCACGTTGTATATTTTATAATATATTTTCTTCTATCTATCTAGATATTCCTATGATATATTTCTATTTTCACTTTATATATTTTTATTATTTAGATATTTTTTCAATCACTTCTTTCTTTTCGGCATTTTCTCTTTCTCTCTCCTTGTTTCTTTTTCTCTCTCCAGCATAGATTTCTTTTCTTAGGTGTGTCACTACTTATCATTCATTATCGATCACCCAGGTTTATCTCTATCTTAATATGAGTATTTCCTTTCGTTATCATACATTTTTGTTTACTTCCTCTTTTTCTTCCTCCTTTTTCTAATACTATAATATATTTTTCTTATTTGCTTTCTTTTTTTAACTTCATTTTTAATTCTTTAAGGTCTATTCATACCAATTAATTAACTATGTAAGATTATTCAAATAGTTTCTTCAGTCCTTTGCTCTTTATCACACAAACATAACGAAAGCTGCTGATCATTGACGAATACTCACTAAAAATTCTATTAACGTTTTCAAGCCGTTAAGGATAAAGACTACCCAATTCTTGAAGATGGATTTGTAAAAATCGATTCTAATCTGTTGAATCGAACTCATTACAAATTAGTATGCAAGGCTGTCTTGCCAGTCGTTTTGGAACAGTATACATCCAATAACCAATCCTTAAACGGTATACCTCAAATAATTAATCCTTAAACGGTATACCTACCAATCCTTAACCAGTATAACTTCAATAACCAATCCTTAAACACTATACCTCCAATAACCAATTCTGAAACAGTATACCTCCAATAATCAATCCTCAGACAGTATGCCTCCAATAACCAACCCTTAAACGGTATGCCTCCAATAACCAATGCTTAAACGGTAGGCCTCCAATAACCAATAATTAAACGGTATACCTCCAATAACCAATCCTTAAACGGTATAACTCCAATGGTCACTCCTTAAACGATATACCTTCAAAACCAATCCTTAAAGAGTATACCTCCAATAACCAATCCTTAACGAGTATACCTCCAATAACCAATCATTAAACAGTATACCTTAAATAACCAGTCCTTAAACGGTATACCTCCAATAACCAATCCATAAACAGTATACCTCCAATAACCAATCCTGAAACGGCATACTTCTAATAACCAATCCTTAAACGGTATACCTTCAATAACAATCCTTAAAGAGTATACCTCCAATAACCAATCCTTAAACAGTATATCTTCAATAACCAATCCTTAAATAGTACACCTCCAATAACTTTTGTCAAATACATTTCAAGTCTGCTGTTTGTACCACACCCTTGTGCAAATTAATTGAAACAACCGTTTTAGTTTCCTTTCTTCCACCATACTCTCATTTTAGACCACCTGGAGTGACAGGGTGTAATCGATTTCTATTTGTTTCCTCAGATTAGGTTATTAGCAGTGGTGTGCAGTAGTATGAATCTATTTTCGGGGTGAAAATTTTGGCCTTGAAAAATATTGCATCATCATCCGTGATTGCATCAGATTTTCATCACGCCCAGACATTATTATCTCGACTGTCGATTAGTTGCCCTACACTGTCCTGCAATGGACGTTGCTTAAGGAAACGTACGAAAATTGTAACGCTGCATGAGCACAATGGCAAGCCTTAACAGAGAGCAAATAATCCAACATGACTCATTGCACACGTTACTACTTCGTAAGTCCATTCCACGAATTCCTTGGAGATTGACCACAGATTCTCGATTGGATTTAAATTGACTGTCTCGGAAACTCACCTGATTCAAATCCAATCGAAAATCTGTAGTCTAAGGAAAACTTCGTGGAATAGACATACGAGGTACTAACATATGCACTGGGTCATGTTTCATGGAAAAAATACGAAAATAAGTAAATAATAACGGAATTGTTCGTTTTGTTTTAATTAATTTGGACAAGAGTGTACATATCTAGAGCAGTGATTTTCAACCGGTGCGCAGAACTTCACTGATGTGCCACAAAAAAAAAATCGTAGATGCGCCGCGAAAATTTCTAAAGTTCGTTAATTAAATTATTTTCAAATGAAATCATATGCACAATAAACGTACATATCAAAATCAAAACCCCTTTAAATTGATTATAAGAGTTCATCATCGTTCATATATATATATATATATATATATATATATATATATATATATATGGGATAAAGTGCTCAATATCAGAGATAGAGCGTGTGTAAATATAAAGTGAACATTGAAGTCAACACTTAGAGGCGACAGTCTGTTTGTTGCTAGACCCAATCGTGGCCTGATGATTGCGTCTAGCATGAAACAGGCTGTCATTTCTAAAATGACTTCAATGTTCACTTTTATATATATATATATATATATATATATATATATATATATATTGTTATATATATTATTATTATATATTATATATTATAATTGTTATATATATTATATATTATAATTGTTATAATAAATAAACGTATACATAATATATAAAATAATAAAGATGATGACAATAGTCCGAATAATGTAAATAGTATACATAATACCTCATCTCGGAAATATAGACAGATACTGAAGGGCCGAAACGTTGTGATAAATATGGCGACAAAGATGAGGACAATAGTCCGAATAATGTAAATATTGAAAATGAAATTAGTTCTTGATATTAAAAATCATTCAGTCTGCTGTTTAGTGATTCTCGCTTTGATGTACGCATCTCAGCAACCCAAAGGGCCATACTGATAATTATTATTGTTGGCAAGTCCAAACAAACAAGGCAGGTCGAATGGTAGGGATTAATAAGAATAGCAAGAAGCTGTTGAATACAGCGTTGTGTGGGGTAGTGTATTGATTCGTTACAGGAATCAATGTCAGTTTTAATCTATGACCAACAGTAAATTACATACGATGGTGAAAATATCAACATTTCTAGCATCACCCAGTTCCCAAAGCGAATTACTGCTACGATTATAGAATTGGCAAATATAGTCAAATAAATATAAATATAGACTTTGCCACCGAAAGACTTGTCAAGGACTTGGGACTTTATCAATACTGGGACACTTATCCCCACTAGGTTGTAGCAGGATTCAACAATGATCGATTTTTGATGCGGTAACAGCTCCTCCCGAGGTGTACGAAAGATCAGCTAGAATGACTGGGAAAGACGACACTATAATCTTAAACTCTTTATGTCTAGGGTGAACTGTTACATGCCTGTTGCACATGTCCTCTTGATCTGCATTTCTTTCCTTCTTTTCTCATACTACGTCTATACAAAAACTTATTTAGTAACCCTCTACCTTGAGGGGTTATTGGGCCTTGAATTAGGTCAACATTAAGTAAAAAAAAAAGAACAACAGAAAATACAAATTCGAGTCAACTTGACATCAGGATGAGGATGACTTTGAAAAGTTGGTTTACTTGATGATAGCCGGACACATTATAGTACTGAGTATAATGATTAACTACATCCTATAGAAAGTCCTCTGATTGGGACACTGAAGGTGTTGAGGAGCATGTATATTTGGTTACTCGTATCCGATGATACCTGTTTATTAGGGGGGCTAGCCAATCCCTATTACAGACGCTTGCTCAGGCACATTTGTGTTTATTCAACGCCCACTTGTGGTTTATACTGCAACTATGCTGAGCAGACCTTAGTTACAGTTTCTGAGAAAGAGCCTGTTATCTAGCGTGACTAACAATTTGAAAAATGCCAGCACGCTCAAGCCCTCGGCCACGATGACTTCGTGCTAGCACAGCTATCGACAGCCCCCAAGTGTTCCGTCTACCTAATTTCACTCACAAGGCTTGAGTCAATCCGTGGTATGGTTTTCAGTTGGGATCGACCATTCCGATAACATCAGAAAGTCTCCTTCCTGACAAATCGACCATGGTGAGATTCGAACTCGAGTCTCATGGTCATAATGCGAACGCTATAACCACTCGGCCACGGAACCACCTCTTACTGTTGCTATTCCCAGATCTACCCTGACCCGGGGTGGTAGCACCTGTTATGACCCCATCTATGGGGAAATAGTTAACCCCACAAAGAAAAACAAAAGATTATAAAAGTATAAAATTACATTTCATAGTAAAATGACCAACAATACATTTTATAGTAAAATGACCAACAATACATTTTATAGTAAAATGACCAACAATATATTTTATAGTAAAATGACCAACAATACATTTTATAGCAAAAAGACCAACAATATATTTTATAGTAAAATGACCAACAATACATTTTATAGCAAAATGACCAACAATATATTTTATAGTAAAATGACCAACAATACATTTTATAGTAAAATGACCAACAATATATTTTATAGTAAAATGACCAACAATACATTTTATAGTAAAATGACCAACAATATATTTTATAGTAAAATGACCAACAATACATTTTATAGTAAAATGACTAACAATATATTTTATCTGTAGTTGATGCATGGATTTGCGTTCAGAATATATTTAGTTGAAACCATTACACTTTGTTCAAAATATTTGGATTTCGGCATTAAATAACCCATAGAGGTCTTGATATGTCGCTAAATAAAATCAGCCAACCAAACAACCAACATGAAAAAACTCTTTCATGTCATTAATCCATATAATATTCTAAAAGTTCTGAATAAATTAAACTGTATTCCAAAACATAACTTCAACAAATTACAACATAAAAAACACATATCACTGTTTCTAGAAATTATACCCACGCAAAAATTAATATTTCTTATTAATATAAGCATTATTTTTAGAGAAAATTAATGTCTACCGGCATAGAAATCCCAATCAAGATAAATGTACCTGCTGATAGGATCAAAATACCGTATGAAAGCTCTATATTCGGCGCAGAAGTGGCCCCCAAAGATTTGACTCTTTGCATCAAACAAGCAAAAAAAAATCATTTATTCAGCCGTCAGTACGGACGTCACTCAAAAACCAAAAATTATAAAGCCACTAATTATAAAACCTTTAAACAGAATAGAATATAATAATGTCATCTGCTGGATAGCTATCCATATCGATATCAAGGACAACGAAAGTATCGATTTGGCAGCCAAAAAAGCATCACCCTCCAAAGATAGTTCAAACACCAAGATTCCGTACACTGAACAAAGATCAACCATTAACACATTTATCAAAGAAGAATAATAGAAAGAATTGACCGGCTGTCCAAACAACAAATTATATAATATAAAACCTACTATATAGAAGAATGGCATCAAACATTTAAAACAAGGAAAGATGAAGTAATAATGTCCAGATTTCATAGCGGAAACTCCATGATAACATCTTCTATTCTAAAGCAAGAGCCACTTTCAATCTGTACGGCATGACAAGAAAACACAATAAAACACATACTAACAAATTGTAGCGACTTCAGCCAAATCTGTTTAAAATATTACCAAACAAGCAACATGAAAGAACTCCTTCAGGTCATCAATCCATATAATATCCTACAGTTTGTTAAAGAAAATCTAATGAAAGGGAAAATTTTCTTTCTCGAAAAAGAGTTCATGTTTTGTGCGTGCTCTTCCGAAGGAGACTTAAACAAAAATAGTTAGCAAACAAAACCCGCTGGTTTAAATATCAGAGAAATTGCTAATGTTCTTTCCTCCTTGAATAGCATGACCAATCAGAAAAATCGTCGTTTTTTTTTTTTTATTATTTTCCATTACTACGTTGCCTGCTGGGCTTTTACGACAGATTTTCGAATGAACTTTGTGTTGAATTCGCCACATGTTTCGCGGACATGAGAGACAGAAGAAACCGATTGCAGGCATTAATTGCGGCAATAAGTTTAATTTTTTTTTTTGTTTTTTTATTTGTTTTCGTTTTCTTTCTTTTTTTTTTTTTTTTTGGCTACAGAAATCAAACTGTATTCCAAAATATAACTTCAACAAAACTACAACATAAAACATACATATCACCGCCTCTAGTAATTTATTGAAAAAAAGTTTGAACAAAGTAACTATAAACATTTTTTTTTGCTATCCTCTGCCAGCCGCAATGATGGAGAAAGCATTACCTCGAACCATCGCCAGTGAGACACGCTGCAAGAGCCACTCCGTTTCGCGAGGCTCGTCCCTTAATCGAGACGCAATCGCGCCAATCCTCCAAAGAACGCCATATAACGAGGGCCAATAACCCCAGGAGTCTCCACTGCCACAGGAGTAAAAAATATATGTCCACACAAACATGTCTATACACAAAAGCTGAGTATCATCTACCATGTATTCAATTGTGAAAGCAAAATAACATATGTCATATTTTTATTACTTCTAAGCCCCCAAGAAAATTAAAATTCGGGATTAAATGACCCATAAGGAGTTGATATGCTGTTAAACAAACAAATCAATTAACCGGACACTTTAAACATTTTTTATATACTTTTAACACACATTACAAATTTAAATTAAGTCTTTAAAAGTAAGAGCAAATCTGTAGTGATATCTTTATTAATTTTTCGACTTTGTTTCAAATTCGTGTCTGCTTATTGTTCTCAATAAATAACGATCGATTACAATTTCAGGGAACATTTTTTTTACATTTTTTAAAACATTTCACGCCAATCAAGACGGAAATGCCATTAGTACGCCAGTATACTGCTTCTACGGTTTATCAACCTTTTTCAGGTTATTTAAAGCCAGAAAATATTTTTAGATTGTAGGAAGTTTTTGAGATAATAATGATTTCAGCGACGCAAGTCTCACTAGTACACCGAGGGGTTACAGGAAGTAAAAGTGAAAGAGAAGACTGAGAATAGGGAGGATTAAGAAAAGGACAAAAATGGATTCAAAAAGACAGATGGCGATTCATGTTTCATTTAATATTTTTGAAGATTGTAATTATCAGGGAAGCAAGTAAACGGAAGGGAGTTTCACAGGAGGGAAGGGCGGTTGAATTTAGCCATTTCAACAGTAAAACGATGAGAACTGGTTGCCAGTTTTGTAACACGTTTAAATTCCTGTATTTAGGGCACCAGGAAAAAAAAAAGATCGTCAGAGCAGTTGGCATTAAAATATTTGCAGAAAAGACAGAGCGTCTTGGACGAACTCATACGTCAATAGGTTTTTATAACTAGACGAATACCCTAGTCCTACTGACAGTTTAGTGACGTACGGAGTCCGTTAATGATTAAGCGGCACGGTGACGTGATGAATAGCGGCTCGGATTGAGGAGCCAAGTTCGAATTTCAGTCGAATCCACAGAGAGCGAGCGAGAGAGAGAGAAAGAGAAAGCGAGGGAGTGAGAGAGAGAGGAAGAGAGAGAGAGCGGGAGAGAGAGAAAGATAGAGCGAGAGAGTAAGAGAGAGAGAGAGAGCTAGCGAGAGAGTGAGAGAGAGAGAGAGAAAGAGAGAGACCGAGCGAAAGAGAGAGCGGGTGAGAGAGAGAAAGAGAGAGCGAGAGAAAGAGAGAGAGCGAGAGAGAAAGAGAGAGAAAAAGAGAGAGAGCGAGCGAAAGAGAGAGAGCGGGCGAGAGAGAGAGAAAAAAAGAGAGAGCGAGCGAAAGAGAAAGAGAGAGCGGGCGAGAGAGAGAAGGAGAGAGAGAGAAAGAGAGAGAGAGAAAGAGAGAGCGGGCGAGAGAGAGAAGGAGAGAGAGCGGGCGAGAGAGAGAAAGAGCGAGAGAGAGAAAGAGAGAGCGAGAGAGAGAGAAAGGGAGAGCGGGCGAGAGAGAGAAGGAGAGAGAGAGAAAGAGAGAGCGGGCTAGAGAGAGAAAGAGAGAGCGAGAGAGAGAAAGAGAGAGCGCAAGGGAAAGAGAGAGAGAGAAAAAGAGATAGAGTTCGAGCGAGAGAGAGAGAGAAAGAGAAAAAGAAACAGAGAGAGAGCGAGAGAAAGAAAGAGAGAGAGAGAGAATAATCCAATAAACAGAATTGAATTATTGCGGAAAAGGTAATGTAGATTCATATATTTTCCAAAAGTATTTACGCGTAAGTGAATATAACAAACCCAATTGGAATTGGAACTCGGATCTCCGATTAACAATTCCGAGCCATTATCCATTACACCAGCCGCACATCCAAGCTTACAGCATCTGGTATTTCCAAATGGTCACCCATCTTGGTAGTTACCAGGCTCGACGTGGCTTAAATATAATGATTGTACAGGAACCGTTGTTCCAACGTGGTATGGCCGTAAGCAGTTCATAATGGGTTGGATAAAACTAGTGTGGGTCGTTGAATATCAGAACGAGACTATAAGACTTTTTTTTCTTTGGATAACTGATCCCGCCATAAAACGGAAGCCATATTCAGAGCTAAAAAAAAAACAGGTTTAAATGGCATGCTTTTATTCAATCGATAAAATGAAGAAAACTGCATCTTGTAGCTTAAAAAATTCAAATTAAATTGTGCTGTCTGTCATCAAAATAATGAAAATATGAAATCTCAAGGAATCATGACGTAATATCATATAAATTCGCGGGAAATTTTGTCTGTGTGTCACCGACTTACATCAATAGAACAAAACAACCTGGAGTATTAATTAGAGAATTTACTGTCATGTGTTTACAGCATAAGCAGTACCATTTAATTTGTATAACAATTTCTAAAACAATATTTTGGAATATATTTCGTATGTGTTATTTATTTTTAATTCAAATTTAAAAGATTGTCATAAATTAACAATGCTTCTATCGACAAAGTTTTTTGAACACATCGTGTTCGTATAAAAAGAATTTATATCTGTCGTTAGCAGAAAAATATTGTGTTTACATTCAAACGAAAGCGTAAAATAAATGTATAAAATATTTTTTCTTAGAAGCGGACATGGAGTAAATAATTTTAAATAATATAAACATTTTTTTTATAATTCTAAAATTAGTTATGATCTTATTTCCTGCAGCGTTCGTAATATCAATTGTTAACCACTGACATTTCACATTAAGATACATTAATAGTGAGTTCGATCCTCACTGGGTGCTTCATACTTGCGACTTTGTACAAGAAATTAGTTACTTAGTAAATAATAAAAATTAGTAAATCCTAATAATGAAGAGCCTTGACGTCGTGGTGGTGGTGGTGGAGGGGGGTGTAACTGGAGGCCCAGTCAAATCGATTCTTACTACTGAGTTGTAAAAATTTATTCTATGTATTTTTTAATCATTTCACCCACAAGAAAGACGAATACGCCACTAGAACGCAGCGGGGGGTGTTTATAGGGAGTGAAAGTTAAGGAGAATTAGAAAAATCAGAATGGGTGAAGATTGATTAAAAGATAAAAGATAAACGGGGTTCAAGAAGACAGAAGATGGCGATTGACATTGCATTTAAATTTTCTAAAGCTTGTACAGTGCTGTTCGATAAAAGCAACTCACCTGATTTTTTTTACTTAAACATTTTTTCGCTTATTGTTTTTGGAGTCAAACTAATTTTTAATCTTACTAATATAAAGACTCCTTCCTGACCACCTAGTAAAAAAGTTTACTCACCCTAAGGTATTCTAATTTTGGGAGATTTAGGGAAAAACTGTGCAAAAAAAAAGTGACTCACTTATTTCCTGCAATTAGTAATCAATAGAAAGATAACCGAACAGCTTTAAATAAAGAATAATAGAAGTATAATTTATTTATAATAGGTAATATAGTTTGAAATATTTAATAATCTATGGGTCCTCCTTTATTTTGAATAACCTTTTCAAACCTTTTTGGCATTGACTTGATTAGGTTCTGGCAAATCTCATCTCCAAGCATTGAATTCCATTCAGATATGAAATTCATAATCAAATCCTTTTTGTTGCTCAACTGCTTTCTCGAGAGCCTGTACTTTATTTATAATGCTCCATAAGTTTTCTATGGGGTTGAGGTGAGGAGATTGGGGCGGCCATGTCATAATACTCACCTGCTTCTCATCAAAGTATTCCGTCATCAATTTTTATTTGTGACAGGGAGCATTATCCTGCATAAAAATGAGCTTGGTGGGGTCGATTTGCACCCTTTCAGCAGAAGGGAGCAGACAAGATTCTAAAATTCTCTTGTACTGCTCGCTCCTGAGGATCTTTTCAAAAGGTCTTAAGAAACCAGTTCCATGAAAAGAAAAGCATCCCCAGAACATTATACTGAACGGATGCTTGACAATACTTACTGCTAAATTCAAAGAGCTTTCAAAGCTTCTTCTTCGGATTTTAGATCGCTTATCCTTTGAATTTAGCTCAACTTTCGTTTCATCGGAGAAGAGAACATTTAGTAAAAAAAAATCAGGTGAGTCAATTTTATCGAACAGCACTGTAGTTATCAAGGAAGCAAGAAATCGGAAGGTATTTTTACATGTGGGAAGTGCGAGAAAATAAACTGTTGGAATAGAAGTGGCTAGTTCAGCATTAAAACGGTGGGACCTAGTTGCCAACCAAGTTGCACGCTTAAATTCATGTAGTCGAGGCTCCAAGAAAAAAAAAAGCTCATCGGAACAACTGCCATGTAAATAGGATCTCCACTAAGCTCAAAATATTAGTGGCCTTGTGTCAACCTAAGCTTCGCTTACTAGATTACAGTATACAGAGAAACCTCGGTTCTCTAAAGTCTCACATGTCGAACAAATCGGTTTTCGAATAGAAAATTCCAGATGAAAATACCTCGGTTATCGAACAAAATTTCGGTTCTCGAACAACATAGCTGAACCAAAATAACCCGAACGGAATAATTTTTGAGTCGACCGCCGTGTTGTATAAATTCGTGTGTTGATATGTGCTTTTCTTTTCCAATTTTATTCTACTGTGCCTTCTTTTTCTCTACATTGTTTCCTATTGGAAAAATAGTTTCGGTTTACGAACATTTCGGGTTACGAACAGCCTTCTGGAACGAATTAAATTCGTGAACCGAGGTTCCGCTGTATTTCCCCGCTCGTTTTGCAAATAAGACGACAAAAACGCAATGAAACGTATATTTCCATGCGAATTTCTAACTTCGAACTTCTAAAATCGAATCCGATTTTTACCTTTGTTTTTTTTTTTGCGTTGTGTTGGCAACTTGCAGACGTTTTGTTATCGATGTCAACATAAGAGACTTGCTCAATGTTAATTGCAGTGGATATTATTGAATTGATGCTTGCCTCATTTTGACACGAAGTCTCCAGTGTTTTCATTAGCATATTCAGTCTGTAAACAAAGAATATTGATATCCTTGTCCATACGGTGAGGAAAAGCAAAAAGAATACGAGAGAAAAATCTTTCTTGCAGAAATCGATCTTTATTGGGTCTTTAGAGATTTTTAAAAGACGAATAAGAAACCTTCAACTATGAACCTGTATTAAGACAATCTTTTCTCTCTATCTCTCACTCTCATTCTCTCGCTTTATACACACACACACACACACATATATATATATATATATATATATATATATATATATATATATATATATATATATATATATAAAACATTGAGAATTATCTGCCAATGAATGATTTTTACAGGGCCTTATTATATTAAAAAATCATTAATAGAGAAATATTGACAGTGCATTACCATAGTAAATGTCATTCATACCAAAAATCATTAGAAATGCATTTTCATTTTAATTAGTAAAATTATTGGCAATGCATTTTCAAAATAAAATCATTTTCCATTGCATAAATCATAGGTAATGCATTTTTATAATAAAAATTATTGACAGTGAAAATTTCATAGCAAAAATCATTGGTATATATTTTCATAGCAAAAATCATTGACAATTTGTTTTCATAGTAAAAATCATTGGTAATATATTTCCATAGAAAAAATCATTGGCAATTGATTTTCATAGCAAAAGTCATTGGCAATTGATTTTCATAGTAAAGGTCATTGGCAATTGATTTTCATAGTAAAGGTCATTGGCAATTCATTTTCATCGCAAAAATCATTGGCAATTTCTTTTCATAGCAAAATTTTCAAATATACTGGCAACCATATTAAAAAAAACAAGGCTTGAGACAATGATGTTTAAGGGTAAATAAATGCAATTATATATATATATATATATATATATATATATATATATAACGTCATCCACAGACTGTTTCGCTGTTTCACAGCTGATCAGTGAGGCTAGACATCCGGTTGTCTCTAGCTAGGATCGAAACTGAATTGGTGTCAGTCGGAGATTCTACCACTAAGCCGTCGGCGCACGGTAGGGATGAAGGTGGATTTTTAGCGTATTTATTTTTTAGGAACACGCCCAGTGACTCAATTCACTTTTGCGAAGAGTCTCGCTCTATAGCTATAATAGTCACTGTTTACAAAGCCACCTCCTCCCCAGAGAGCTCAACTTAAATTAATTTTTCAGGAGCCAATATATATATATATATATATATATATATATATATATATATATATATATATATATATATATATATATATATGCGGTTGCAAGCGTGAAATGTAAAGTCACAAACAACTCTCCATGCAATCGCATATGGTAGCTCTATCACAGATATTGAGCACTTTCAAATAATAACGGACACACACACACGCATATATATATTCATTTTCTTAAGCATACAATATGTGCCGAATAGATTTTTTTAAAAAGCCTGTAAAAGCAAAAACGAAATATTATAAATGAATACATTAAATATATATATATATATATATATATATATATATATATATATATATATATATGTAGCCCATTACGATAAAGACTGTGGCATACATGTAAGTAGGCCACTACATTTTCGGTTGAATGTCCGACGGCCAAATGTCTAAGTGCCGCCATACTTAGTTTTATTGAGAACTGTGGTGCCATAATCCTCAAGGAGTCCATGGAACTTAATTAATTGATTCATTCTCTACGTCTTTAAACCTAGAAAATAATTTTAGATTGTAGGAATTTTTTTCGTGTAGGGATAATAATGATTTATTCATACAAGTCTCCCTAATTAACACACAGTTCGAGGAGAACAGGTAGATTCAAGTGTTTCCCAATGGTATTTGCGCATAAGTGAATATAACAGGCCCAACTGGAGTTGGAAATCGGCTCTCTAATTGTTTTTTTTTTTTTTGGGGGGGGGGGTAATTACTAACATTATTTTATTTGGTTTCTTCTAAATAGTTTTGTTTTCACATTGTAAATACTCATTGGGCTAGTTTTTAAATTGTTATTTTATTCCCCCTACCCCACAGACAATGAATTGTAGGGACTAGTTAGGATGTTCATAGAGACAATGAGGTATTATAGTGACTGTAGTAAGAAAGGTAAGTAAGAATGTGTTGTTGTGGCGTTAGGAATATTGTGGTAGGTTTCGGTCAGTATTTGTGGCTACATATGTTTAAAGTTAAGACAGAAGATCGTCCTTTTCCCATTCTTCATTTTTGGCCTTGTGCCACACTTTGTATATTGAAGCGGAAATAAATATCACTCTCCAATTAACAATTCTGAGTTATTATTCATTACATCACCCGTACATCCAATCTTGCAGCACCAAGCATTCTCAAGCGGTCACCCATCTAGGCACTGACCAGGCTCCGAGACTTGAGTGAGTATGTGGAAATAATGTCATCTAACATGTTGCATGAGATTTTAAGTAATACGCTGTTTTCAGCTAATAAAACCCTGGGGAAAATACCATTCTTAGCCGATTCTAAATCTAAATAAATTTATGACAATTCATATGCACAAACAAGTAAGTTTAGAATCAATAAAATAGTGAAAAAGAGAAAAATCTAATAGATTTCAACAATTACATTCTTAGGTCCATGATTCTATTACTGAGTGTCTAGTCTGGAAGCCGAGGATGTTATCGAAAAAATCGCCAACACTCTTTACTAGTAAACAAGCAAAAGAAAACGAAACCAAATTTCAAACTAGAAGCAATAAGCTTATAACATTAATATTCCTGTTCACCAAATAAAATCCTGTTTATTCTGTGAGTATGCACACCTCCTCCTCCTCCTCCTCTCCCTCCTTCTTCTTCTTCTTCTTTGTGCCATGTCCCTTCCGGACGTGGGCACTCATGGCTGTCGATATCTACCCTTTGTAGATCTAAGCCAGGGGTGGAAGGGGTTCGCCCAACCATTTTTGCGTCATCGCCCAGTTTTACATGGAAAACATTTCCACCGCCGGCCTGTTTCGTATATATTCAAAAGCGTACCAAAAATGTTTGGTAAAAGTTTGTTAATAGTTCATAAGCTAGCTGTAGCATGTAGTAAAAAATACCAAAGAGGGGTAACAAATAACGCTGACTTATGTGGCGGCTGCTGCAACGACCGTATTAAAGAACCAATAAAAATGCGTCACCTAAAATGCATATATATATATATATATATATATATATATATATATATATATATATATATATATATATATATATATATATATATATATATATATATATATGAACTTTCTGGGGTGAATTTCACTATGTCAGAATTGTCTATTTAACGCCAATCATCAGTGAGAAGCAGCAAATGGGCAGTACAAAGTTGCTCATACAAACGGCCTTATTTGATTTACATGTTAGATTGTAATTCAGTGATAAAATAGTGGAAAGTTTTATCAATAAACTGATATTGCAGGTTAAAAGGATTTCTTTAAGTTTTTCCTGTCTCCATAGATGTTCCTTTGATTCAAGTGCTATCTTTTGTCAATACCTTACGTCAGGGGTTCCCATCCGTTTTGGCGTCATCGCCCATTTTCACATGGAAAAATTTTCCATCTCTTACCTGTTTAGTAAATATTCAAAAGCATACCAAAATTGTTTGGTAAAACTTTGTTACTGGTTTATAAACAGACTTTATAATGTATTAAAAAATACCAAAGGGAGGTAACAATGCAGATTTATGTGGCAGCTGCTGTGTCTGCTACTACTGCATTTATGAATAAACAAAAGCAAACTTGACCACTGAAAACTGTATATAAATTTATTTTCATGGTCAAGGTGAATTTTATGGTTAGGGTAAGTGTTGAGAAAAAAATTAAATGATTTTTGTTCATAATTATAATATTAAATATATAACTAATAAAAATATTCTATTTTTTTTTAAAGTATTGTATTTGCTTTAAATCATTTCCCTCCAAGCAAGGCAATATAGCCACTAGGACGCAAGAGATTACCGAATCTTGGAGAATATTAGAAAAACTACTATTAAGTGTCGTCTCTGTTTCCATTTGACTTAAAACCTCTTCGTTACTCACATTCTCCGTCAATGTTATTCTCAGCATCCTTCTGTAGAACCACATTTTTCTATTGTCTCTAATCTCTTCTTCATCTGTAAATGTGTTCAATAGTAAAAGAACTATACGAATCAATAGGAAAATCGGATTTATCGATATTAAAATCACTTATTACAGAGAAAGGGATATGATAATATGGTCTTTGATTCGGATATATCTAATTAAACTTGTCGTAATGTCTTACTAGAAGTGGCTGAAATCAGCACGAGAAAGTGAAAGCTCAGAGTCATTACATGTCAAACAAACGTTGTAATTTAAATGATAGACGCGAAGTCCCAAGACAGATCTGCTCGTTTTCTTGATATCTTAACAATTAGCACTGATTACAATTGCCAGAATTAGAAATTTTATGTATTAATCGAAATCTCCCCTTTGATTTTAATTATTTTTAATGTCTATGGAACCTCTGGTGTAGGAAGCACCATTTTCCTTCCGTTAAGACTTGCTATCGTTTAATGGCATCTCTAGTCATCAGCAAAGTTACACCCACAAAATAAAGTTTACTTGAAATCCAGTTTATTGAAACCATCGCAGATCGTTACGCTATTATCAGCAAGACTAGTGTGGATTTTATGCAAACTGTCTGCTCGCTTTATGCGTTCTTTTCAACGACATGTTTGGTATACTGAAACAGACTCACAAACTATCTTCTTTTATATGCCCTGAGGGTTCATGACATGGACGATCATGGCTCTCGATGTTCCTTTTCTTTGTTGCTCTCTGTAACCTTTGACATTTTACAATGCTATTTTGTCCTTGTTCTGCTATCTACTCGCTGTTTTACACTTCTTTACGCCAATGTATCCTGTGAGTGTCAAATTCTCTTAACCTTCTGTCCTCGTTATCTGTGTCCAAAATTTTAAGTATCAAAACTCAGTGGTAAGAACATTATGTTTGAGATTACATTTACATATGAAAGGCTGATTTAGTGTAGTTTATTTTTTTTAGAAATTCTGTACTTCTTTTATATATGTCGCGTCACTTGAAGACATGGCTGATCATGGCTCTCCCCAGCTTCCTATTTTTTATTGATCTAAGTAATTTTTCACTGTTCACCATCATTCTTTATATTTGTTCTGCTATCCATTAACTTATTTTATGTGCTGTGTTTCTTTAGGATGTGGTCAATCATGGCTCTCCACAACGTCCTGTCTTTTGTTAATCTAAGTAACTTTAGACTACCAGTCATCTTTGTCCTTGTAATTTCATCCAATCACTTCTTTTATGTGCTATGTCTTTTCTTTACGTGGCCGATCATGGCTCTCCACAACTTCCGGTCGTCTGTCGATCTAATTAACTTTTGACTCTTTAACATCTTTCTCAGTTCTTTTATGTGCTATGTCTCTTCAGGATATAGTCGATCATATCTCTCCATGACGTCCTGTCTTTTGTCGATAGAAGTAACTTTTGACACTTTAACATCTTTATTTGTCCTTGTTTGCCATTCATCCAATTTTTTAAGTAGGATACTCACTTCTTCTGTAACCTCCAATGTGTCTTTGAGCGTTAATTTTTCCGAACCTTCTCTTCTCATTATATGTCTCCAGCGTTTTTGTTATCAGAGCTGGTAGTTCATTGGTTTGCATTTCAGTCATTTATGTGCCATGGATGATACACGGTTAGGCGATCATGTATCTTTCGATACATGACTGAGGCAGATTTTTTTTTCCCGCAGTAGGTTTTCATTTCTTTCTGCAGTAGACAAGTTGCCATCCAAGGCTATAGAACCCGGTCTGTCTTGCTATTTACCCATAGCTGGCGTGAGTGAGAGGGAGAAGAGGATTCATACCTTTCCCAAGGGTATTAACACGTTATGGATTCGACTGGTATTCGAACTCGGAAGAAGAAGATTTAGTGAGGTTTCAATTTTCAGGAAGTTATTAGTTATACTCTTCAGGATGTAAGAGATCGCGGATCCCCGTAGATTTCTGTACTAAGTAACTTTTAACTCGTTACCATTTTTTACTTGTCCTGACATTCTTTCAAACTCATTCCTTAAGCCGAGAATACATAGCTGGACAGAGTAGTAGTAGATCAATACCTTTTTTTCCCACGTGTATTTGCGCTAAAATAAACGCACTCAGTCGGTATTTGAACTCGGTCCGTCAATAACCGCTATTTTACATGAACATCTTGATTTAAACTAACGTTAAACCCATTTTAAACCTCGGCTGTGTGTAAACACCGTAACAACGTGATAAATACCGAACGCCCATTAAAATGAATATATTACTCAGAGACGGTGTTTACAACATTAGCGGTAACATTTAATTTGCATAACAATTTTGAAATGAATATTTTAATAAATATTCAGTCTGCGTTATTTATTTTTAATTCAAATTTCAAAAATTGCCACATATAAGCATTATGTCTGTAAATTAGGCTTTTTTTTTTAATTCATTCTGGCTGCATATATTTTTTTGTCAAAATTAAGTAATAATGTAGAGAAACAACGGCGTTCGGGATAGTAAGCATTGTCATCGTCTGATATTCCTCATTATTACAAAATAGTCGCAGAGAGCCAAAAGAAAATGGAATTATCTAAATAAAATAATCTCTTCAAGTAGATTTTCATAAAACAGTTATAGTTAAAACTAGAAAGTCTGCTAAATTAATTTTATTATTATTATAAACATGAGGAAATTATTCAAACGCTTATATCACACTCAGCTCTATGTAACTTTGTCTTGAATTTATTTAATTGTAATAAAACCTAAACATATGATGAAAAGGAATTTATTCATACGTTCTTTGAGAATTGACACCAAAAATATTGAACACTATTTATTTATTACATTGTTTATTTGCAAGAATAATTTTATATTCAAAACATTCTAAAAATTAATACAATTAAAATTAATTATCAACTTATAGAAAATAAATATAAATCAATTTTTTTATTTTGAAACATTTACGAAATTATTAAAATATCTGAAACAACTATAAGGAAACCCTTATTTAAAATTTTATATAAAGATCAAATCGATTGACAATGAACATATGTTTTGTCAACCATTGCAATAAACAATCTAATAAATAAATGAATTCGAACTTTTACTGTCGATAACTCCAAAACGGATTTTATTAAAGTTATCAAACCAGATTCGAATGAAGCATGTACATTTACACATAAATGTAAGTATTCTGGAAATTTTTAATGCGAACTGAGAACTCGTGCTAAAACTGCAAATTGACCATTAATATCAGTTCCTTCTTTAATTTTGGTTTCTTGGAGACAACATACATCAGTGTTAGAACTATCAACCTTCCGGGCCAATAATTCCTGCATTTCATTTTCCACACTTCTAACAATAATTGCACCGACAATAAAATCTTTATATGCGATTGGAGGCATTTACAACATTTTAAATAAGCAATTGAAAAATTGATGACTGAGGTTATTACCTTCTGCATCAGTTTTTGACAACGATTTTTGATACGAAGTTTATGGCATCTTGTCATGCTAACGTCAACTGCTGTGGCTGCTGCTGCTGCTTTTGCTGCTTCGTCATGTTTATTTTGTTTGAAATATTAAAATCAAGGCCGGTGCATTTTATGACTTAAGAAACGTGACTCATCCAAACTGAAGTGTTACTCAACCCAGAAAACTGGAAATTGATATCTTATGCGTAATTCTCTAAAGGAAATGTAAAATATTAGACGAATAAATTGATCCGATAAAACATCAAAGACAAATATTTTTTTTGTTTTGTCCGTTTCCATCTGACCACCCTGTTTTCCATAGACGAAACGAAGCCTCTCACTAGTCTATCGCTATTTCCATGGCAAATGTTCAGACCAGCTACATTCCTCGGTTCCCCTGGCTCTAAGCCTTCCGCCACGCCGGGTACATTGAGGCTAACCACCGATATTCTCTCCGTATTGCATTAGTAAGGAGTAAGTCTCATTCGGATAACTTTAACTCAAGACGTGTTCCTTTGTGAAAAAGCATACCAGTAGGATGGTTTCTTGGCCACTACCTCTTCAAGTCTAAGGTTAACTGTTATCTTTCATGCATATGTAGGGGGAAGAAGGTGTGTGTTACCCCCTACGGATTTATATTATCACAAACGCAACAAAATAATTGAACAAGAGAATATTAAAGATCAAGACTAAAGTATTGGCTCAACAATGAATAAAATATTTATATAACAATAATAAGCTACAAACATTTGTTGAATAGGTAGTTTAAATTGTTCAAATGTCTTTTCATGTTTAGATTGAAGTATTAGCAAAGTTTTGGTTAGAAAGATTTTATCTTGTTGAAATATGTGACGAAAATGAGAAAGTATATTACAAATATAATGATTATGTCAAATTTAAACAGTTCGTGTTTGTGAAGTATTGTATGTTAAAGTTGTTGACTTTTTTATGCAATTCACCCCAAGCAAGGCAGAAGTTACAGTAGCCCGCAAGGGGTTACAGAGGGTAGAGGACAAGAGAAAATAGGTTTGTTTGAGGAATGGGTACAGAGAAGGACGGAGAACAAGATCAAGGTATCAGAAGATGTCGATTGACATTACACTTGAATATTTGAAGATTATGGTTATCAGGGAAACAAGCAAAGGAAATGGAGTTCCACAGACGAGAAGTACGAGAGAAGAAGCTGTTTGAGTAGAAGAGAAGGTTACATGTAACCGTTTCGCCAGTGAAAGGGTGGTGAATTGTCTTTCTTTAATTAGTTACTTGTCTTTGGTTTGCTTGTTAAAGTAACTGGTTTGATTTGAAAAATATATTACAGACTGGGTTTGATGTTAAAAGAAATGTTAACGTTTAGTCTGAATATAAAAATAACGGCACGTGGTTGTTGGGTAAAGTGTCATTTATATACAAAACTTGCGTCACGTGGTAGACTCCAGATTCCTTGGTGCAATAATGTTTTCGGTCGGGTCACAAACTAAGTCAGCACAATCCGGACGTAGTTGAAAACACGTAATTTGTATTTTTTTATATTTTCTAGCCAATCAGAATGCGTTTGTGCAGGATTTAGAGCCTGTTTTACTGGGGTTTTACAAACAATGTAGGATCTTGATCCTACACATATCCTCATAAACTGGATCCGTTAATTCTACCCCTCACACAAAAAATACCTTGAGGAGCATTCTACATTAAGTGGCTCTTAGGCCTTGTATAAAGTAAACATTAACTGTGTCAAATATTAAGATCTCAGATAGTGCTGGAATTTCATAATTCATTATGTAGATTTTTTCATTTTAATTAATTAAAGTTATGGAGTACTGACATAAATGTATATATATATTTAGCCTATTCGGACAGCAGATCATTATTGAAACATATATTGTTAAATGTAACAGACAAACAATGTCTATTATGAAAATAAAGACAAAAATTGTCCGACATTTGGATATTATTTTATTTTTTATTATGCTTCTCCTTGATCTAAGCTTTCGGCTCGCATGAGCCATCATCAGAGTGATTATACTGACATTTAAACAAAGATATTCATTATCAAATATGATATTCCGTTATGCTGACATAGAAGATTGCTATGCGACGATAACGGTCGCGGAATAGCAGACGCAGGTCGTAAATTCGTGATGTCGTTCTATGACGTCGTACCACGCGAGAGAACGATATATTAACAACAGAACCATATGTATAGAATTGCATGATAAACTTACGGCCTGCAAGGAACTAATTGTACCAAGAAGTGTGGTTACATTTTTAATGTGGTGCCGATTTTATGTTGGGGGGGGGACGCGCTGCCAATTCCTGATCTAATGTGTCTCATCGGATAGTCTCTTTTATGTATTTTTGGTAATCTGTAAAATTTGGCATTCTCGGGTGGTGTTCGATGAGTTTTAACCAGGATATAGATATAAAATTTTTTACACATGTTCCTGTAAAGAAATGTCTAAATTTATATAATATATATATATATATATATATATATATATATATATATATATATTGTTTATGCATTATTTTTATCGACACAAATATTTAAGTAAATGCTCTGTTTATAATAAACAGCATTAACAACATTTAATGGTCTGAATGTCCGAGAAATTTCATAGAAAATATGTGTCCTCCGACAGAAATCGAACCTGTATCCTATACGGAACCGTCATATAGCCTGATTTGCGTCCCGTTAGTAAGGTTGAGTTGCTACTTTTAAACTACAAATTTTCCATAAATTCTCTCGAGCGCTCATATCTGCTCCAAGCGTATCGTAACATACACAAATTGTCTAATTGTCGAACTTAGTCCATTACATAATATATATATATATATATATATATATATATATATATATATATAGGGTGTTTCATAAAGTTCGTGTCTACTTTAAAAAAAATTATAACTATATTTGTATTTGCCATAGAAATAATTTGTAAAAAATGTTATAAAATTTAATGTACCTAGTTTTAAGTATAGCTAAAATAACTAATGTGATTTCAGGCATTACTGTAAATCAGTTGGCAAATGTTTTCCGTGAACTGTAAAATCGTATTACCCTTTGTATTGCTAATGATGGAGGACATGTGGAAACTTAAATAAAATTTCAACAAAACCTTAAAAAAATTAGATTTACTTCTTCCTAATCTTTTTTACAAATTATTTCTATCGCAAATACAAATAAAGTTATAATTTTTTTTTAAAATGCACACGAACTCTATGGACACGCTATATATATATATATATATATATATATATATATATATATATATATATATATATATAGGATAGAGAGTGAAAGAGAAAGAGTTGTGTATTTGGACACAAAAATTTTGACACGGAACTTTTCTTTGTAAGGCTTTTATTGCATTTTCTTGTAAGCAAATAAGAGATTTTTATTTTGGACTTCGTGAATGTAGAAATTCTCCAAATTATGGTTCGTCCCGAGACCTTTCAGCTGTTTAATGGTGATTTTCATATATTTTGGTTCTGGCTCTGTAAATGATGTGCACTTTTTTCTTTAAATGTTCTAAAACCTGCTTTAAGTGTTCTAAAATTTTCTTTTTATCCTATTCTAAACACATGCTTTCGACACGGAAAACACATAGACTGACCTAAAACGTAAATCTTTTACTTTCAACCCATTCGGATTGATTGGATGAGGATCTGGATTCATTTAAGAAAAGGTTATATGAATTTCTTGTTTTGGGGGTCATTTTGAAAATGAGATGAAAATTTACCTTTAATTCCATACAAAAATATTGTGAAAAATATATTAACAACTTCCAACATGAACTGAGAATTATAAAGAAAAGAGACAGAATAAAATATGACGTTTTTTTTTAAAAAATCACTCATTTTCTTTCTTCTTTAATCACGAGAAACGCCAGCTTAGGGAAAAACGTACTATGATTCATTATTTAAGCATATACCCAAATACATATACAAATATATCTCTTTCTTTCGTTTTATGGATCTGATGAAGACTAGAAAGGCGAAACGCGTAATTAAATCTATTTTCAATGAAACGTTTTCCATACGTCAAATTTAATAAAAAATACCTTGATATAGATAATTTTTAAAATTTATATCCTTCTGAACCCCCCACACACACACACACATATATATATATATATATATATATATATATATATATATATATATATATATATATATATATCTACATACAAGCCTGTTTCGCTGTATCACACCTCATGAGTGCGGTTAGACATCGGATTGCTTCACGCCGGGTTTGGCATCAGTCCAAGAACATTTTAACGCATTATATACATGATGTTTACAAACTAAAGTAACCAAGAGTGCTCAATTCATTACTGAAGAGCATTGTGTAAATAGCAGGAGCAGCCACTTTTTTTAAAATCATCCTTTTCTCCAATGTGCTCAATCGGCGAACGGGAGCATAGTCATCGATATACAAGCCTCTCTTTCTTTCTTTCTCTCTCTCTCTCTCTCTATACTATATATATATATATATATATATATATATATATATATATATATATATATATATATATATATATATAAACATACATATATATATGTATAGAGAGAGAGAATTTTACTTTGAATGGTTTCCTATTTTCAAACAATGTTAGATTTCATTAAATCAATAAATACCATATATTTACTAATTTCTTACGAAACTGAACCTTTTATAAGGATACATTGCACTGCTATACGTTCATATCTTCCAGAATTGTATCTGTGTACACATGGGAATGCATTACTCATCGAGACAAATCCATAGATCAAATTCCAAATCCAGATCCGTTCGCAAAATTTGTTTAAGTCAGCAAAGCAACGACCAACATATACAACGTCACTCGTGCACGATCCCAAACAAAAGAAATCTTACACATAAATAGTTAAACACCTTTGAAAGCATAACCTATTATTCTTTTTCCTATTTTGTAACTTCATTCTTCAACCTTTTTTTATTATCTTAAAACAAAGAATCTATAAGAAGGAATCTTGAAATATCCGACAGCAGTCGTGTTTCCACTGCTGTAGTTTTCAGTGACAAACGATCTTTTAATGCATCAAGGATGCGCTTTCACTGCAGAAAAATCTTATTTTCAGACATAAAAATATGAGCGTTTTATATTTTGTAAATATTTCAGACAGAAAATGTAAATTGTTTGTACAAATTCATTTGTGACACTATGGAACGCGGCCACAGCTTAGAAAACCCACAAAATACAGTGGACTGTTAATTATTTTATCTGGGCCCGGTTTTATGGTTGTGTAGACAATACGCTTAGAAATAAGAACTTCAAAATAAAGTAAAACAAATAAATAAATAAAGTCATTCCGGGTGAAGTGCCACTTGACCGGAAATTTAGACAATTCCGGTCACAGCGTCACAAAAGATTTAGTTTTCAAGCCACCAGTTGGCCATCTATGAGCTGCGCGTTGTGAATAATAGCAGAAGAATCGGGATTCTCGCTGACGAAAGGGAAGATCTAGTAAGGAGAGAAGATAGAATTAGCAGCGAAATTGTTCCAAGCATCACTTAGCTATCACACCTAAACTGTTCGTAGTAAATTCATGAATAAATAATCAAGTATATTGAAAACAGTATTCGTGTTTTCATTTCTTGCTGTGGAGTTATTTCACCTTTCACCCTCTTAGAAACGTACACCTTTGCCAGTATTCCCCACCACCACCGACACAAACAAGACATGAAAAAGATTGTCTTGTTATTGAGAGGTTTAGAAAGAGAACTCTGGTTTTAACTTGACATATTAGGTTTCTCTCAAAAACCGTTTAGTTTCTGACATAACATATTCCCCAAAATGCTATGATTAGTGAACAAAATTATAATTTCAACAGAACCAGAATAATGCAAAGATTCCTTATTTTACATATTATTGTATAGCTAAAGATAATCTTTTATTTGTTAAATAAGGTTTTATTTATATTTATATATGTAATACTATCTTTTCCTTCAGAATTTATAACGTAATATTTCATTTTGGACGCTCCAATGTTTTCTTGGCTTAGTTTCAGTTGAAGCACTTTTATTTTGTGCACAATTATTAAAAATCGATTACTTCGTTTAAGCAACGATTATCGTTAAAAAAGAAAAGGTATCAAAAAAAAAAATTAGTCATATGTGCTCTTTACACTGCTTACATCGTTCGGACGGTTTCCCTCATCTTTATTGCCATATTCACGGCGTTTCAGCCGTTGTACGCTCCTGCCTTCTTCAGGTGGTATACGCCGGAATTTCTTTATTATTTATTTATTTATGTAGTACACTTGGGTATTTTTCTAATTCCACGGGTCGTGCCTTTTGGATATCTCAGTTTAGTAACTCAATTCTCCAAGATGTCTTTTCTGTAAACTCGTCCCCAAGGACACATGGCCCAGTAGATAAAATCGTTGGTTGAGTAATCCAAAGAGTGACTTGACCCAAAGAGTTGTGAGTTCGATACCTGGCCACAGCAGAGGGAACAAAACTTGGAGAGTTAAGTTACTAAAAAGAATTAACTGAAACTGAGATATATAAAAAGGCATGGCACGTGGAACTAGAACAATCTACCCCGGTGGACTAAATAAAGGTTTTTCTTCGGAATTCCAAGACGAAGGCAGGAGCGTACAACGGCCGAAACGATGTAAATAGTGTAAATAGTTACAATACCTCATCTCAGAAATATATGTGTTTTATTGATCAATAGCGATAAGATATTGAAACTTATTTGATTATTTCTAAAACATTTGACATTATATTTCCTTGGATTTTTACGGGTGAATATCTAATTGAAATTGTCAGTTTGATTTTGACTTGATTTTTATTAGATAAAATATTTTAAACATTATTAGTGAATTTAACTAGTATTTACTTTTATCTTATTTTTTTTTAGACGAGGAAATATCAGCCATTGTTATAATTTTGACTATTTTCTTTCATCTTCATTTTTTATTAGATGAATTCGGTGACGAATTGTTTTCCACCCTACAACCCCTTTCCCCACAAGTGAAACATCGTAAGCGTCTCTCTGCCCTATGGTTATTTCCACGAAAGTGTTCAGACGAACTACACTCCTTAGTTTCTCCATTTTCTAATCTTCGCGAATAAAACCCACCATTTTACGTAAATTGTAGCGAACCATCCACATTCTTTTTGTTTTCCATTCATCATATGTGTGTGTCCACTCGAGCAGTATCTTCCCACAAACCGCTGCTATGTGGAATCAACTCCCAAGAGGGTGTTTCCCCGATTAATAAAAACTTAAACTGTTCAAGTCTAGGATCAACTGTTATCTTCTCCACATATCTGTGTAAAACTTTGCCTCTTTCGCTGTAACCCTCTACCATGAGTGGCTCCCCGGCCTTGTACAGTGTGAAATGTAAAAAAAAAAAATTATGATTGCTGGTCATTATTCAAAGAAGTAAGAGGGTACAAATGAAGAATGTTTAAAATTGACAAGTTTTTCCACATCACTGAAGCAAACGTTAAACATATGAGATGCCGCGTTAATGCCTCGGATATATTTTCGTCTATATTTTTCTTGTTAAATCTTAACAGCGTCTCCAATATGTTTTTTTCGTCTATCTTAAAACGTAATAATTTATGATGAATTGGGAGAGCATAACGTACGTGCTACCTAAGGGTTGTTATAAAATAAAATAAGAAACATCTCGGTTAATTTGCAGGCGAATACACTAACATACTCAAGAGCGAAAGCCGGATGTGAACGGGACAGGGCCCCGTCACAAAATGACCATTATCGTCGTTTACGCATAGGCCCGACGCACGAGTTCCGGTCAAAAAATAAAATAATATTTTAAAGTGTTCCTATTTCTCGACAAATAAAAATGCTTCCCTCCTAATTATACTCGCGTCGTTTTTCGAGCCTGTTAAGCCATAAAAAAACGCCATAAAAGGGGTCACACAGGGAAGTACAAGAGCAGTCAACAGGAGGCCAGGGAAGAGATCTGTCACGGTCAGTCTGGGGAGTCAGCAGCAGTCAGCAGGAGGAGCGCCACACCAACCAGTGAGAACTACTATGAGAGATCAACCCAGATCGGCGGCCGGCTTATGAACCCTACGCAAGATAGCTGTCCCCAAACCACGTTCCTATTGAAATAAATCACGTAAACCTATTTCTGCTGTTGTTGTATTTCTTTCTTGCAACCATACGGTTGTCTATAACAGGGTCAAGTAGAATTATCGCCATTTTATTTTATTTTATTCTTTAAAGGACGTTTGTTCGTCTTTATTTAATGGAATAAACATGACGAAAGGTGAAGAAAGTGTTTCCCCGATCACAACAATCATAACCTGCTCAAGTCTCAGGTCAACCTTAATCTTCCCCGTATATTCCCATCAACTGTGCCTCTTAATCTGTAACTGCGAGTGGCTCAAAGGCATTGTATAGGATGAACATCATTGTAAGGAATATGATCATTGTCCGCAAGTATTATTAACTAGCAGCCATACCCAGCTGGTTGATCAGAAAAAGCGTTCAATTAGAATGGAGCAAAAACAGCATCATGTTTAGATCTAACAGGGACTGTATTTTTCAATTAATTTAAAGTACTTTCATTAAAATATATTTTGAATTAATGAAGTTACTGATATAACAGAAGTAGTCTATATTTATTTAATCGAAATTAGCAGAGGACATGAAGGGGTAAAACAGGCAACATGAAGACCCGCTTCAGACCAAAATTATTTTGGAGTTTTTGAAATTCAATTTATCAGTGGGCTACCAGGGATGTAAAAGGCCGGTTGACATTAATCTCAATTTTTCAGGAAACAGGAACGACAACTCAAACATTTGTACTCAATAAAATAACTTTTATAATAATGAGAAATGATGTCAGATTAAAAGAAAATCCATTTTCCTATTATAACTGTGCTTATCCCTCTCTTCGTTCGTTTGCACGACCGTTACGCCCTGTCAATACGTCATAAATAATGGACTATTCCGTTTTGTTTTCGTGAAAAGAGGGTAAAAGACACTACTTGGCATCTGTCAAAAGAAAGAAAGAAAGAAAGAAAGAAAGAAAGAAAAAGACAAGTGTTTAACATCTCCTTCTAATACATCACAAATAATGGACTATTCCATTTTGATTTCGTGAAAAGAGGGTAAAAGACACTAACTTGGCTTCTGTCAAAAAAGAAAGAAAGAAAGAAAAGAAAGAAAAAAGAAAGAAAGATAGAAGTGCTTCACATCTCCTTCCAATACCTCACAAATAATGGACTCTTCCGTTTTGATGGCGCGAAAAGAAGGCAAAAGACACTACTTGGTTTCAGTGAGAAAATGAAAGAAAGAAGAGAAGATAGAAATTTCACTGAACTGGAAAAGGTTGTCAGTTTGAAATCTTTTCATTTGTACCCCCTTACTTCTAAAAATAACCGGCATTCATATTTATGATTGTTGTTGCAATATTTTGTTAAAGTTGGTAAGCTCATATATTTAATAATGCAATAGGGGAATTTCTATTTTATTGTCATATCATTCACCATGAGCTTAATCATTAACTTAAGAATTAGGATTCATCAGAAAATTCAAATAAAAAAAAAAAAACAGTGAAATTTTCACGGGTCTTTCCGGTTCAAAAATAATTTGACTTACAAGTTTTTCGTTACAAGGGAGGTGAAATTCTATTTGTGGCATCAACTTCTGGAATTAAGTTACAGGGGAAATGGATGTTATCCAAGAATCGTTACTACAATTTCTGTTGTTCCCTAAGGTGTATTAAGCAAGGAATGGGAAAGTGTAAACCCGATGGATCTGGGGGAACTGTAACATGATTTTTTTCACTGTCTTCTTAGGGGGATAGCAATGGGTACAGATTTAGAGTTCAGAGGAAGAGAACATAAAATTAGATTTTATAAAAATAAACAGGGAAGAAAGAACTGATTTGAACGAAACACAGAAACAGGATTTTAAACCGAAAGTGGGTGGAATTGATAGAAAAGGGAAAAAAGAATTTCAGAAAAAAGAGGAGGAGAAAAAATTATAGAAAAGTAAAAAGAATTTTCGAAAAAAAAAAGATGAGAAAAATTGATAGAAAAAGAAAAAAAATTTCCGAAAAAGAAAGATGAGAAAAATTGATAGAAAAAGAAAAAGAATTTCCGAAAAAAAAAGATGAGAAAAATTGATAGAAAAAGAAAAAGAATTTCCGAAAAAGAAAGATGAGAAAAATTGATAGAAAAAGAAAAAGAATTTCCGAAAAAGAAAGATGAAAGAAAAAGAATTGAAAAAAAAAGAAAAAAAATGAATTTCAAAAAAGAAAAAAAAAAAAAGGTTAAAAAGAATTTCAGAAAAGGAAAAAAAAAAAAGAAGAAAAGAAAAGTATTTCAAAAAAAGAAAGATAAAAAAATTGATAGAAAAGGAAAAAAGAATTTCAGAAAAAAAAAATATTGATAGAAAAGGAAAAAGAATTTCAAAAAAAAAGAAAAAATATTGAAAAAAGGAAAAAAGAATTTCAAAAAAGAAAAAAGAAAAATATTGATAGAAAAGGAAAAAGTAATTTCATAAAAAGAAAGATAAAAATATTGATAGAAAAGGAAAAAAGAATTTCATAAAAAAAGAAAAAAAAGAAAATATTGATAGAAAAGGAAAAAGAAAATTTCATAAAAAAGAAAAAAAGAAAAATATTGATAGAAAAGGAAAAAAGAAAAGAAAAAAAAAGAAAAATATTGATAGAAAAGGAAAAAGAATTTCATAAAAAAAAAAAAAAAATATTGATAGAAAAGGAAAAAAGAATTTCATAAAAAGAAAAAGAAAAATATTGATAGAAAAGGAAAAAAAGAATTTCATAAAAAAAAAAAAATAAAAATATTGATAGAAAAGAAAAAGGAAAAAGAAAGAAAGATTTCATAAAAAGAAAAAGAAAAAAAAAGAAAAGAAAAATATTGATAGAAAAGGAAAAAATTTCAGAATTTCAATAAAAAAGAAAAAAAAAAATATTGATAGAAAAGGAAAAAAAGAATTTCATAAAAAAAAAAGAAAAATATTGATAGAAAAGGAAAAAAGAATTTCATAAAAAAAAAAAGAAAAATATTGATAGAAAAGGAAAAAGAATTTCATAAAAAAAAAAGAAAAATATTGATAGAAAAGGAAAAAGAATTTCATAAAAAAAAAAGAAAAATATTGATAGAAAGGAAAAAAGAATTTCATATTGAAAAAAGAAAAAAGAATTTCATAAAAAAAAAAAGAAAAATATTGATAGAAAAGGAAAAAGAATTTCATAAAAAAAAAAAAGAAAAAATATTGATAGAAAAGGAAAAAAAAATTTCATAAAAAAGGAAAAAGAAAATATTGATAGAAAAGGAAAAAGAATTTCAAAAAAGAAAAAAGAAAATATTGATAGAAAAGGAAAAAAAGAATTTCAAAAAAAAAAAAAAAAATATTGATAGAAAAGGAAAAAGAATTTCATAAAAAAAGAAAAAGAAAATATTGATAGAAAAGGAAAAAAGAATTTCATAAAAAAGAAAAATAAAATATTGATAGAAAAGGAAAAAGAATTTCATAAAAAAAAAAAAGAAAAATATTGATAGAAAAGGAAAAAGAATTTCATAAAAAAAGAAAAGAAAAATATTGATAGAAAAGGAAAAAAGAATTTCATAAAAAAGAAAAAAGAAAAATATTGATAGAAAAGGAAAAAGAATTTCAAAAAAAAAGAAAAAAAAAATATTGATAGAAAAGGAAAAAAAAAGAAAAAAGAAAAAAAAGAAAAAGATAAAAAGAAAAAAAGAATTTCAAAAAAAGAAAAAGAAAAATATTGATAGAAAAAGGAAAAAGAATTTCATAAAAAAGAAAAAGAAAAATATTGATAGAAAAGGAAAAAAGAATTTCATAAAAAAGAAAAAAAAAAAATATTGATAGAAAAGGAAAAAAAGAATTTCATAAAAAAAAAAAAGAAAAAATATTGATAGAAAAAGAAAAAAGAATTTCATAAAAAAAAAAAAGAAAAAATTGATAGAAAAGGAAAAAGAATTTACAAAAAGAAAAAGAAAAAATATTGATAGAAAAGGGAAAAAGAATTTCATAAAAAAAAAAAAGAAAAAATATTGATAGAAAAGGAAAAAAGAATTTCATAAAAAAAGAAAAAGAAAAATATTGATAGAAAAGGAAAAAAAATTTCATAAAAAAGAAAAAAAAAATATTGATAGAAAAGGAAAAAGAATTTCATAAAAAAGAAAAAGAAAAATATTGATAGAAAAGGAAAAAAGAATTTCATAAAAAAAAAGAAAAGAAAAATATTGAAAGAAAAGGAAAAAAAAATTTTGAGGAAAAAAAAGAAAGAAAAAGAAAATATTGATAGAAAAGGAAAAAGAATTTCATAAAAAAAGAAAAGAAAAATATTGATAGAAAAGGAAAAAAGAATTTCATAAAAAAGAAAAGAAAAATATTGATAGAAAAGGAAAAAAGAATTTCATAAAAAAAAAAGAAAAATATTGATAGAAAAGGAAAAAGAATTTCTTAAAAAAGAAAAAGAAAAATATTGATAGAAAAGGAAAAAGAATTTCAAAAAAAAAAAGAAAATATTGATAGAAAAGGAAAAAAGAATTTCATAAAAAAGAAAAAAGAAAATATTGATAGAAAAGGAAAAAGAATTTCATTGATAAAAATATTGATAGAAAAGGAAAAAAGAATTTCATAAAAAAAAAAAGAAAAATATTGATAGAAAAGGAAAAAAGAATTTCATAAAAAAAAAAAGAAAAAATATTGATAGAAAAGGAAAAAAAGAATTTCATAAAAGAAAAAAGAAAAAAAAAGATTGATAGAAAAAGAAAAAAAAATTTTGATAAAAAAAAAAAAAAAAAAAATATTGATAGAAAGGAAAAAAGAATTTCATAAAAAAGAAAAAGAAAAATATTGATAGAAAAGGAAAAAAGAATTTCATAAAAAAAAAAAAAAAAATATTGATAGAAAAAAGGAAAAAGAATTTTATAAAAAAGAAAAAGAAAAATATTGATAGAAAAGGAAAAAAGAATTTCATAAAAAAGAAAAAAGAAAATATTGATAGAAAAGGAAAAAGAATTTCAAAAAAAGAAAAGAAAAAAATATTGATAGAAAAGGAAAAAAGAATTTCATAAAAAAGAAAAAAGAAAAATTCATAAAAAGAAAAAAAAAAAAAAAAAATATTGAAAAAGAATTTCAAAAAAGAAAAGATTAAAAAAAAAGAAAAAAAAAAAAATTGATAGAAAAAAAAAAAGAATTTCAAAAAAAAAAAGAAAATATTGATAGAAAAGGAAAAAAAGAATTTCATAAAAAAAAAAAATAAAAATATTGATAGAAAAGGAAAAAAAAAAGAATTTCATAAAAAAGAAAAAGAAAAAATATTGATAGAAAAGAAAAAAAAAATTTCAAAAAAAAGAAAAAGAAAAATATTGATAGAAAAGGAAAAAAAATTTCATAAAAAAGAAAAAGAAAAAAAATATTGATAGAAAAGGAAAAAGAATTTCATAAAAAAAAAAAAAAAGAAAAATATTGATAGAAAAGGAAAAAGAATTTCATAAAAAAAAAAAAAAAAATATTGATAGAAAAGGAAAAAGAATTTCATAAAAAAAAAAGAAAAAATATTGATAGAAAAGGAAAAAGAATTTCATAAAAAAAAAAAAAAAATATTGATAGAAAAGGAAAAAGAATTTCATAAAAAAGAAAAGAAAAATATTGATAGAAAAGGAAAAAAAGAATTTCATAAAAAAAGAAAAAAAAAATATTGATAGAAAAGGAAAAAAGAATTTCATAAAAAAAAAAGAAAATAAAAATATTGATAGAAAAGGAAAAAAGAATTTCATAAAAAAGAAAAAGAAAAATATTGATAGAAAAGGAAAAAAGAATTTCATAAAAAAGAAAAAGAAAAATATTGATAGAAAAGGAAAAAAGAATTTCATAAAAAAAAAAAAATATTGATAGAGAAAAAAAGAATTTAATAAAAAGAAAAAGAAAAATGATAGAAAAGGAAAAAGAATTTCATAAAAAAGAAAAGAAAAATATTGATAGAAAAGGAAAAAAGAATTTCATAAAAAAAAAAAAGAAAATATTGATAGAAAAGGAAAAAAGAATTTCATAAAAAGAAAAAGAAAAATATTGATAGAAAAAAAAAGAATTTCAAAAAAGAAAAAAAAAATATTGATAGAAAAGGAAAAAAATTTCATAAAAAAAAAAAAAAAAATAAATGATAGAAAAGGAAAAAAGAATTTCATAAAAAAGAAAAATAAAAAATATTGATAAAAAAATTTCAAAAAAAAAAAAGAAAAATATTGATAGAAAAGGAAAAAAGAATTTCATAAAAAAAAAAGAAAAAATATTGATAGAAAAGGAAAAAGAATTTCATAAAAAAGAAAAGAAAATATTGATAGAAAAGGAAAAAAGAATTTCATAAAAAAAAAAAAGAAAAATATTGATAGAAAAGGAAAAAGAATTTCAAAAAAAGAAAAAGAAAAATATTGATAGAAAAGGAAAAGAAAAAAAAAGAAAAAGAAAAATATTGATAGAAAAGGAAAAAGAATTTCATAAAAAAAAAGAAAAAATAAATGAAGAAAAAAAAAAAAATATTTAGATAAAAAAAAAAAAAAGAAAAATATTGATAGAAAAGGAAAAAAGAATTTCATAAAAAAGAAAAAGAAAAATATTGATAGAAAAGGAAAAAAGAATTTCATAAAAAAAAAAAAGAAAAATATTGATAGAAAAGGAAAAAAGAATTTCATAAAAAAGAAAAAGAAAAATATTGATAGAAAAGGAAAAAAGAATTTCATAAAAAGAAAAAGAAAAAATATTGATAGAAAAGGAAAAAAGAATTTCATAAAAAAAAAAAAAAAAAAAAGAAAAATAAAAATATTGATAGAAAAGGAAAAAAGAATTTCATAAAAAAGAAAAAGAAAAATATTGATAGAAAAGGAAAAAAGAATTTCATAAAAAAGAAAAAGAAAAATATTGATAGAAAAGGAAAAAAGAATTTCATAAAAAAGAAAAGAAAATATTGATAGAAAAGGAAAAAGAATTTCATAAAAAAAAGAAAAGAAAAATATTGATAGAAAAGGAAAAAAGAATTTCATAAAAAAGAAAAGAAAAATATTGATAGAAAAGGAAAAAGAATTTCATAAAAAAAAAAGAAAAAAAATTGATAGAAAAGGAAAAAGAATTTCATAAAAAAGAAAAGAAAAATATTGATAGAAAAGGAAAAAGAATTTCAAAAAAAAAGAAAAAAAGAAAAATATTGATAGAAAAGGAAAAAAAAAGAATTTCATAAAAAAAAAGAAAAATATTGAAAAAAGGAAAAAATTGATATTGATAAAAAAGGAAAAAAGAATTTCATAAAAAAGAAAAAGAAAAATATTGATAGAAAAGGAAAAAAGAATTTCATAAAAAAAAAAAAGAAAAATATTGATAGAAAAGGAAAAAAGAATTTCATAAAAAAAGAAAGATAAAAATATTGATAGAAAAGGAAAAAAGAATTTCATAAAAAAGAAAAAGAAAAATATTGATAGAAAAGGAAAAAAGAATTTCATAAAAAAGAAAAAGAAAAATATTGATAGAAAAGGAAAAAAGAATTTCATAAAAAAAGAAAAAGAAAAATATTGATAGAAAAGGAAAAAAGAATTTCATAAAAAAAAAGAAAAAAAAAAAAAAAAATGATAGAAAAGGAAAAAAGAATTTCATAAAAAAAAAAAAAATAAATGAAAAAATATTGATAGAAAAGGAAAAAGAATTTCATAAAAAGAAAGATAAAAATATTGATAGAAAAGGAAAAAGAATTTCATAAAAAAGAAAAGAAAAATATTGATAGAAAAGGAAAAAAGAATTTCATAAAAAAGAAAAAGAAAAAAATGATATTAAAAAAAAAAAGAAAAAGGAAAAAGGAAAAAAGAATTTCATAAAAAAGAAAAAGAAAAATATTGATAGAAAAGGAAAAAAAGAATTTCATAAAAAAAAAAAAAGAAAAATATTGATAGAAAAGGAAAAAAGAATTTCATAAAAAAAAAAAAAAAATATTGATAGAAAAGGAAAAAGAATTTCATAAAAAGAAAAATAAAAATATTGATAGAAAAAGAAAAAAAGAATTTCATAAAAAAGAAAAATAAAAAATATTGATAGAAAAGGAAAAAAGAATTTCATAAAAAAGAAAAGAAAAAATTTGATAAAAAGGAAAAAAGAATTTCAAAAAAAAAAAAAAAAATTGATAGAAAAGGAAAAAAGAATTTCAAAAAAAGAAAAGAAAAATATTGATAGAAAAGGAAAAAAGAATTTCAAAAAAAAAAAGAAAAATATTGAAAAAAGGAAAAATAAATGAAAAATAGAAAAAAGGAAAAAAGAATTTCATAAAAAAAAAAAGAAAAATATTGATAGAAAAGGAAAAAGAATTTCATAAAAAAAAAAAAGAAAAAAATATTGATAGAAAAGGAAAAAAGAATTTCATAAAAAGAAAAAAAAAAATAAATGATAGAAAAGGAAAAAAGAATTTCATAAAAAAAAAAAAAAAAAAATTGATAGAAAAAAAAAAATTTCATAAAAAAAGAAAAAGAAAAATATTGATAGAAAAGGAAAAAAGAATTTCATAAAAAAGAAAAAGAAAAATATTGATAGAAAAGGAAAAAAGAATTTCATAAAAAAGAAAAAGAAAAATAAATGATAGAAAAGGAAAAAAGAATTTCATAAAAAAGAAAAAGAAAAATATTGATTGAAAAGGAAAAAAGAATTTCATAAAAAAGAAAAAGAAAAATAATGATAGAAAAGGAAAAAAGAATTTCATAAAAAAGAAAAAGAAAATATAAATGAAAAGGAAAAAGAAAAAAAAAGAAAAAAAAAAATTTGATAGAAAAGGAAAAAAAAAAAAAAAAAGAAAAATATTGATAGAAAAGGAAAAAAAATTTCATAAAAAAGAAAAATAAAAATGATAGAAAAGGAAAAAGAATTTCATAAAAAGAAAAAAGAAAAATATTGATAGAAAAGGAAAAAGAATTTCATAAAAAAGAAAAGAAAAATAAATAGAAAAGGAAAAAGAAAAAAAAAAGAAAAAGAAAATATTGATAGAAAAAAAAAAATTTCATAAAAAAGAAAAAGAAAAATATTGATTGAAAAGGAAAAAGAATTTCATAAAAAAGAAAAAAAAAAAAATGAAAAAAGGAAAAAGAAATAAAAAGAAAAAAGAAAAATATTGATAAAAAAAAAAAATTTCAAAAAAGAAAAGAAAAATATTGATTGAAAAGGAAAAAGAATTTCATAAAAAAAAAAAAAGAAAAATATTGATAGAAAAGGAAAAAAGAATTTCATAAAAAAGAAAAAGAAAAATAAATGATAGAAAAGGAAAAAAGAATTTCATAAAAAAGAAAAAGAAAAATAAATGATAGAAAATGAAAAAAGAATTTCATAAAAAAGAAAAAGAAAAATATTGATTGAAAAGGAAAAAAGAATTTCATAAAAAAGAAAAAGAAATGATAGAAAAGGAAAAAACAAAAAAGAAAGATAAAAATTAATAGAAAAGGAAAAAAGAATATTAGAAAAATAAAGATGAAGAAAAAAAAACGGAAATTTTAAAAGGCATAATCAAGAAAGAAAGGACGATATATTTTGCTTAAACACCTCCCGAGAAGTAATGGGAGAGAAATAATCACTCAGTTTTTCTCAATGAAAAGAAGACACGGCTGTCTGATGGAATCAGAGAATCAATGAAAAATAAATCAAATGACAAAGCGCGATGGATCTAAGAAAGAAAAATGAACAAAATAGTCACCATTGTTCGAACATTTGGTCCTATACTTGCTGTTATTAATACATTTTGGCCAATGCCGTCTTCCTCTTTCGTCATGTTTATTCCATTAAATAAAGAGGAACAAAAGCCCTTCAAAAAAAAATGACGAGCTATAATCACCATATGATAATTCTGCTTGTCTCTTAGCATGTACGTTACGCCCAGCCATTACCTCATAAATTATTCCATTTGGTTCTCGAGGATAGACGGAACAGACAGACGGAAGAGACTGGAAAAGATAGAATGAAAAGATATTGGAGGCGTTAAAGCTTTCATATGTTTAACGATTGCTTCAGTGAAGTGGAAAATATAAATCTTTTTTCATTTACACCCTCTTACTTCTTTACTTAATGACCTGCATTCATAATATTTAATATTTTATTATTATTTTTATTTCTTTTTATAGTGAGTTTCACATTGTACAAGGCCTGACGATAGCGTTTAACATGAAACAGACTGTTGCCTCTGGATGTTGACTTCAATAGCCACTTTTACACACACACACACACACACACATATATATATATATATATATATATATATATTGAGGCTTGTTTCATTAAATAATATAGACAAGTGATTATTGTCTATTTATTTCATGTAAATTCTTTTCATATCGTCTGATAAGCTTAATAACATTAGCGTTGAAAGGTGAAAGAAAATCACAATAATGATACATATTTTTTAATCCTATCTAAACATTCGGCTTACATAAGCCATTATCAAAGATGACAATTACGTTACAATATATTTATTAAATATTTGTTGCGTGAAAGATTTCCAAGCAACGAAAAACTCGTGAAACGAGACGCTTGACACTACATTTGAATGATAACTCTAACAAATTTAGGCATTTAAAACAACATGCCTGGCCACATACACAATTCCGGAAAATCCTTGTTGAAAACACAACTATACTTAAACATGAAAACAATAAACAAAGACTAAAAATTATTGAAGCTATATACATAAAAGAGTTGAAACTTAACCTGAACAAAATAAACTACAAAATCTCCACAAATGTTCTTAAATGACTATAGTTGATAACAAAAGCCATTGGTTTATATCAACGGCTTCCCGTACTTAATACTTCTCGTTTTCACTCTCGCGTGGTCATGTGTGATGTCACGAGCTGCGATGAGATCTTCGCTTCCGCGTCTCGTATACACAAATTTGTTGTTGCTTTAAAATTTTTCATGCAACAAAAACAGACTATCATTATTGTTTTGTCCGTGTATTGTTTAATATATTGAAAAGTAATTGTCATCTTTGATAATGGCTTATGTAAGCCGAAAGCTTAGATAGGATTAAAACATGTATCAATATGGTGATTTCCTTTCGTCTTTCAATGATAATGCTATTAAGCTTATCAGCCAATATGAAAAGAACTTACTTAAAATAAATAGACAAAACTTGTCTATATTATTTAATGAAACATGCATCAATGAATGAAAAATGCTGCCGAAATACACATATATATATATATATATATATATATATATATATATATATATAGATAGATAGATAGATAGATAGATAGATAGATAGATAGATAGATATTGAAATATATATATATATCGGAATTTTTAAATTTGTGATTGAATATATTGCTATACATTTCGAGGGGTTTGTCACTGATCGAATGGATACAATTTTGAGGGCAATGAGCCCCACTAAAAAAAATAGTTTGAAATTATTCAGTCTTACGGTTTAATATGCCCAGGAAAGTCATTTGTCGAAAGAGAGAGCAGTTACTGTAAAACCATTTATTATGTTCGACAATTTTAATTTCATTATATCATAATCGATGCTCTCCAGCAAACATAAACTCTAATTTTACATGCAAGGACATTTTGAAAAAGTGTTTACGATAGAATAAACAGTGACAGTTTAATAAAACAAAGTGTATAAATATCAAATTGTGAAGAGAGACAAAAGAAAACGTCAAGTAACCGACCCTATAGAGTTTGTGTAAATGAGTAGAATAGGGAGGTGCAGGGATAGTAAGAGGACAAACCTTGCTTTGATTAACAAAGGATACGAAGTTGTGGAGATCCATGATCACCCACGACCTAAATAAACACGGCATATAAAAGAAGAAAAGTTCCAAAGACACATTCTCTTTACAAAGAATGTAAAACTACATCCATACACTCGGGTTTGTAGTCAGTTTTTCCAAACTTATCAATTCATTTTGAAATTCAAACACCTGGGCTCTTATCCCCTCCCTTCCTGCAAGCGTTATTGATTTTCATTGAAAATCTAAGAAGATGATTATTTAGAATTGCGAAACTGATTTGATAAACATTCTAAAACTTCATTCAAATTATCACCCATTCAATTCTAAAAATGAATTCAACTCATAAATCCAACTAATATTTTTGTCCGTGTAACGTTCCGTCTTTACTTGTTATTTTAAAAATAATTTAAAAGATATGGTTGTAAAAAGAATATTTAGGGGACTTGAGTGTTAAAATTCGTCTTTCTTCATCCCCCCTTTTTTTGCAGTCAGTTCATAGTTATATACACAAATGGGAGGATATTGTCCGAAAAATGTTTGGTCCATCGATCCCTTCATGGAATCAATAATAAGTTTTTGGTGCCTTGCTTTAAAGTGATCACAAATCAAGAAAAGTGTGGGAAGTACTGGTGAATATTCTGATGCATTTGTCATGTGCCATAAGCCAATGTAAATACGCAATAATTCATCCTGCGTAGCGACATACAACGGCACCTCGTGTTATTGAATCGGCGCCGGAAAGTAATATTCGGTTTCTAATACTCGTACCTACCCGCTTATTAGTTTTGAAAAAAAAAAAAAGAAAATTCACATTTCCGCTCTTCTCTCTGCTGCTGATTTTTGTGGAAACATCCGAGAAAAAAATTCAATTTTAAGAAAATAATAATTTAAGATTGTGAAATCGATTTGATGCAAATTCTAAAACTTTATTCAAATTATGATTCATGCACATGTAAAAATTAATGGAATCAAAAGAAATCATAACGTATATTTTAGTCGTGTAAAGAGTTTTATTTTCGTTTTCTACGACTTATCAATCAGGTTATTTAATGCCAGAAAAATTGTTAGATATAAGAATTTTTTTTAAATAATAATGATTTCCAGATATAAATTTGAATAATTAACCCATGGCTGGAGAGAAGAGATTGATTCATACATTTTCCAAGGATACTTGCGCATAAGTGAATATAAAAAACCCAACCGCACATCCAAGCTTACACCAGCCGCACATCCAAGCTTACAGCACCTGGTATTCCCAAGCGGTCACCGAAAACTACTGACCAGGCTCGACTTCGGTGTAGGAACTGATATTTCAATATGATATGGCCGTAAGCTTATAAGTAGGTTTGGCGAGGAAATGATTTCAAAAGACCTACCCTAAGTAAGTTCTAGTAATCAGATCTTTCATTGCATCGAAAACCGTGAAGAGAGAAAACTATTTTGAAGGATCAGAATTGTTTGACGGGGAAAAATGGATGGAGATGATGGTCAAAGTTATTCCGATGATGAGGAAAAAAATCGTTTGAAAATCTTGATCTTTCTGAAGAAATTTCGATCGAGATGCCGTAAGGACCCCAAATAGCAGAACCAAACGTTATCGCTGTAAACGCTTCTTTGCTCTTTCAGGAACTTGCAACATCAAAGCAATAAAGTGGGATGTGGTATTCCTCGATTGAATACACCAAGTGCTGGACCAGTGTGAAACTTAGATATTATTCATGCCTTTTTATAATCAATTCATGAATCCATACAACGACACATGACGATCCCTGAATAAAAAAATAACGAATAAAGAACATTATAATCATACTTTTAAGTCTATATTTGATGCAAAAAAATTGATATGGAGGGAAATTTATTCTATATTTACTTTCTCTTCCTCGTCTTGATTATTAAAGAGGTTATTAAATTTCTTTTATTTTCATTTCCCAAGTACTTTCGATCTTCTTACAAGATCACCTTCAGGGGTGTAAGTGGTACAAAACTATATGTTGTTCATTAGTATAAATATTTATAAAAAGAAGTGCGTTGTTATCCATTACCTTAATTTTTTCATTATGCCTTTAAATAAAGTAAGCCGTACATTCACAAGTTATCATGAGGAAGAAAGCGGACAAACACTTGCTGCCATGTGTGAGTATAATTTCGCTCTACCGAAAACTCATTTTTATTTTTTCCCCTACTCGTCAGTCTGTTTGACTATCGTAACACATTTATTTTTGTCCTAATCATTCTAACCTAACTTATAATCCTATTTGTTGGTTTAGAAATCCCTGTTCGAAAGAAAAATTGAAAAAAAAAAAAGAAAATTGAATGTCTTTGGCTAGAAGCGAAAGTGTCTCGTCAATATTCTCAGGATCTAGTTGGTCGAATTTTCTTGCTAGATAAAATGTCCGCGACATGGAATTGTTTTTGCCGTTTTCTTTCTCCCGTTGTTCTTCCTTTTATTGAAAGCAAGTATCCCAAGCCCACTGTTGGTAGGGACGGGGGGATTGGCCGTTGACCCCCCACACTCCAGCTCTACGTTTTGTTGAAACTTGATGCTTGGAGTTAAGGTAAGCCGTACATTCAATGGTTTATCATGAAATGTTGTCTCACATGAAATGATGCATTGTTTGGTTGGTTGTTGACTTATTCATGACTTTTTCTTTCCAGATAATTTTTCTTTCAATATAATCCCAGTGAAAATGATTACAATGAAACAATGTCGAGTTGTCTTACTATATGAGTAAAAACTGGATCATTCTGCCTCTGAATTATTACTGAACTTTTGTTAGGGAGATTATAGCCTTGAAAATAAACCAAGGGGAAGACCACGATCTGTTATCAGACATGATCAAGTGAATGCTTTGGTTGACCAAAATCCGAGATCTATAATCTGAAGACTTGCATCAGAACTCGAAAGACCTCACACAACTGTTTCTCGGCAGTTGAAAGCAATTGGAAAAGTAAAGAAACTAGATAGGTTTGTTATGCATGAAATGAACGAGACTCAAATAAGCGTCACTTTGAGGTATTTTCTCTGTTGTTTTCCCAACTGGAAAAAGAACCATTTTTGCATCAAATCATTACATACGATGAGAAATGGATACTCTTTGACATTAAGAGAGTATGCCAGTGGTTAGATGCAAATGAATCACCAAAACAATACGCAAAACCGCCACTGTGCCTTCAAAAGTTAATGGTTACTGTATGGTGGTCTTTCAAAGGGGTTATTCATTATTCATTCTTGCCTCAGGGGAAAACAATAACTGAATTAAATTGAAAAAGAAACCCAATTTTGATGCACGACCGCACGTTCCTCAATCAACTGTCCCAAATCTGTACAGCTTGAATTACGAAATTTTGCCTTATCCCCCATATTCACCTGCTATCTCTGCTACTGATTATCACTTAAAAATTTTGAGCTTTTCATACGCAAAAAAAAAATCCTCCAATAAGGAAGAGGTAATCGAAGTATTTGAACTGTTTATCACATCAAAGAATGAGAATTTTTTTTAAAGATGGGATCAAGAATTTAGTAGTACGTTGGAAAACAGTCATTCATCAAAATGGTGCCTACTTCAAATAAATATATTTGTTATTTAACATTTCAGAAGTGTTTTACTCATTTCCTATAAAGTGCGTCATTTCATATGTGAAAACCTAATATAACATTCCTCCTTTCAAATAAACTAAATTCTGCACTCACCATAAATTTCCTGTCAGATTTTTTTGCCAACCATCCCGCTTATTCCAACCCCACGCTTATTTGATTTTGAAAACAATTTTATTTAAGACCCCAGAGAACTTTTTATCAGTTAAAATACAAAGCCTTGTCATTGATTGTATACAACTACTTGAGGCAATAAATAATTGTGTTTTTATGTGGCCTTTCTTCTCTTTATTTCTATCAATGTTTCTTGTAGATGTTTCAGATTTTATAAACTGTCTGCTCGTTTCTATTCAAAGTGCTATTGAAAGATTTAATAACAAGAACAGCGGTACGAGTCCCAAGGCCTTTCAGTAAGTATTAAATTTGGCAAAAAGACATAACCTTGACAGCGTTTCAGTCTCAGCTCTATCTACAGTGATAAATTTTAAGAACACTTGCGGCTTCGAAACTTTGTTTTTCTCTAAATCTAATATATATAATATGATACACACACACACACACACACACATATATATATATATATATATATATATATATATATATATAATATGATAAAAATATAAGTACAAAAGTGGACATTGAAGTCACCACCCAGAGGCGACAGTCTGTTTCATGCTAAACTGTCATCACTTTTATACGCTCTATCTCATATATTGAGCACTTTACCCGATAAGTATAGCATAACTTAAAACTATATTTTATCATATATATATATATATATATATATATATATATATATATATATATATAAAGAGAGAGATATATATATATATATATATATATATATATATATATATATATTTACAAATTCATGAATTATTCATACAAAAACAAATACAAAGGTTAATGATTTAATTGGCGAGAAATCCATCGTCGCGAACAATTCAAATAATATACAAAAACCCCGAACCTGTTATGAATGAAAAAATCCTTGTTTTTATAAATTTCTGTTGCATTAGTTCTTATTTTACTACAAGCTTTCGTCTGTTGAGAGTAAAAACAAGAACAACATCTATTCCATACCTGAAGATGTCTGTAGGAACAGACGAAACTAGACGAAAGGAGTAAGGATGAATTGCAAAACGCTATGCATGGGGTTTAGCAAAAGGAATAGCCCATCATGCCATTTTAAAATTAGAGATACCAGTATCAAAATGTACAATTTAAATATTTATAAAGTGTTTTAACAATGGACGAAAAATGCGACACTGAAATCCGAATGTTCTTCATTGATTGGTTTGTTTGTTTAAAGGCATAGCAACTACTTATGGGTCATTTAATGTCAGAATTTAATTTTCTAGGGAGATTTGATGTAAGAAAAATATTATAGATTTGTTATATACCGTACCTATGAACACTAATGGGTATGTCCCAATCCTCATAATGTACGTTGGACATTATTGTAAGTGGGGGTAATATGCTGTCTAAGTAGTCCACCATTAGCAGTGGTTTACCTACTTCACGCCGCTGGCGAGTATTGTATTTTGTTGATGTTATAAAGATTACCATTTTCATTTCCAACCTCTGTTTTAGTTATTCCTCATTCAGTAACCCTTTCTAGGTTACAACATTTTCCTTCTTTCTTTATTTGTTGTTTACGTCTCTCTCTCTCTCTCTCTCTTTCTTTCATTCTTTCTTTCTCTTATATGGCATAACTATGAACACTAATAGTTATGTCCCAATCCTCATAAATACTTTGGACACTATTGTAAGTAGGGGCAATATGCTGTCTAAGTAGTCCATCACTAGCAGTGGTTTACCTATTCAACACAGCTGGCGAGTATTGTATTTTGTTGATGTTATAAAGATTACCATTTCATTTCCAATTTCTGTTTTGGTTATTCCACATTCAGTAACCCTTTCAAGGTTACAACAATATGTTATTCTGCTTTCACATTTGTATACATGGTAGATGATACACAACTTTTGTGCATATATAAGTTTGTGTGGACATAATTACTAGAGGCGGTGATATGTGTGTTTTATGTTGTGGTTTTGTTAAAGTTATATTTTAGAATAAGTTTGATTTCTTTAAGAAATTGTAGAATATTATATGGATTAATGTCATGAAAAAGTTCGTGCGTGTTCGTTGTTTGATTGGCTCATTGTGTTTAGCGGCATATCAACACCTCTATTGGTTATCTAATGCCGAATCTAAATATTTTGAGTACAATTTTATGGTTTAAACTAAATATTTCCTGAACACACTTGTGGACCTTCAAGTACAGATAAAATGTATTGTTGGTCATTTTGATATAAAATATATCACTGATCATTTTACTATAAAATGTATTGTTGGTCATTTTGCTTTAAAATAGTATTGTCGGTAATTTTACTATAAATATGTATTTTTATACTTTCATAATGTTTTGTTTTTGTTTGATGGTTCATGTTTTTACCATAGCTTGGACCCCCTAACAGGTGCTACCACCCCGGTTCAAGTTGAGCCGGGGAACAACAGCAATTAAGAGGTGATTCCACGCTACCTTTGTGTTCATAATACCGCAAACTGATGTCATCAGTACTGTCTTGGATTAGAATTAATTTAAATATCTGACGTAAAATTTCATAAAGTATTTCACGTACCCACATTTTAAGGAAATCTTGACTTTTTTCTATATCGTAGATTCCTTCATATCCGGAATCCCTCATATCGGGAATCCCTCATATCGGGAATCCCTCATATCTGGAATCCCTCATATCCGGAGTGTCTCATATTCGGAATACTGCATATCCGGAATACTGCATATCCGGTCATTGATGTGTATATTTGAAATATTTTGGGTAATATGTATTTGATTTGAAATTTCTATTTTTCAGGAAATTTATTTTGGATAATTGCTTACTCTTATTTCACCCTAATGGCTTGTATTGGTGTAAAAGATGAGGGGAATAAAAGGAAAAGAACAACTTTGGAGTTATCGCAAAAAAATGGAAAATTTAAACAGTCTAGACGCTGGTGAAAGTTTATTGTAACTAATGGCTGAGTTCAACATAGGAAAGTCAACATTGTGTGATATAAAATCTTCCAAAGATGGACAAGGAAATAAAAAACATGATTGTGATGAAATCTAGACTGAAATTGAAAAAAGCTATTGAAAAGGTTCTCAGTTTTATGGAAAGAAAGCCAGCATTTAGCTATGACGATTGCAATAACACAGGCAGAGTTAAAAAGTGTCTTTCGTTTTAAAAATTTCAAGAATAAAAGCAAAACAAAATGCGGAAAAAGTTGAGAATGACATTTGAAGAGAAAGAATCATCATGCAACAGCGATTAAAAAAATCCCCGTTACATTATTTGTTTTGCATACGTGGCAGACTTAAATTACATAATTTATTTCTTTTGCCTTAAAATCAATTCCGTTATATTTCACTCATCATTAGTTTATTTTGTTTACTATAAAACATTGAGAACTGAAATCATGTTTAACATATAGTTAAACATGATTTCAGTTCTTTTATTTTAATCTAAATATAACCCCCTCATATCCGGACATTGTAACCAATTTCTCATATCCGGAGGGCCTTCTTAGTACGGTTGTCAGGGATTCTATTGTATTTCCATTGCAAAAATAAACACAGGAATGACACCGAACAAAATTTTTCGATGACGTTTAAGTTATTAAACTTCTAAATTTAACGGTTAAATTCCACTGATAAATAAATCTGGCCACGAATATTTCTTTCATCTATATTATACCTATCTGTTGCTCTCTTATTATTTCCGCTAAAATGTCGACGCTTTTACCTTCGCATGCTTAAATTTCCCACGCTGATATGTCCGTTTATTTACTTCACGCTTATTTGTCTCCAGTCATTTGAATAGTGATTCTTGGTAAATTTTTTATTATTTTTTTAAATATACTTTTTAATCTGAGTACAAGATTTCTTTTTTTTTTTTTGCTTCCTTACCTTTTATTCAAAGGTATTATCATCGGCGTCACATGATGGTGAAAGAAACGATTCCTGGTTAAGGTGAGACTTCTTGTCATATATTGATAAAGTGACGCGAAGTAAGAAGAGGTGGGCATCGTGTGCCACCGTATTTAAAACAAAGGAATTTTAAGGTATTTAATCAAAACATATCAAACAATGGCGCCGATTAAGGAACATAGAAGGGGCACATATTAATGACTTCTGCTGAAATGGTTTACGAAGATTCCTGTTGATTGCAATAATAAAAAACTAAAACAAATAGATAGATAGATAGATAGATAGATAGATAGATAGATAGATAGATAGATAAAGAAGAAAGAAAGAAAGAAAGAAAGAAAGAAAGAAAGAAAATAAAGAAATAGATAGATAGAAAGGGATCCAAATAGATAGATAGATAGATAGATAGAAAGATAGATAGATAGATAGATAGATAGATATTAAGAAAGAAAGAAAGAAAGAAAGAAAGAAAGAAAGAAAGATCCAAATAGATAGATAGATAGATAATGAATAGACCGAGATAGAAAGAAAGGAGATCCAAATAGATAGATAGATAGATAGATAGATAGATAGATAGATAGATAGATAGATAGGTAGGTAGATAGATAGATATGAAGAGACCGAGATAGATTAAAGAAATAGTTTAAACATGGAAATCAATACTGCATTGTGATTGACACCTTCAATCCTTAACCGTTGATTTCTGTCTAGACTATTGTTGACCGCTAAGGTGGCTCGCTCATCCCTATTGTAGACGCCTGTACACTTGTGATTCTTCAACACCCACAGAACTAAATTCTGGTTTATACTGCAACTATACCAATCAGAGAAAAGTGGCAACGAACGCTGGTCATCTCCTCAAAAATGAAGAAACAGAAGACAACGGAGGTGTGGTTCTACAGAAGGATGCTAAGGATACCATGGACCGAACATTTGAGCAACAACAAGGTTTTGGAGAGAATGGAAACAAAGAGGAAATATACTTAATATTAGGAAGAGGCAGCTGAAATATCTGGGACACGTGATAAGGAAGGACGGCTTGGAAAATTTGATACTCACAGGACGAACAGAAGGAAAGAGGGACGGATGAAAGCAACGCGTAGCTTACTTAATGGGCTTGAGCAAGTGGATAGCAGAACAGGGTCTGAGAGAAATAACAAAAAGGCAAAACTTATTAAGAGCTGCAATGGACAGGAAGAGGTGGAGGGCCATGATCGCCTACGTCTTGAAGCTCTTTCGAAGAGATCGCATAATCTGGCATGGTCAAGTGTTTGACCAAGGCCAGCACACTCAATCAAGGTGGGATTTTTCTAAGCGTAGCTTAGATGTGGCATCAGGCCAAAGTCTGGAGCACCCACTGAGGTTCGAACTCACTACTCAGTTATAACTAATCTAGCTAGATAAGCTTGTTAACCATTACAGCACGTCGAGTGTTTTTTGTTTTGTTTTTTTTAGCGTAGCTGACATGTGGCCCAAGACCAAAAGTATGGATACGCAAACTCTCGGTCAAGGTAAGTCGTGTCTTCGTGTTATCACAACCATCGAAGACCTCCTAACAGATCCGTTACCCTCCCTGACAAATCGACCACGGTGAAATTCGAACCCGGTTCTCAGTGCTAACCTTCTAAACATTCCATCCTCATTATTGAGTATACTCTTCCTACTAAATACGTCTTGGGTATGACGATAAACTACATCCGTGTCCTGGGTAAGACGATAAACTACGTCCAACAGCAAGGCCTCTGATCAGGAGGTTTCGAGGAGCGTGGAACCACCTCTTAATTGCTGGTGTTCGCAGGTCCAACTTGACCCGGGGGGTAGCACCTGTTAGGGTCCCAGCTCTGGGAAAATAATTAACCCCGAAACTGAGGTAAAAAGCATTATGAAAGTGTGAAAATAAGTTTTAATACCAGAAATACTTTGTAAAAATTATTACCAGAAATAATCTTTTGAAGAAAAAACTATTAATAGCAATACGCTTTTGAAAAAATAATATTACTAGCAATACATTTTTTTAAAATAATATTACCAGCTATACATTTTTGAGGAAAAAAATTACCAGAAAACAAAATATTACCAGGAAAAAAAAGTTGTTGGCATTAAATGACTCATTAAGGTTGATATACCGTAAAACAAAACAAACGCAACAAAACCCACTAAATATAGCAGATTTTAAATAAAATATAATTTACCTGCTCCTAAGTGGTGTAGAAAAGTTCTCAGCCCTGATGTTTGTTTATTTTGTCAGATTTTGAGGAGTGGATCGGACTGAGGCGTTTTTCAGCACTCTTTCATATATGGAGTGTGATGAATGTCACATCACATATCTTGGTTTTGTTTACACAGCCTGAGAGCGTCATAGGAATCAAAAGAGGATAGGAAAAAGTAAAAAAAAAATAAAGTTCAAACAGAAAAAAAAAGTTCACTGAATCTTGTGGCAAGGCAATTCGAGACTAACGATAAAGAGATTTCAATATGTTTACGTAAACTACAAAACTATTATGGCTATTAATTTTCTATCCATCAAGAAAGAAAACGTTTCCTGGCAAAAGTCATCAAAATTCACTTCTGACAATATTCAAGTACAAAGCGTTTCATCTTCTTTGATGTGTGGGAGTAACCCCAAAAAAAACGAATGTATCATGTATTGATCAGAATTGTATTTCAAAAATGTATATATATATATATATATATATATATATATAATTGGTATATACGGAATATATATATATATATATTCTTAAAAGATATACAAAGTAGAAAACCAGATATAATTATTTAAAAAAATTTATAACATAAGTTTTAAAAAATATCTGTCTAGCCATTTTTGTTTCAACTGAATAGTGTCTTATCAAGTTGGTTGGTTGGTTTTAAAAGTTTCAGGAATTAACGATCCTACACTAGCACCTAACCAATGGTTTATTTCAAAAGCTTGACAACAAAATCCTGCTAAATAGCTATTTAAATAAATATGAAAAAAAATAATTTTTTACTATTACTAACTATTTTATATGATAAAATTTAATATTAAAATTAAAAACTGGCAATTTTTTAAAAATCCAAATTTAATCACTATTAAGTTTAAAAACTATTATTGAGAAAAGAAAAAATATATATGTTTATTCAATTCTTTCTTCATTGTTACGTTGACAAGACAAAAAAAGCTACAATCTATCTGATAATTGTATTTTGTTTTTATTTTAAAGTTTGTGAATATGGTCTTAAACTCACGCGTGACACAAACAAAAACACAATCAATTATGCCTGGGTCCAGACATACTTACACACACACACACACACACACACAAAATATAAACACACACTTAAAAAAAAAAAAAAAAAAAAAGGAAGAGGTGGGGAATATATGAACAACTCCACAGCCCTTTACGAAAAAGGAGACGTGAAACTAACACTTATACACACACACAGTTAAATGTGAATACACTCTACATACACATAGACACCGATATGTACACAACATACATCCACAATTCATAGACATTGAGAAATCACAACCAGTAAATATTTCAGACTTAAATAAATGCTAACCACTTATTGAATTATAACTAAGGGAGCAAATATATAAAGATAAAAATATTTTAAATAATATTATTTAATATATTAAAACGAAACTCTAAAACAATAAATATCAATAAAAATATATATATATTATTAATCATATAAGTTGATAATGTTTGTATATATTTGTGTGGATAAAGAAATACAAATATATACATATATATATATATATATATACACGGTCAAAAACAAATTAACACATAAAAAAAAAAAAAATATATATATATATATATATTCATATACATATACGTACAGAAATATAAATATATAAACATATTGTATATATATACATATCTATGATAACAGCATATGTACGTACATATACATAAGTAAATACACACACATATATACACACATAGACTTTTATGCACACATCATATATAAAAAACAGTTTGATTTAAAAAGTTTCCATACCTACACACACACAAACTATCTGATAAGACACAGGGTTGAAACAAAATGGCTATTTTGTAGTGATTTTATAACATACTTATGTTATAAATTTTTTTATAAAAATAATATATATATATATATATATATATATATATATATATATATATATATATATATAAAAACAATATTTAAAAAATATCTGACAGTCTTAAACTGAAGTAGCATTTGGCCTGAAGTTTTTGTTTAGCATGAATATCAGCACCTCTCGCCTTTATTTAATGTTGAAATCTAAATATGAAAAAAATGTATTATTTTATGATTTTATAATTGCTTTAGTGCCTATCTATCTATTCACCTATTGTGTTCAGATATTGATCTATCTAGCTGTTTCCCATTTTGGTTTGTTTAAATAATGTGCCTGTCTGTTTTTCTTCTCTCTATATATATATATATATATATATATATATATATATATATATATATATATATATACATACCTACCTATTTACCTCGGTCTATTCATATCTATCTATTATCTATCTATCTCTATCTATCTATCTATTGTGTTCGGATCATATCTATCTAGCTAGGTCTGCGTGTCTATCTATTTATCAAATTTGGTTTGTTTAAATCTGTCTATCTATCTGTCTGGGTCTATTTAAATCTTTCTCTCTCTCTCTCTCTCTCCCTCTCTCTCTCTCTCTCTCTCTCTCTATATATATATATATATATATATATATATATATATATATATATATATATATATATCACAGGCGACAGTCTGTTTCTATTTGCGTCTCGCCTGTCGCCTCTAAGTGTTGACTGTTGACTTCAATGTTCATTTATATTTATCTATATATCACTATCCCATAAATATAACACACCTATATATATATATATATATATATATCTATATATATATATGAATACCTATTCATATCTATTTATCTATCTATCTATCTATCTTATGCATTTGTGTAACAATCTTTTCTGTTTGATTAAAGACCAGCGAATATTCTGTTTATCTTTTATATTTCGCAACATTTTCTGGTTTCCGGTCAATATTTAAATATAAATTGGCCAATTTCTGGTTACTTTCGGCCTTTGTAAAGCCATTATCATATTTTTTAAGCCTTATCGCTTTCAACCTTTTTCCAAGTGCGTTCATTGAATATTATTACCACATCTGGTATAGTGCTTCTGCTATGGATCTTGATATTCTGGATAAAATCCAAAGAAATTATTGTCGATCCCAACGTTGCATCTCGGTTTCAATCACTCCCCTCACCCTATCGTAGCTTCCATGTACTTTTTCTGTAAGTATTTTCAAAGCAGTTGTTCCGACAAGCGTTCACATTTGGTACCTCGACTTCTTGAATTTAAGTATAGTACTAGATTGTCAGTTAGGTCTCATCCTTTTACTTTTGAAACTGCTAAATGTAAAAGTATGTTCTATTCTAATAATTTCTTCTCGGACCTGTAGAACTCTCTTCCATCTTCTTGCTTTACTGCGAACAACAATTTAAATGCAACGTCAGTCTTCATCATCGGTCTTCCTTGGATCAGTTTTTATTGTGTTTCCTCTTTATTGACTTTTTCTCAGTTTCCTTCACTTTAATGACTTTCATTCAAATTAACCAATTGCATGTTAGTGGCTTTTATCACCTTGCTTGAGGTGAAATGATTAAAAAAAATCTAATGAGATATGTATGTGGAACCCTGTTTTAAATTGTAGAAAAATCCAATAGAAATTAACTCATTTTTGTAAATTAGAAAACTCACAAAATTTGAATTTTTATCTGGCTATATTTCGGAGATGAGGTATTATGTACACTATTTACATTATTCGGACTATTGTCCTCATCTTTGTCGCCATATTTATTACATTTAGACCCTTCAGTATCTGTCTATATTCGTGAGATGAGGTATTATGTACACTATTTACATTATTCGGATTATTGTCATCATCATTGCCGCCATATTATTTCAACGTTTCAGATCCTTCAGTATCTGTCTATATTTGTAAGATGAAGTATTATGTACACTATTTACATTATTCGGACTATTGCCCTCATCTTTGTCGCCATATTTATTACAACATTACGGCCTTTCAGTATCTGTCTATATTTCTGAGATGAGGTATTATGTACACTATTTACATTATTCGGACTATTGCCCTCATCTTTGTCGCCATATTTATTACAACGTTTCGGCTTTCATTATCTGTCTATATTTCTGAGATGAGGTATTATGTACACTATTTACATTATTCGGACTATTGTCCTCATCTTTGTTACCATATTTATTACAACGTTTCGGCCTTTCAGTATCTGTCTATATACAATTTTTCTGAAGAAGGCCGGAGCGTACAACGGCCGAAACGTTGTAATAAATATGGCAACAAAGATGAGGACAATAGTCCGAATAATGTAAATAGTGTTGAATTTTTATATTCATATATATTAACCAATCAGCAATGAGACGCGTACCATCCTTTGAATACGCAGACAATTAAGATTTGTTGTTTGCAAAGAAATTTTGAAAGATCACTTCAGAATATGATGAACAATATTCTCCCTTCTTAAAATGGATGTTTAAAAAATGGAAAAATATTTATTAACCAGCATGAGATTAATAAATCTAATGTTTTGTTTTGTTTTTCTGGAACCGACGTTTTATTATAAAAATATTCAGTTTTTGTTCGCAAGTTAGTTTTTCAGTTAACTTTTGATCTGGGTGGTCGTTCGTTTGTTATACAAAAAGTGAAATTCTGGCAATTAATAATTACTCACATTTTCACATATTTATTCGAGAATATAATATTAAAAATTGCTTAGCGCTATTGACACATAAAAAATCATGCAGACTAATTTTGTTTGTGACAGTAGCAAGCAAGCTTCATGCTTATTCGTACAGCCTACTGCTACAGTTTATACGCATACATAAAACAACGTAAATCAGTGTCACACACATTCTCACGTGTAGATGCATTATGTTTATCCAATACTAACCAATTCTTTCGGTTTTACTATAAAGATACACAATATATTTTATGTAAAATTGTTTCGCAAAAAATCTTTGTAATTTATTTATTTCAATTTGAAAGAAAAATAATGCTAAAAAAATAAAATAATAATTTGGAGAGCTGTGTTGAAGATTTACATATTTCTTCGTTTTATCACACATAATCTGCTAGATGTATAACGCGGAAAAAAAGCATAATGCTACATAACTAATTATTGAACCGTCGTTGTTCGTGTTTTTTGTTCGTGCTAAGTTCTCGAATCAAGTCCCATACGTAGTCACCACTTATCGCTTCATCATACCTTTCTTGACCTTCGATTTTGTCTGTGCAATTAACTCTATGCTCACATTGAAGAAGGAATTCTGATTTTCAAATTAAATTAGATTTTTAAATTAAATATCCATTTTAAGAGGGAGAATATTGTTCATCATATCCTGAAGTGATCTTCCAAAATTTCTTTGCAAACAACAAATCTTAATTGCCTGCGTATTCAAAGGATGGTACACATCTCATATGACGTCGCTGATTGGTTAATATATATGAATATAAAATTTCAACACTATTTATATTCTCCGACAAATGTATGTGCTGAGGAAATAGTTCCTAATGTTGTTCTGAAACAGCACCAAGTTTTCCAAAATGAGGATGTAAACAGTGCAGCAGGAATGGCATTTGGCACCACATTTGCATCCCGATTCTGCTTTGTAGTTCTTCAAAGCAGAATGGGCGTTGCAAAAAGTTTTTTTTAGTTCTCTAGTATGACCCTTGTAATTCTCTGCTTTAGTGTTGCCTAGAACCCCCCCTCCTTTTTTTGTTAAATCATCGAAGTTAAACAACGTAGAGCTGGTCAGTACCTAGATGGATAGTTGTTTGAGGTTGTGTGATGTGTTGGTGGTGTAATGAATGACTGCTTGGAATTAGAAATCGGAGAAGCGAGTTCAAATTCAACTCGGATTCGAAACATTCACTTAAAGCGCAAATACTCTTGGGCGTTTATGGATCAAAAAAACTTCAAGAAGAAAAAGAAGAAGAAGCATTTGACAGCCTTATTGCATTCGGGACTCTTTTTTTCTATCACTGTCCCAGACTTTCGAATGTAAGTATTTGCTTCATTTATGGTCCAGCAGCAACTTTCGCATCTGACAACTTCGACAGCATTACTTGTATTTCGCCCCAAGCTTCGCCATTGGGATTTAATGCCGTGAGGAATTGTTTTATCAGACCTCATTTAATATTCAACAAAACATAAGCAAGGAAAAAATGTGTCTTAAACCAACAAAATTACACATGACAGAAATTGATTGTCGATATAATTAACAAAATATTGCTGCTATAATGAAAAAAATGCAATTATCATATTTAGCATACCCGAAATATGAAAACAACGAAACATGAAAAAAACACCGAAACATGAAAAAAATCAAGTGAAACAATTTTGTTACATAATAATTTATAATACTTTTTAGATTTTCAAAAATTATTATTATAGGATACATCAACTTTGCTAAATTTCCTTATACGTTACTTACTTCACTTTACTCGAAAGCTGTGATCTAAATGCTAATGTCGTTACCACCCTCGGTACAGAAAATTCATTTTTTTTGAATAACTAAGCAGTTTAATTTTAAAATCAGAATTCCTTCTTAAATGTGAGCATAGAGTTAATTGCACAGATAAAATCCAAGCTCACGCAGAAAATGTAGCCTGAATTAAGATAAGAAGATATTATAAAATTCTTTCAAGAAAGTGAACCAATACTGCACTGATCCAAGACGAAAGTCATCTTGATCTGGAGCAAATATCACAGAGGTTTTGATCCAGAAAAAAGTGTCAATACGTATGTAACTAATCAATCATAGTATATATATATATATATATATATATATATATATATATATATATATATAACAATAAAAAATATTAAAAATTAAAATCTTCAGACACACTGGGTTGTATTAATATTCTTTCGTTTTTTTTTATATTATTTCATTTAGATTCCTCGACTAGTTTCGTCCAAAATATCATCAAAAAATATTTCTGCTTGTTGGTAAAAACATTAAAATCTTGATGGAAAACTTTTTTGTCTGTAGTTTCATTTGTTTTTTTTTTAATATTCTTTTAACATTCCTTTTTTCAAACAGTCTCTTTTAAGTTGTTATTTGAGATAAATGGATCTATGTTGCTCGAATTCCCTAGTTTCGGCCTGGAAATGTGTCTCTGTTATCATCTTAGGGAGCAGAAATATTTCTGCTTGTAGTGGTGTGTGTTATCATTTGAACTTAGGAAGAAATGAATGTCGTGATGGATAAAATTAACTTTTGTCTGTAGTTTTTTGATTTGTAGTCATTTGTTTTTTTTGTGGATTTTTATTAGGTTTTTTAACATGAATTGATTTCCAATTTTCAATATCTTCATTGTTGTTCCTTCTGGTCTAATTGCTTGTGAATAGGGAAGGTTCTCTTTGAGGTGTTCAGGTTGGAAGACTTAAAGATGTAGATAGTTGTGGGTGTCAGTGATTTTAACATGTCGTTTGAATTTCCTGTTTTCATTATGTAAATGCGGGTTCTAAAAAATGTTACATGTTTGGATTTTCATGGGTCCTGTGTTTAGGGTCATAAGGGGATGTTTTGTCATCTACCCGTGTATACAAAGAATTTCATCGATATATCTTGTGTCTGTTATTTGGTTCTGGTGCCCAGGGAAGTGAGAAGTTGAGTATTCAATGATATGTCTTGTTTTCTTCTTTTTAATAAAGCGTGTTATATTGTTTAATGTTTGAATACAATGACCTTAGTCCCTAGAAAAGCATTCTCAAATGTTTGTATGTGTTAATTTTGTTTAGTAGATCTGCTGTGTCTCTGATATTTTAATTTTAATGTAACACTGCATAAGATTAAAAATATTTACAGCTCTACTTTGTGCATTGAGCACTATTTTTAAATTAATATTTTGAATGCTGTAATCTACTGTTCGTTTCTCCTGTATATATATATATATATATATATATATATATATATATATATATATATATATATATATATATAAATAAAAAAAGAACAGTAAGATATAAAATCCGGTGTTCTTATATATTTTATTTTTACAAAATAATAATGTAAATTTACAGACATTAATATTATATTTTGAATGACCCATTCAGTACTTACATGTGAAATATTATAATAATAGGTTTATATATAAAAAAAAAGTTTACTGAATCAGTGAAATTAAGTAACCATTTCTGCTGTCATAATCATATAAAAAAAAAAAAAAAAAAAATGTAACCTCATATACATATTAATGTTAAAATAATCCTATAATATAATGGATTCTAATACATTTAACTGTTCTTAAAAATATATAAAAATTAAAAAAGGAAAATATTTCAAATCGTAGTTAAATAAAAAAGTATTGTAAAAAAATCTTTAATTTTAAAAGATGACGTTGAAAATTTTTTACCGTTAACAATTTTTTTTTTTTTTTTTTTTTTTAAATTCAGACGACATCCATTCAACCGACGTCGGGTTTCAGTGTAAAATACATCCTCACCCCCTTACCAAATGTAGCTAATAACTGATACAATGATACCCATAAGGAAAATCTAGACACCCCGTGTTCAATTTGAGTAGAATATTCTGTAACCATGGAAACGTGATTTTAGCTGTGTATTTAAAACCCGGTAAATTTTAAAAAGTTATCCAAATTCCTTGAAGATGAAATAGAACTAATGCTTTTAATTTATTTGCAAAAAATAAAATTAGGGTTTTAGCTTTTTGAAACATAAAATATATATATATATATATATATATATATATATATATATATATATATATATATATATATATATATATATATATATATATATATATATATATATATATATATATATATATATAAAATAAATAAAATAAAATGGAGTAATGGATAGAGACTTGATTGAGGAATCGGAGAGTCGAGTTCGAATTCCAGTCGAACCCATTACATTCACTTACGTGTTAAAGAAGAATCCTCTTCTTTTCCTCCAGCTATGGGTAAATATCAGGAGACTGGGTTCTATAGCCTTGATGGCAACTGGTCTGCGAAAAGGGCAACTCTGAATTCAAAACCTGCGGAGGGTGCTCCAAGTCTTTGTATTCGGCCCTTCAAAAAGTGTGCATGGTTCTGCACAAAACGGGAGAGTTAAGTATATATATATATATATATATATATATGAGAATCGGATTCGAATCCCAAATGTAAATATTTCTATTTTACTGTCGACATGTGCGTAAGATTTTTTTTAATACGATTAAAGCAATATTTTCTGCAAAGTACAGCATTTAAAATAACAGTTCTCCCGGTGCATCTATGTCAAATCAGTAGACATGTTACAATATTCACGTGTTCTAACTTTGAAGCAATTTGCGTGTAAGTTTAACTAATTTTTGAGTTTAACTAATTCATGGAATTGCAAAATCAGCACTTTTGCTTGCCGACGACTGATTCCACTTGCTTGTGCGGCTCAAATTTCAAGCAGAGGACTAATTTAAGATTGCTGCTGGATTAATTATTGGCTGCTAAGATCAAACCAACTTCGGAAAATTTTCCAGTCAATGAACATTGAAATTTTAAATTGAGGTGTTAACAAATTAGACACAGCATTACCCTGTATAATTTCACCCTTCTGTACTTGTAGAAATCGACCCAGCCGGATGACATATGTGTGGCGTAATAGTTAAAGAGGTAGTGTGGCTGTGATAGCCCAAGGTAGCCATGGGAAGTAAACAGGATTCGACCGAGCAATGATTGTAAGGGCAAAAAAGACGGAGCACTCTGCATGAAGTGGAAAATTCTCTATTTTTTTTTTGTTTGTTTAGTTTTTGTTTTGTTTTTTGTATTTTTTTTATTTACAGTTGCAGCAAGTGTATGAATGTTCGTTGTGGAGTAATCGGCTCGGAATAAGAAATCGAAAAGCGAAGTTCGAATTCCAGTCTTGTTTATTTATATTCGTTAACACATAAATACACTTGGAAAAAGGTATCAATCCATCTCTTATAATAGCTTCTAATAGCCACTGGTTTAATAGAAGAGTAGACCGGGTCGTATAGCCTTGATTGTCAACCAGTCTAAGAGTCTAAGCAGGAAGAAACGGCAACTTATTTCGGGAAGATCTTCTGTCGAAACTTATAAATGGAAAGAGACATGATTACCCAAGAGTGTAGAACATCTAACACTTAACTGACTGACCACAAAGAGTTACTCAAAAAGGAGACAGTTTGCAGAGAGCAAGTAAGGATATAAAGCTGTGGTAAGCTATGATTACTAAAGTCTTGAAGACATACGTAGAGACACACAGACGGTGACACAGACATAGGTTCAGGCACACACAGAGAAACACACACGCACAGGCGAGTATTTTGTATCTTTATCTATAAAAGGCAGGATGTGTGTGTGTGTGTGTGTGTGTGTGTGTGTGTGTGTGTGTGTGTGTGTGTGTGTGACGAATGCACGGCCGCAATTTTCGATTTGCACCAAAATTTACATGCACATGCTCCAAGATAGCGGAGGGGGCAAGACCGACTTTGCATTTCCCAACTCCCATCGATAGTGGAAATAATCGATTTTTCATGCTTCTATGGCAGTTTTCATGTCGTTTGCGGCCATTTTGTACTGGCCAGAGTGAGAGCCAATAGCTGGCTGCCACAAATAGGCAGGAAGATTATATTGACCAGCGTGAGAGCCAACAGCTGACTGACACGAAACATTAACTAGCATGGCAAAAAAAAATCGATAGCTGCATTCGTCACAAGTGGGAAAAAATTTAAATCTGCATGGCACTTTACTCCAATTGGCTCATTCGCTTGCTTAAACTCAACGTTGATTCTGATTCCGTAGAGCTGGGTTGGGTGTGAAAAAGTATTTGTTGTTAACATTCTTTTTTCATTCGGTTTTTCCAGTTACGAGTCCTTTTTTAAAGCTGATCGTTTTGTGATCATTTTGTTTAGTTCTTTTTTCGTAACAGATTTAATGTTTAGTATAGAGCTTAGAAAAAATTCGCAGTGTGAGATAGGCAAGAAGTAAGGCATTGTAGCAACATCAGCACGGCAAAGGGCACTCTTTTTAAAAAAAAGGAAGGGCAAAAATATTTTAAGTCAAATGATAGCGATTGCTGTATGAGTCGTACGATTTTTGAATCAAGCACGGGTAACGCCGGGCTATGCTGATAGTACTGTATGTAAATTCACAGAAAATTCAGACAGAAGATAGGTAGCAGGATTGTCGCATCTGTAAAACAAACTCACACACACACAGATACAGGCACACACAAACGCATACACACAGACACGGACACAGGCACACAGACACGGACACAGGCACACACGCGCGGAGACACATACCCACAGAGAAATACAAGCGTGCGCACATACAAGCGCGCGCATACACACGCGCGCGCGCACACACGCGCAGAAACGCAGGCGCACACACGCAAAAGCAGAGGCACGCACACACATGCACAAGCAGAGACACAGGCACACTGATACTAGAGACACAGGCACACACTCACGCACGGAGACACAGGCACACACAAATACACGGACACTGGCAGAAACATAAGCAACACACACAAGCAGAAGCAAAGGCATGCACACACGCAGAAACACAGGCACGCATACATACAGACACGCACACCTGCACACGCAGAGACAGACACACACACACATACAGGCACACACACACGATCACACGTGAATATTTTGTACATATATATATATATATATATATATATATATATATATATATATATATATATATATATATATAAATTCCAGAAAATTCAAATAGAGAGAAGATAGGTTGCATGATTGTTGCATCTATAAAGCAATGCCATGACAGTTGTCGTGAAACACTGGTAAGATGTTAAAGTTTTATTGTTCCTCCTGTCAGTTTTAAATATCAGTTTTATATAGTCCAAGATAATAATGGCGATTGAATAGGTTTATTTTGATGAGTAAAGAAAATGTCGTTATTATGGTCGTAGGTAATAGAACTATAAGTGTTGTACTTGAAAATGGTGGTGAATATTTGTTTTAATTTCGAAAACTAGCAAGAACAAAATAATTTGAAGAAAAAAAATTGAACGGTAGATCTACTGACATTACTTAAATTAACCGAACCGCTCGTAAAAAAAACAGGACAATTTTTTTTTTGTGGATGGGGGGGGGTTGATTGTTGCAGATTAGCATTCATTAGACTTTGCTCTGCCCATGACATTTTGTGTATTTGTTGTGTCGGAAACCTACCACCCCTCTTGAAGATGAACATGTCTGCGAACAAAGGCGTTAAATAGTGGTATGTCAGAAGACAGATAGACTGAGAAGTTCTTAGCTGAGCTAGTTATTGACTACTCAGGCGATTTCTGTACCTTTTTACCAACCTATTAAAACACTTTTTATTGTTACATGTTATTTGGCGTTTGTCTCTACTAACCCCAAATCAACATCATAACAGTATTATTAGGAATTGAGAAAAAAACATCAGTGGTACGCATTTATCGATGACGTAAGCACGGTTTAAAACTTGACATTTGTAAATAAAATATGGATATCACTTTCAGAAGTCAGGGTTAATTTAGTAAGCGTGGCTTATGTTGTGGTAAACCCTCCTACAGTAGAATGAACTCTTCCTCCTCTCATAAATACAAACTTCGAGAGTGAAGTGGAGTGGAATAGTAGAGTTATTACGAACACTATTGTTTTGTATATATCTTCAATATACTTTTTCAACCTACCTTCGTCTTCCGTGTCTTTATTTCTGGTCCCTAAACAGGTCACAACTTTGATGTGGCACAAGACCGGAAGTATGGGGCACCAAGTGAGGATCGATTACGCACGCACAAACGCAGAAACACAGGCACGCACACACGCAGAGACACACATATACACACATATGCAGTTGCACGACAGTTGTCGCGAAACATTGTTAGTTTTATAGTTCCTCCAATCAGCTTTTTAAATATCAGTCTTAAAGTATATAGTCCAAGTTAGTAATGGCGATTGAATATCTTCTGCCTAATCAGTCTTGAATCGAAAGAAACTTGATCGCCCAATTGTGTATCGCGGATGGCACTTAACTGACTAAGTGCTTGGCATGTGAATTCCGGGCAGTAGCCCGTGAACACTGCATGAGCATACACGTAATGCAAGAATGCGACTGTCGCTGATTTTTGATAATTGCAACAAATCACATCCAAATTCAACTAATCAGTACAGTGTACATTGAAATCCATGACTCTCCACAACTTCCTCTTTTTGTAGCTCTTAATAAATTTTGACTTTTTCTTATTTCTCCAAAACCCTGTTCAGCCATCCATTTAGTCAAACTCAATAAGTAGGTTATGCGTTATTTTCCTCTATCCGCCGCGCCTTCAATCTTTCCTGTGAGTATCAGATTTTCCGAGCCTTCTTTCCTCATTACGTACCCTAAAAATTTCAACTGTCTGATGTTAAGCATATTTCCTTTTTGTTTCCATTACTCTAAAGCTTCGTCGTTGCTCACATGTTCCGTCCATGGTATTCTCAGCCTCCTCCTGTAGAACAACATTTGTGTTGCCGCAAGTCTCCTCTTCATCTGTGTGGACATTGTCCAGCATTCACAGCCATACAAGAAGACTGATATTACATAACAGTGCAGTACTCTTTTCTTTGTTTCTGTTGCTTCAAGTCTCTTCTTCATCTGTGTGGACATTGTCCAGCATTCACAGCCATACAAGAAGACTGATATTACATAACAGTGCAGTACTCTTTTCTTTGTTTCTGTTGCTTCAAGTCTCTTCTTCATCTGTGGGGAAATTGTCCAGCATTCACAGCCATACAGGAAGACTGATATTACATAACAGTGCGGTACTCTTTTCTTTGTTTCTGTTGCTTCAAGTCTCCTCTTCATCTGTGAGGAAATTGTCCAGCATTCACAGCAATACAGGAAGACTGATATTACATAACAGTGCAGTACTCTTTTCTTTGTTTCTGTTGCTTCAAGTCTCCTCTTCATCTGTGAGGAAATTGTCCAGCATTCACAGCCATACAGGAAGACTGATATTACATAACAGTGCAGTACTCTTTTCTTTGTTTCTGTTGCTTCAAGCCTCCTCTTCATCTGTGAGGAAATTGTCCAGCCTTCACAGCCTTACATGAAGACTGATATTACGTAACAGTGCACTATTCGTTTCTTTCTTTCTAAAGATTTTTTTTGTTTCTTAATATTCTGTTTAACATTTGAGGTGCATCCTTGGCTCTCTCAAATGCGCCTTCGGTTTCCACTGTTGCACTTTCCGTCTTCTAGTAAAACACTTCCAGGTTATCTAACCTGGACCAAAAAAAAAAAAAACTTCGCCACTATACCCTGGAAGTCTGATAATCTAGTCAGATGGGCCATGTTTCTAGCGCTTTTGGGTATATGGTCCATGGACTCAATCCGTCAAGAGGTGTTGGGATCTGTATTGTTGAAGAAGAGAAAAAGAAGAAGCTGCAGACTGCCTTATTGCATTCGGGACTCTATTTTTCTATCACTGTCCCAGACTTTCGAATGTAAGTATCTGCTTCATTTATAGTCCAGCAGCAACTTTCATTTCTGACAACTTCGATATCATTACTCGTATTTCGCCCCAAGCTTCGCCATTGGGATTTAATGCCGTGAGGAATTGATTTATCAGACCCAATTTAATATTCAACAAAACATAAGCAAGGAAAAAATAAACCAACAAAATTACACATGACAGAAATTGATTGTCGATATAATTAACTAAATATTGATGCTATAATGAAAAGAATGAGATTACCATATTCAGCATGCCCGAAATATGAAAACACCGAAACATGAAAAAACACTTTTTGTTATATAATAATTTATAAAACTTTTTAAATTTAAAAAAAATATTATTATAAGATACATCAACTTTGCTAAATTTTCTTATACGTTGCTTACTTCGCTTTACTCGAAAGCTGTGATCTAAATGCTAATGTCGTTACCAACCCGGGTACACGTGAAACAGTAGTCGCTGACAGATGGAGCATACACAGATCTTACTGTAAACTATTCCCCCTCCTTTATACTTGTCATGTTACCAGGTGATAATTGTTTGCTCCAGCAAGTTAACGCAACGCTCTACCTTGTGTAGCTGACAACATGCTCCTCCCAAGCAGTACCTCTCCTTCGAAGGAGGCTGAGTTCATTGTCCGGCATCCGAAGGGGAAGTACTGAGATGGCTTGGACAATTTTTAGCACGGTATTATCGTCAAACCCGCTTTTAACATTGACACTGTCTCACATTTAGTGGGCGCGTTGAAAAATACAACCTTGTGTGTGTGACAAGAAACTGTTACTCGATTGGTCAATGCGCTCAATAGATTTAAATACCAGTAAATATTTTGAAAGCCTTAAAAAAAATCCCCTACAGTTACACCCAACAAATTGATGGGAAATACTCTAATATGCCTGAATAGATACTCCCACACAGTGGCTACCGTAACTCGTAGAATATATGAAATATCGTTAACTTCTGTTGTTCAAGCAAAGAGGGAAGCTACACATTACTGGATGTTCTTTTTTATGTCGCGTCCTTTCATGACTTTGGTGTCAGGTGCTCCACACTTTCATTTACCGACAACTTGTCAGTGAATTAAAGGGAGAGAAAGTGGGCGTAGGAGACCTCCAATCCTTTTACTCGTTACTATCTAGCAGTTTCAGACCAGTGTGTTCGCTAAAAGGCAAAAATTCTCACTAAAAATGTTGATGTCGAGAAACCTCTTTTTTTACAAGATAAACTACCCGCCTTCTCACTAATTGCTGAATCGTTAACTCACAGATGAATGAAAAGGCACCCATAACCGCGATATCCTTCTTATTTTTCCGATGCTACCCCTTCGCCTCGAGACATGTGACCATCAACCTTTTCCTATTATATATATCGTATTCCAGAAGTACTATAATTTCTAACAACGTGTGTGGCTGTTTTTTTTCTTAATTTTTTTTTTTTTAGTTAGATCTTTTTTTCTTTTTCCTACTCCTTAGATTGGGAAATAGAAAAACTTCGTTAGAAACACGGAAAAAATACTAAACTGTTATACGATATCTATCCTCCATTATGGCAGTAAGTGCTGCACGATCACCTCAAAGATGAAGAGACTTGAAGCAACAGAAATGTGGTTCTACAGAAGGATACTGAGGATACCGTAGATCGAATATATGCGCAACGACGAGGTTTTAGAGAAAATCGAAACAAAAAGGAAGAGATAGTTGAAATTTCTAGAAGAGATAATGAGGAAAGAGGGCTCAGAAAACCTGATACTCACAAGACAGATAGAGAGCAAAAGGGCCAGAGGAAAATAATACATAAATTACTTAGTGATCTTGAGTAAATGGATGGCGGATCAAGGTTTAGGAAAAATAACAAAAAGACAAAAGTTATTAACAGCTACAAGGGACAGGAAGTTGTGGAGAGCCATGATCGCCTATATCCAAAGGAGACACGTACATAAAGAATCCTTAGCCTTAAATTATTTACATCTACCACACACACATGTTATAGAAATTTTAAATATGGATGGAGTTTGACAGCTTCCATTTTTTCAACTTTATCATTTCAGGTCAATTAAAGTTTAGTACATTTCACCATCATTTTTTTAACTTTTTGTCACACATCACTTCCTTTCCCATCAAAGTTTCAAGACGATGCTTGGCTGCTATAGTTACCAAAACGCTTCTACCCGAACCTCTGTTATTATACTGGACTTTAACAGACACCTCTGTAATACTAACGTAACATTAAATAATAGTAGATTCCAATCGTGAAAAGCTAATTGCTAGCTAAGATCACAATTTCCAAGAAGAAATTGCCTCGGATACAAATGCAGACATTCTTAATGTATATTTGATATTACTTTGGTCACTGTAAGAGAGCTTGGATTTAAATTTCCTTGCGAAGAACAGCTCCACTTTCAGTTATTTAAATTGCGTCTTCTACTCTCATGCTTACCTCCCTTGGCTGGGTAGTATTAAAATTAATATTAGCTCGATCCCCATGAGGCCATCCCCCATAAGGTAGTGTCTCTCCTTCAGAAGGTGGTTTTGATAATTACCGTATTTTCCTGCTTACAAGGCACTACGATTTGGAAGACTCACCCTAATATTAGAAAGAAATTTCTAAGAACAAAAAATCCATTCTCATACAACAAGACATTCACCATTCATCTATCACATACTGGCGCAACGTATTGTTTACATTAATCACTCGTCGGATTTTGTTTGTATGGTATACTAGTCAAAAGCAGAAACGCTCCCGCTGCTGCTAGTAAATAGCATTTTTAAGATTCTGGCTCGGCTCCAGGAAGGTTTATAGTCTTGAAAATACTTGTAACAGCTAATTACTGAGGTTATATCATATAAAAAGATGAATTAGATAGTTGATTAGCATTATAGTGTAATGACTCAACATACAAATCCACGTCCTTATCAGTCAAGCGAATTAGGTGAACTTCCAAACTTACTTGAGCCTGAGCATTGTCTTACATTCGTCTTGAAAGACGCACACGTATTTTACAGGTTATTTTTAGGAAAAAAAAGTTGTCTTGTAAGCCGGAAAATACAATACCCGGCGCCTGAGGCGTCCCAAAAAGAGGAATTGCGGAGGAGAGTTGAGACATTTTTGAACGGATTCCGAAATTCCACATAAAATTTCAGCTTTGCATTTTACCTTACATTTTTCTACAAAATGGACGTACGAATAAATAATTACAATTCTGATAGGGTAGATCTTACGGAAGAAGAGGTAAAAAAATGAATTAATTTTATTTTAAAAAATAAATGTGCTTTTGTTTTTACAAATAACTATAGAAGTTTCGTTTTCTTTTTTTTTTTTGCATCGGCAGGACATTATGGACACACTTTGCAATAAGCCGTTCGATTTCAAATAGACGTTTGTATCTAGCACCGATATTTGAAAAATCAGTTTTATCAAATCGATGTCCGAGACACGTATGATGAACAGAAAGGAATACAGTCTGGTTTTGGTTCGTCTGTGACCCTGATGTCAAATACGAAGGAATACATTTTGATCTTGGTTAGAACCTGGCACTGAATATATGGATACCAGAGTTCATTAATTTACAGTGTTAATTAATTACAGATTAAAAATAGTCTCCGTCTATATATTGTATTCATTTCTATGCTAGACCACAAAAATCTCCTGAGCCGGCCAAGCATAGAAATGAATACATTACGGAAACCAGTAATAAGGAGTGCCAGAGAAAAGCAATAATAACAACGAAAATTGCAATATGAGCTCTGGTAAAAAACGGTTGCTGAAGACTTTAGGTTTATAATTGTTGTGATAGGATCCAGCTAATTTGCATAGTGGAGTACCGACCATATAAATATGGTTGGTACCGGGAAGAGAGGGAGGAATCAAAAGATTCAACCAGAGACTCTGCCCGACTGCGACTCAGTCAACACATTCTCCAGGAACGGTCTTACCAGGAATATACAAAAGACTATATGTAAATATTGTGTACACTTTCTTGTTTCAATACATTTTGTTCTAAGTACATTTCGTGTTGCATTATTATTCCATGCATTAGTCAAGTTTCAACAATAATACACAGAAATCCATACACGGTTGTCCTCAAGGACACATGGTACAATGGATAAAGGCGTTAGTTAGATTCAGTGACAGGACTCAAAGATTGTGAGTTCAATATCCGGTTAAGGCAGTGGAGAACTTCGAGAGGTGAATTAACAGGAGATAACTGATAACTGACATCCATTAGACATGACACGTGGAACTAGAACAGTCTACCCCAGCGAGCAAAATGAAAGGTTCAGTTCGACATTCCAACCACCTGAAGAAGGCCGGAGCGTATAACGGCCAAAACGTTGTGATAAATATGGCAACAAAGATGAGGACAATAATCCAAATAATGTAAATAGTGAAAAACTATTTTTTGCTCAGCTTTTAGAATTACTTGTTTTGAAATTGTTTTCATTCTCCTAACAAGCCACTCCAACCCAATACAAGTCCCGATTGACGTTAGGGGTTTATAGGGTTACTGCGCAGTATTGTATGAGCGTGAAAAAGGGAAGAGGTGTTATACAGGAAAGATAACGGTTTACTCTAGACTTGAAGATTGGGGAAACATCCTTCCCGAAAATCTGTTCCCCAAAGCAGCAGTTCTTGGGAAGAAATTATTCTAATGGAACTTACTCCTTACTAATGGAATACGAAGCGAATTGAAATTTCGAACTGAATCATTTATTTCGTCCACCGGGGGTAGATTTTTCTCGTTCCATGTACCATGCCTCTTTCGGATATCTCAGTTATCTCCCTTTAAATCAACTCTCCAAGTTTTTGTCCACTATTGCAGTAGCCAGGTATTGAACTCACAAATCTTTGGGTCAAGTCACTAGATCCAACCAATGCTTTTATCCACTGGGCCATGTGTTGTGGACATGACAATAAAGATGATAACAAGTCAGAACAATGTGAATAATATAAATAGTTGCAATACCTCATCTCGTAAATATGGATAGATCCACCATTTTTTGCTCTGTGATGAGAGTTGTGATTCTAAGATGTCGTCTCTTTATGTTGAATGAGAGTTTAGCCAGACAAAATAAAAAAAAGGAGACGAGTGTAATTTCCTCTTCTTGTGACATCATAATTGTAATGAGTTGGTCGGTCAACTTGACACCCCCAAAGTGAGTGGAGGTGGGCAGGCGCAGGAACTGTGATTGGTAGCTGGCTTGTTGGTGTTTTGCATAGGTGAGTTACCAAGCTCTATGTAAAAGGCTGGAATGAGAAGGAGGGTAGTTTTCAGTCTCAGAAGTGGAGACTGCGTCCGTCGCTACGACAGCAGGAGAGAAAGAAACGAAATCATTTATTTTTCGTAACACATTCCAACACAAGCTATTTCGGCATTTACTTTGTCTCTAGCAAGATGGCGGAAAGACCGTTCGACATAAAACTGATCTCCGAATTCAGTGGTGATACGAGTGGACAGTCTGTGGTTGAATGGATCGAAAAGGTGGAACTGGTCTGCGAATTATGCGAGGTAACGAAGATTGAACGGATTCTTCCACTGTCCTTGCTATGTATAGGCAGCTGAGCAAAGAACAGAAAAGTGACATTGAGCAAATAAAGCACGCTCTACTAACCGCGTTCGGAACTGACCGGTTCGTGGCCTGTGACCAATTCCAGGCGCGGCGTCTACGACCTGGCGAGACAGTAGACGTATATTTGGCGGAATTAAAGAAGCTCTCCGTACCAATCGCACCGCTTGAAGAATGGATGACCTGTGCCTTCGTGTCTGGATTGCCTAGTCATGTTTAGCAGATACTCCGTGCATCATCCAGAATGGAAGACATGACGCTCAATCAATTGTTGACCAGAGCCCGTGCTGTCATGATCGACGAAAAAGAGGCTGATGAACCAGTGGCCGCAGTCGTTCAGCCAATTGAAGTCAAAGAGGATCCGACCCCAGCCATCCGTCACCATGGTGATGTCACCTGCTATCGGTGCTCTGGGCCGAATCATTTTGCCAAAGACTGCTGCTATCAACGCAAAGAAATACGCAGCGCGTCGGCGCGAAAGGCACGTTTCGATCTACGATGTTTCCAATGTCATAAAGTAGGTCACATTGCCTCTAAGTGTCCGGGAAATAGAATGGGGATGCGACGTCAGCCGGTCTCTTCCCGCACCGAGCATGAAAGAGGCGCTCCTGTGATTAAGGTGCGCATCAATGGAATAACGCGTACCGCTTTAGTAGATTCAGGCTGCTCTCGTTCACTCACGAACGGTTCGATTTGTCGACAGTGGAGCAGACAAAGATGGACGTACTAACGGCTGATGGAAAAGCTCTCAGAACCCGGGAGTTGGAAACATCAAACTCACTATCAACAACGGTAACCCCGTTACAGTCAGCGTGTTGGTCGTGGACAGCGCGTTATTAGGTTTTGATCTGCTCCTTGGGATGGACATTATTAAGGAGCTGGGCGGCTTACGCATCACAAAGGCGGGCGAAGTTGAGTTTTCTGACCCGCTCATCTGTGCTGCCTTGAGGATTAACGAACCTGACTTCAGTGCAACTTTCGACCAGCGCAGACGCGTATGGACCGCAACGTGGAAGTGGGCGTGTGGACGAACGCCCACGCCACTGAAAAATAAAATAGCCGAGTACCCGGTTCCAGAGCATATCAGGAGCGAATACGAAAATGAATTGCAGCTTTGTATAGCAGTGTGGGCATCCTGGGATTAAACGGACGCTCTACTTCTCGAAGATGGTCGACCCGGCAGTCAAAAAGACGGATGTTAGGACAGTAGTGCAGAGGTTCGAGGCGTGCCAGTCAATTGACCCGGCACCGGTGCAATGGCAAAAAGGAAATTTGAGTACTACCCAAGTTTGGAACAGGCTGGGAATAGATGTTACGCATGTTGGCAGCCAGCACTATTTGACTATTATTGACTGTGGACCCTCTCGCTTTGCCATTTGGCGACTACTGCACCGGCAGGACACTGCCAGCATAATACGTCAATTGGAGTCCATCTTTTACGACTGGGGGCCACCTGCAGAAATATTGACAGATAATGGTGCGGTGGTTTCTTCAGAGCAATTCTCGCAGTTCTTAAAGAAGTGGGGTGTGCGGCTTCGGTTCCGGTGCGCCTACGGCATAGTAGAAAAGAGCCACCGGTCTATAAAAGTGATTGCAGCCAGGAAGCCATGTTCGATGCCCGAAGCAGTCTATTGGTATAATGCGACGCCTAAAGACGGTGTTTCGTCTACAACAGCACCGGCTAACATGGTGCACGCCTATCACTTACGGCTGCGAGGCATTGACATTGCAATGGCTCCGAGCGACGCGCAAGCTAAATACAGAATTGGTGATGTAGTGTGGGTTAAGACCCCGCATAGCAAGTGTACGGACAAGCTTACAATGGGGCATGTTACCGATATTATCAGCCCGCAGTCAGTGCGGGTTGATGGCGTGCCTTGTCTTGTTAAAGACTTGCGGCCAGTTGTAGGGTTAAAACCGTCATTAGATGATGAAAGTGACTCTGAAGAAAGTGCGCGAGTGGTGTATTTAAAGTCGCATCCACTGAGTTCTACCTCAAACATCAGTACTCTACTTACGGACGTCAACGTGGCCTGCTGTCCAGAGGCGGATGGTAACTCAACGGATGAGAGTTCATCCGAGGATGAGGACCCTGTCATCCCGCTCAGAAGGAGTGCCCCGCAGAAGAGGCCTGCCCCGAGTTGCACGTTATGGGAGCATGACAGCGAGACATGGGATGAATCTGGAAATCTGCCACCTCGGAGCATGTGTAGTTATCCCAATATGTCAAGCGTGCAAGTTGTATATATGCGGACGCAGTCACCAGACAGACGCAACCATCTCTCGAACTGAGAAGCTTTGTGATCTTAAGATCAGTGGGGCGTGTAATGAGTTGGTCGGTCAACTTGAAACTCCCAAAGTGAGTGGAGGTGGGCAGGGCGGGAACTGCGATTGGTAGCTGGCTTGTTGGTGTTTTGCATAGGTGAGTTACCAAGCTCTATGTAAAGGGCTGGAATGAGGAGGGCAGTTTTTTTTTCAGTCTCAGAAGTGGAGACTGTGTCCGTCGCGACGACAGCAGGAGAGAAAGAGACGAAATCATTTATTTTTTTCGGTACACATTCCAGCACAATAATAACACTTCATCTGCTATTACACGGCGCCGAGGTGTGACCTCTCAGCAAGACCGTCCCCTCCCGCGTCCATAACTTCGAGTTTCACGCTCTCGGAACGATTGAGAGAGCGAGCTGATTCGATAGTGTATCTAATAAGGAAATCCGCCAGTGGACCAGAGAGGCGAGCACCATCGCCCAGCGCCTGGTCCATTGGCCCCGTCCTATCCTGAGTTATCTACCAATTCGCCACACGATCTGCAGACTGGAGACGACTTCGCCACAGACCACGCAGCCGCTGCAAGGGCGTCGTCCGCATTGATCTCCAGCAAATCAATATTGCGCCTGAAGATGTTCCGATGTTCTCTGCCAAGTCCGTGAGAGCTAGAGGGACAAGGTTTCTCTCGTTAGAACAAAAGTTTCATAACACGAGATTTAACAGCAGCAACAGCAGCAGTGACATCATAATCGCCATATCGAGGACAAGTTTATATATATAGATATATAAATCGTCGCGTGGTAATAAAGTTTTTTAACGATTATTACTATTGCAACGTAGAAGTCTTTCCAAGAAAATGGCATCAAAAAGAACACTTCCATTCAGAATCAGAAAGATACAGCTGAAATTTCTAGATGACAGGATGAGGAATCAGGGTTTAGAGTGTTTTGGTAGCCTGAAGATCATCGTAGCGTAAAACTTGAGTAGCAGCCCGAATTTTCTCACTTTTTGACAGGACATTCATATCCGAGTATGACCGTAGTTACAGTTTCTGGCAGAGACCGTATTCTCTGTCATGATCAACAGTATGAACATATTCAGTACCGTCAAAAAACTTCGGTCACGATGACGTGATTCCGTCCTAAAAGAACCATCGACAGTACACAAATTCTTCCATCTACACAATGTCATTCGCACGTTTTGAGTCAACCAGTGGTATGGCTTTCATTCACTTTACAAAGGGAGAGCTTCCCTTGACCAATAACATTAAGGACACCATCTAGACAAATCGACAACGGCGAGATTCGAGCCCGTGTCTCATGATTGGAAAGCAAACGTTCTAACCAGTCGGCTACGCAAATACAAATAGGCGTTTTGGTAGCCTGGTGATTACCGTAGCGTAAAGCTTGGGTAGCGATCTGAACTTTGTCTATTTTTGACTCATGTCACCGGTTAACGTAATTGCTCTGTCTTCGTCATTTTGACAAGACAGCGTTTTAACAGGCGATGGAAAATGCGACACCGAAATCTGATCGCGTGTTGGATTAATAAAAGATGCATTCCAAAAGCTAAATCAATTGCTAAGAAACCGAAAGATTTCGTTAGAAGCAAAAAAAGTCTATTGGATTGCTATGTGATATCCATCCTCTTTTGTAACAGTGAATACGGCACTGTCTCTCCACAGATGAAGATAAAACTGGAGGCAAGAGAGATGTGTTTCTATGGAATTCTATAGACGGAGCGATTGATCAACGAAAAAGTCTCTAAGAAAATGGCAACTAAAAAGAACACTTACACACAAAATCAGAAAGAGACAAATGAAATTTGTAGATGATGTAAGGATGACGGTTTGAAGAACTTAATCATCACAGAGCATATCGATGGCAAGAGAAATAGGGGAAGTTAGTGAGTCATCTACCTAATGGGAAGAAGTTGAATGACTGGTGCGTTCAGAGGACAAATCGACCGTGGTGAGATGGTCTCTCCACAGATGAAGATGAAACTGGAGACAAGACAGAGATCGGAAAACGAACGATCTTATCAGTCTGCTACAGAAACAAAAATAGGTGTTATGGTATCCATCCTTCCTTGTAACAGTGAATGTTGGACTGTCTCTTCATAGACGAAGAAAAAAATAGAGGCAAGAAAGAAGTTTTTCTGTAGAATTCCATAAAAGGAGCTAGTGACCAACAAAAAAGTCTCCAAGAAAATGGCAGCAAAAAGAATATTTACACTTAGAATCAGAAAGAGACAAGAGAAATTTCTCGGACTCATAATAAGGAAGGAGGGCTTGGCAAGTGTGACAACCGCAGGACATATTGAAAGTAAAAGTGAGGATCAGCGTGCCACCAACCTGAAGTGTTGATATAATTGGATGGCAGTCCGGGTAAAAGGAAGGATGGTAAAAAAGCAAACATTACTAAGAGTTTCACGGGATAGAAGGTAGTGGAGAGCTACGATCACCCACGTCCTGCAGGGAATAGAAGACAAGATTGTAACATGGAATTCAGAAGGTAAGTATTGATTGGATTGGAATAGTATGTTAATTCTAATCTTGTGTCAAAATCTGTATGTTTCGCTTTCCCTGTCTCTTAAGTTTGGCCGGTGCTGAAATTCCTCGTCAAGACCGCACATGATGAAAGGAAAAAAAAAACGTTGTCTAGATGAATAAATTTGCATTGATGGGAATATTGATGATTTTTAACTTTCCCCAGAGAATCTGTATAGAAGAACTGCAACGGTGAATGTTATATTTTCTGGCTCATTCTATTTGTACACGTCATTGTAAAGGACATGCCAATTCAACTAAACATCACAAAAAGCTATTTTCCATTCTACAATTTTAAACAGGGCTTTATATATTCATCGTTTACGTAACCTGATCGCCGCTACTTAATAACGTAATATTATTAACGTAATAGCATTATTGCAAAAGCATTACACAATGCCAATAGAAAATAATAAGTGACAGGAGATATTACTCAGTATCAATAATAAATTTCCTTTCTTACATGAGGGCAATAAAGTTAATTGTAAAGATTAAAATCCAAGATTATTCGTAGAATAAACAAAGTACTTGGAAAACTTTAAATATTACCGTCATTTTTTAAAGTATGAATCATGTTAGGCTTTGTTGGTTATTTTTATTCTTAATGATTTAAACGATAGAATTCTTATATGGATTTAATTGCATGGATAAAATTCTATGTTACTCACCCTGAAAAAAACCAATGTAACCGCAAAATCAACCAAATTTGGTTGTATTGGTGCATTTTTCTCATAAAGGCGTGAGTAAATTAAATACTATACTCGCTGAAATATATATATATATATATATATATAAGTGATTATTTTGGGGATTTAGCCTAATCATATAACGTCGCCAACTGTACCACGGGCCACGGTGACGAAGAAGACACAAGACAGACTCGATAGAACGTCGATACTCACTCAGTTCCGCAGCGGTACTCATCCAAGTATGCAGATGAAATAACCTCGGAACAGTGCCCCAAGAGACACGGATGCTTTTTGACCCTTACCGCTCCATCGCAGAGTATGAGCTGGGTCTAGCAAGGATATACAAGTGATTATTTGAGGGATTTAGGCTAATCATATACTAATTCGTCGAGCCTAGAATGACCCTCATCAGAATGCAGAAGCACTGAACGGCCGTTTCGTCCCATCTGGGACTCATCAGCAGTGCGCATCCGCTGATGAATCACAGATAAGACAAAACAGCCGTTCAGTGCTTTCTGCATTCTGTTGCAGATTACTATATTAGCCTAAATCCCCCAAATAATCACTTGTATATCCAGCTCATACTCTGAGATGGAGCGGTAAGGGTAAAAATGCATCCGTGTCTCTTGGGGCACTGTTCCGAGGTTATCTGCATACTTGGACGACTATCACTGTGGAACTGAGTGAGTAGCGACGCTATATCAAGTATAGCTTGTGTTTTCTTCGTCGTACAGTTGGTATGACGTTTGCGTTGTATCGAAACGGTTAGGATTCGATTCTCGGTAATAAATTCGCACTGCTGATAATCCCCGTATAGAATGAAACGGCCCACCATTGCTTCTTACATTCAATTGTCTATTGTACGCATTTTTAAAATGTTTGTGGAGTATTCGTAATTAATTTTATTGAGACTTTGTTTCAATTTTTTTATATAAATAGCTCCGAGAATTTATAGTTTGTGTTTATTGTTTTCGTGGAAAAGTATGGAGGTATTGTGTAGTCTTTAAATGTTAACGTTTGTCATTATTAGTTGTCCTTTATCTGGCAACTACTCAAGTCCGGAAGTTTTCCACAGCATACATAGTGACCTCCCCTTAAACGGTGTCTGTGAACCAAGCCATGACACAGCGTTCCTGACTCGGCATATAAAAATGGTAATCTTTGGATGACCACAACAATTTACTGGGTAACCCATACTTTAGGCCGTGTGCCACTTCTAAGCTACGCTTGGAAAATCACTATAGACTCCACCTTGGCTCTTGATTGTGACTGCCATAGTCGAACAAAAATAACGGAGTATGGACATAGGACAGTTTATTCACAACCTAAGAGCACAATATTCAACAGCATTCAACAGAAAATTGGAAAAATATAATAAATAAAAAATATATATATAAGTGGAGTAATGGATAGCGGCTTGGATTGAGGAATCGGATAGCCGATTTCGAATTCCAGTCGAATCCACTACATTCACTTACGTGCTAATGACCTTGGGAAATCCTCTTCTTCTCCCTCCAGCTATGGGTTCTATAGCCTTGGATGGCAACTGGTCTAGGAGAAGGACAATTCTGAATTCAAAACCTGCGGAGGGTCGTTTGGGGACCGTGTGGCACTCTGTATTCGGCCCTTCAAAAACTGTGGATGGTCCTGCACGAAACCTTCACCACTATAATCAAATCTCATGTGCTGTTGTCGGGCTGTTTGTTTCCTAGGAACTGATCTGCTTGACCCTCATACGTCGAATTCGACAGGAGAGTTGAGTATATATATATATATATATGTGTGTGTGTGTGTATATATATATATATATATACCAGTGTAACACAAATAGTAAAATATTTGTTGAAACTGAACGTATTAAAAGTGCTCAATACCAAGTCGGGAGACCAGACTTGCAGAGCTGTTTAATATTTAGAAAGGATGAAGGCTGACTAAAGCACACTAACGCGGTTTCCACCTCTACAGTCTCCTCAGGTGGTTTGTTCGGCAAATCACCTACGCGGAGCTCAACAACTTAAGCACTTTCGAAAGCGAAATTAGTGGGGGGGGTGTTAATACTGTCAAATTAAGTTATAGCTGCACAAGCAGCATGGGTAACATCATAAAAAGAATGAATAGCAAAATGACGTGAAGACAAGAATACAACCTTATGCAATTGCAGAACAAAAAAAATAACTGTCCTTTAAATGGGTTATGCCGTACTGAACAGGTAGTATATTGTGCAGAAGTGGAAGGTGAAAATAATAGCACAAAAAATACATCGGGTGTACTGATGGCCAGTTCAAGAGGAGGTGGTACAATCACACCTTCTCTTTTAGAATTCCAGAGTATAGGTACAGCACGAAACTAGCAAGCTACTATTGGAGGTTTAGGGAAAGACATAGCAAAAGTCCAAGCATTAAATGGAAAATATTAAGAAATTTAAAGACTAACATAATAGTCAAGAATACGTGTAGGCTATGCCAAGAAAAGAAACTGCCTATAGTAACATATAAAACAGCAATGAATTGCTGAACGGGAGGTCAGAGATCGTGGCCAAATGCAGACATTTTAAGAAGTTCATCGTGGGGTTATTTGAACCCGGTTAAAGTTAGAAATACCCTGCAACTACTTCCGGTTTCAAAAGTGTTTAAGTTTTAGAGCTTAAGTTGATTTGCTGAACAAACTACCTGAGGAAGCCGTAATGGTCGAAACTGCGGTAGTGTGGTCTGGCCAGCTTTCATCCTTTTAAATATATATATATATATATATATATATATATATATATATATATATATATATATATATATTATATTCCATATATATTGGAAAGCGCTCAATATCAGTGATAAAAGCTAACATATTTAGTTAGATTGATGTGAGTTTGTGACCCTGGGTTCACGCTATTTGGGTCACAAATTCACGCTAATAAATATAACTATATATATATATATATATATATATATATATATATATATATATATATATATATATATATATATATATATATACATATATATATATATATATATATATATATATATATATATATATATATATATATATATATATATATATATATATATATATATATATATATATATATATATATATATATATATATATATATATATATATATATACATATATATATATATATATATATATATATATATATATATATATATATATATATATATATATATATATATATATATATATATATATATATATATATATATATATATATATATATATATATATATATATATATATATATATATATATATATATATATATATATATATATCCATATATATATCCATATATCAATTCTAGAAAGAAATTCGGATTACCAACACACAAACAGAGAATGTCTCATATCGAGAATATTTCACATTGAACATGAAAAAATTAATTATTTTAATAATATGTAGAAATTCCACTTTTACCTGAAGACGGTCATGAGACCAGAAACACGTGTCGTAAAATTATGAAACAAATCATATTATTTTTTTTCTAAATAAATGCACATTACAACCAAAAACGTTTGCGGCACCTCTCTTCTCTTTTTTTAATATATATCCATATATATATATCCATATATATATATATATATATATATATATATATATATATATATATATATATATATATATTGGCCCTCACCGGTAGCACCACTCTGAAATCATGCACCTGCACTCAATGTGTGACACTTTTAAAGAGTCTATGAAGCTTTAGACAAGAATAGTAAATCTCTTCTTGATAGGTTGAAAGATTATAGTCTTTTTTTTTACTCAAATCGTGAAATGAAATTTATCCTTAATGGCCACCCTTCTAGATCTTTCTGCCTGAATGGAGGTGTCCCCCAGGATTCTATCCATTCCCCAAAACTTCATCAATGCCATCAGTTCTCAACTCAGTATATGCTAATGACACAGCTGTTTACCCCTGTCACAATAGTAAGACTCATCGGTTCAGTAAGGTCTAAAAAATGATCTACATTATGCTGTTAACAGAGGTAAGGAATGTCTTGTTAATGCCTCAAAAAAAAAGAAACTGCTCTGAAAAGATTATATTGAATCATTTGTTAGGTCTGCAGCTAGTACCGTTGGTTCCCTGTTTTTCTCTGTAGAATCTATCTTACATACTTATAAGTCTACCATTCGTCTATGCTTTGAATATTGCACCCATATATGGTAGGGTGTTCCTGCTAGATTTTTGATAAAACCCAAAGAAGATTCAGCAATGTTATTGGTCCTGACATGGCTTCTCAGCATCAGTCACTTTCCCACTGCCATAATGTAGCTTCCCTGGGCCTTTTCTAGAAATACTTTCATCTTAATTACTCTGATAAAATTTGCTCTATGGTAGCAAGACTTTATGAATTTAAGTGCAGTACTAGACTGGCAACAAGATCTCGTCACTTTACAGTTGAATTGGCTAATGTAACGGTCTAAGTTTTTTGCTAAAAGTTTCTTTACTCGCACTTCTTGCTCGTGGAACTCTTGTCTGTCTTCTTGCTTTCCAGTCAACATTATTTCGCTCTCTGGGGTAGACTGTTCTAGTTCCACGTGTCATATCTAATGGATGTCAGTTATCAGTTATGTCTTGTTAATTCCTTTTTTTCTTTAAGGACACATGGCTCAGTGGATAAAAGCGTTGGTTAGATCCAGTGACAGGATCCAAAATTTGTGAGTTCAATACCTGGTTAAAGCAGTGGAGAACTTGGGTTTAGTTCAACATTCGGACTATTGTCCAACCACCTGAAGAATTTTTATCACGCCCAGACACTATTGTCTAGACTGCCGATTAGTTGTCCTACGGATTTTGTCTGCGATGGACGTTACTCCAAAGAAGCGTACAAAAACTGTAATGCTGCACAACCACACTGGCAAGCCTTACCAGTGAGCAAATCAAAGTACTATCGACTGGCCCGGAAACTCTCCTGATTTCAATCCAGTCCAGAATCTGTGGTCACTCTACAAGGATCGACTTTATGGAATTGGACATACGAAATACTAACATGTGCACTGGGTCATGTTTCATTGGAAAAATACGAAAACAAAGTAAATAATAACAGAATTATTCGTTTTGTTTCAATTAATATGCACAATATCTGTCTATATTTCTGAGATGAGGTATTATGTACATTATTTACATTATTCGGACTATTGTCCTCAGCTTTGTTGCCATATTTATTACAACGTTTCGGTCGTTGTACTCTCCGGCCTTCTTCAGGCGGTTGGAATGTCGAACTGAACCCTTTATTTCGCTCACCGGGGTAGACTGTTCTAGTTCCACATGCCATGTTTAATGGATGTCAGTTTTCAGTTATCTCCTGTTAATTTCCCTCTGAAAGTTCTCCACTGCCTTAACCGGGTATTGAACTCACACTCTTTGTGTCCTCTCACTGGAGCTAACTAACGCCTTTATCCACTGTGACATGTGTCCTAGTGGATAATGGCGTTAGTTAGATTCAGTGACAGGACCCAGTGTGAATTCAATACCTAGTTAAGGCGGTGGAGAACTTGGAGAGGGGAATTAACAGGCGATAACTGATAACTGACATCCATTAGACATGACACGTGGAACTAGAACAGTCTTCCTCAGTGAGCGAAATAAAGGGTTCAGTTCGACATTCCAACCGCCTGAAGAAGGCCGGAGCGTACAACGGCCGAAACGTTGTGATAAATATGGTGACAAAAATGAGGACAATAGTCCGAATAATGTAGATAATGTAATTTGCACAAGGGTGTACATTGAATGAACCTGATGGCTGGACGAGTATAAATGGAGGGGTCAGCTTATCAGGTTCATTCACGATTGGTCATGCTGAGACCAAATATAAAACGGCTGTCTGTGTGAGAAAAGAAACTGTTAGCATAAAACTTACGGTTAAACTCAGCAAATTTTAAAATGCAAAATGTTCAGACCGATCGGCGAATCAAGTACTGCCCTTGAATTCATAAATCTAGAAATCAAAAACGAAAGCACGTGTGAACAATTGCCGTGTAATTGTTTATAGAAAATGAACAGGGAAGATACGTTACAGAGTTGTGAAAGTGACTGAAGCCAATATGCCAGGCCAGCACCAATAACATTGCAGATTTTCTTTGTATTTTACCAAGAATCTTTAAATACGTCGCAGAAGCACCAGACCAGATGCGACAGCGCTATTCAATGATTGGCGCAAATGGTACTTAGAGGAATCTGCAGGGAGCCATAAACGCCAAAGTTTTGAAGGATTATGACCCAGAGAGGAAGGACATCAATTTTACACCCGTGACATATATAGTAAGGTCTTGGGTGTTATATCCGTACTTAAATAGAATATTTAGTATAGTTTGTGATGTCGACGAACATTCGTTTGATACTTTTGTAATGTCAACGAATACTCATTGTCACTTTCGTAATTGTAGTAGAAACTTTGTAATTGCAGATACAACTATAGTATGTCGTTGAACAATACTGGTGTCAGACGCCTTTGAATATCACTCGCACTAATAGTACTCGCCCGGCAAGTAACCACCGAATAGTGATCTGAATAGAAAAATAATATAGAGAATAGAGTAGACAATAGTGGTCCGAATTGTAATAGAGGATAGAGTAGAAATAGTGATCCGTATAGTATAGAGGATAGACTAGAAATAGAGATCGATTAGACGTCACGCTAATTTCTAGTTATGCGTTTCCTCTATTGTCATGTGGTCTACTTAATTCAATAATGGGATCATCTGTTTTTGCTCACTGGCGATCTATGTTCAAATTCAAGTGTCAGCAGAGACACTTTATTCCTATATAAAATGTATGTAAAATAAATTCTGTCGGACTTAAACAAGAGTCTTCTGTGGCTTTCCTCTTCCTAATCTAAAAATTACATGGAATACGTGCATTGAAAGAGTTGGCTGTTAATATGACACATTGAATGACATTATCACTCCTATGTCCGGGTGCGGTCAAAGGGCCGATAAGCATCTGATCAGTTTTCTGTACATGCCTCGTCTGAAAAGCCGGTGAGGGATTCATTCATGCGTAACGTGTTTTGGGTCAAGCCTTGGTCACGGTTACGTGGCTGTTGATTTTATAAGCCCTGGCCGTTGACTTTAATCTCGTCAGGTCTCCGTCCTGGGATGCCATACAGGTCCAGTGCAAGGTTCTCGTCTCATACTCCCGAATCTTCCGGGTGTGTCTCAATATTAGTTATCTCCCTTTAACCCGACTCTCCAAGTTTTGTTGTTCACCTCAGCTGCAGCCAGATACTGAACACACAACTCTTTGGGTCAAGTCACTGGATCGATCCCACGCTTTTATCTACTGGGTCATGTGTCGTTGAGTTAAAGGGAGATAACTGATACCGAGGAATCGGGAAGAGGCTTGGCACGTGGAACTAGATAACTACGTGGACGAAATAAAGGGTTCAGTTCGAAATTCCCATCACCTGAAAAAGGCCGCACTGTACAGTCCTAACAATGTAAATAGTGCAAATAATTACAATATCTCATCTCGGAAACACAGACAGATCCTGAAGAAAGCTGGAGCGTACAACGACCGAAATGTCGTGAATATGCCAGCAACGATGAGGAAAACAGTCCAAACAATGTAAATAATGTAAATAATTACAATACCTCATCTCAGAAATACAGACAGATCCTGAAGAAGTTTGGAGCGTACAACGGCCGAAACGTCGTGAATATGTCAACAAAGATGAGCGCAACAGTCCAAACAATGCAAATAGTGTAAACAATTACAATACCTAATTTCAGAAATAGAGACAGATCTTGGAAATAAGTTGTCCAAATGAAATTCCTTCTTAGCATCGGAATACGAAAGGCTTGGGGATGATTCGTACCCCATGTCTTATCCGTGGCCGGTCTTATCTGTAATGGTCTGAACTGATGAAATGAGGTAATATATATTGTTATTTTTACATTATGATAAATAAGAAATTTCACCGACTGGAAATGCCTGGTGTTATTAATGAGACGTTGAAACAAGCAGCATTTACTCAGGACTACATGTATATAAACATTAGATACCTCCACGAAAACCCTAAAAATCAGGATAACGTGATGAAAACACTCTCCAAATATAATGAAAACATAGTTTTATCGTCAAAATCGTCAAAGTGTTTTTCATTATTATTTAATTAATTTTTTTACTCTATTTTAGAACATTCGAAATTTTGATTAAATAATTTGTTTTTCTTGCGTCAGAGGTTGTACTAACTTTTAGCAGAGCAAATTTTGGCCTCTCTCTTGCGGTGACAGATATATTAATTTGAAAATTCTTGCAAAAATAAAATAATTGTCAGATTTTAATGAAATTTTCTGAATCATTGACAAATGAATTAAATTATTTTTGAATTTTTTTTGTCAGAAAATATTTTTTACGTGTTTCAGCCACTTACTTAATTTTATGAAAACTTGAGAAATTCAGCGGGATAATTTTTAGTGACTATATTATTTAAAAGCAGAATTCTTTGAAGAATTTTTAATCACCGATTTTTTTTTTAAATCTGACCAAGTCTTACCGAAAGTCTGTTGTAAATCAAACAAAAAGTAAAAAAAAATGCAATAAAACTAAGACATTATTTAATTAGACAAGCTTTTAATTGTTTTTATGAATAATATATATTAAAGACAATATTGTATGAAGAAAAAACGTTTTTTCGACGAAAAATGTTTTTTTTTACCATATTTGTTTTCATTTTTTTACAATTTTAAATTGAATAATTAATAAATATTTTAAAATTAATTTTTAATGTGATAATTCGTAGGTAATATTGTTATTAAGTAAAATTATATTTATTAATTATATATCGTAAAGCTTATTACAATCTGGCAACGCCGACTATTTTTAAAAGAATTTCCATTTGTTTTTGTTTGTATGATTACCTGCAGATTATCTGAAGTATCGATATTCAAACCGATAAATCAATCCTTAAAAGGTCAAGTTTTTAATCGTTCCTCCGCACACACACTTACGGTGGAAAAGAACCCTCGAAATTTATCGTCTGCTCTATCATACTTAACTATGAATACGTTCGGCTGTCATTAAATCGATTAACACGTCAGAAAAACATGACCTCCTATTTAAGAAATGTTTGTATGCAACATTTTATGCTATATAAGTAATATTTGTCTCAAATCAGATTGATTTAACTTTAAATTTGTTTATCTTCCTCAAATACCGTTTCAGAATGTATATATTTAATTTTTGCAAGATTTTTAAAACTGAGAATTAACTTTTGTTTACAAATGTTTCAAATATAGCCGTTTTGATCGATTTTACTGAAAAAAATCGATTCCGATCAATATAATTTCTTTTTGAAATACACTATAGAGTATTTTGTTGACTGACTGGAAATTATAAATTTTAAATCCTTTAGCTTTCAATTGAAGCTAAAATATAAGCTTCAAGAAAGCATTTTCATTTTTAAAATTCATTTGAAATCTTACGTATGCCGAATTAAAGGAGGTAATAAACAGCCAATTTGAGCTGGGTTCACAGCCAAGATACTGTTAGACTCTCAACGTATTCTCTCTCTTTTCCACCCTCTCTTTCGCTCTCTTTCTTTCTCTCTTCCTCTCTTTCTCTCCAATCTTGTTCTCCCTCTATCATTATCTGTCTCTTTACCTTCTCTTTCCCACTTACCTCGTTATTGCCTTCGATTTCTCTCTCCGTGCACTCGTTTTCCGCCCTCTCTCTTCTTCTGTCTCTTTCTCTCTCTATCCTCTCCCTCTATATATTTCTCCCCTTCTCTTTATCACTCCTCTTTCAGAATACCGGTTATTCGCTCTCCCTCTCTTTAAATCTCTCTTTCTTTCTGTCCTATTTTCCTGCTGTCTTTTCCCTTTCTTTTTCTCTCTCGCCTTTTTCTCTTCATCTCATCCACTCTCCCCACTTCTCCCCTTCTTTACTATTTCATTCTCTTTTCTCTTCTCTCTTCCCTCCTCTAATGTACCATTCAATCCCTCTCTTTCTTTCTTTCTTTCTTTCTTTCTCTCCCTCTCTTTTCGCCCCACTTTTCTTTTTTTTTTGCACACAGGAAATGTACTCATTTATATTCATGCCTTTGTGAAAACTTTTACTTCAAGCTTTATTCTTATCAATTCGCATGCAAATGCTGAACCACAGTTGGCCAGTTTATTTACCCTGCTCGTCGATGATTTTATTGAACATCCAAAATATGCAGTTGAAATATGCAGTCAATTCGATATATATATATATATATATATATATATATATATATATATATATATATATATATAAAAACGGGTATATGCCAAAGTTTATCCATTAGTTTAAATCTAATTTATACGTTTTCAGTCTTCTTCTATGTGCTGTGTAGCTTCAGGACATTGGCGATCATGGCTCTCCACAACTTTCTAACCTTTGTAGCTCTAAATAAAGTTTGCGTTATTGCAATATCTCCCAAACCCTGTTCCGTCATCCATTTACTAAAGGTAGTTTATGCATTGTTTTTCCCGTCTGTCTGTCCTGCAAGTGTTGAATTTTCCAAATTTTTTTCCTAATTATGTGTCTTAGAAATTTCGGGTTCCCTCCAAACGCTTCCCAGATATTTCTCGTCTTGGGTATGAAAATAAACTACATCCGCGTCCTGGGTAAGACTATAAACTACATCCGCGTCCTGGGTAAGACGATAAACTACATCCGCGTCCTGGGTAAGACTATAAACTGCATCCGCGTCCTGAGTAAGACAATAAACTGCATCCGAGTCCTATATAAGACGATAAACTACATCTGCTTCCTGGGTAAGACGATAAATTAGATCTGCGTCCTATGTAAGTCGATAAACTACATCCGCGTCCTGGATAAGACGATAAACTACAACCGCGTCCTGGGTAAGACGATAAACTACATCCCCATCCCGGGTAAGAAGATAAACTACATCCGCGTCATATGTAAGACAATAAACTACATCCGCATTCTGGCTAAGACGATAAACTGCATCCGCGTCCTATATAAGACGATAAAATACAACTGCTTCCTGGCTAAGACGATAAATTAGATCCGCGTCCTATGTAAGTCGATAAACTACATCCGCGTCCTGTGTAAGAGGATAAACTACATCCGCGTCCTGAGTAAGACGATAACCTACACCCCCATCCCGGGTAAGAAGATAAACTACACCCGCGTCCTATGTAAGACAATAAACTACATCCGCATTCTGGCTAAGGCGATAAACTACATCCGCGTCCTGGGTAAGACGATAAACTGCATCCGCGTCCTATATAAGACGATAAACTACATCTGCTTCCTGGGTAAGACGATAAATTAGATCCGCGTCCCGATAAGTCGATAAACCACATCCGCGTCCTGTGTAAGAGAATAAAAACTACATCCGCGTCCTGGGTAAGACGATAAACCACATTCCCATCCCGGGTAAGAATATAAACTACATCCGCGTCCCATAAACTAAGACAATAAACTACATCCGCATTCTGGCTAAGGCGTCCTAAACCATAAACCGCGTCCTGGGTAAGACGATAAATTGCATCCGCGTTCATATAAGACGATAAACTACATCTGCTTCCTGGGTAAGACGATAAATTAGATCCACGTCCTATGTAAGTCGATAAACCACATCCGCGTCCTGGGTAAGAGGATAAACTTTATATCAAGTCGATATCCGCGTCCTGGGTAAGACGATAAACTACATCCCCATCCCGGGTAAGAAGATAAACTACATCCGCGTCCTATGTAAGACAATAAACTACATCCGCATTCTGGCTAAGGCGATAAACTACATCCGCGTCCTGGGTAAGACGATAAACTGCATCCGCGTCCTATATAAGACGATAAACTACATCTGCTTCCTGGGTAAGACGATAAATTAGATCCACGTCCTATGTAAGTCGATAAACTACATCCGCGTCCTGTGTAAGAGGATAAACTACATCCGCGTCCTGAGTAAGACGATAAACTACATCCCCATCCCGGGTAAGAAGATAAACTACATCCGCGTCCTATGTAAAACACTAAACTACATCCGCATTCTGGCTAAGGCGATAAACTACATCCGCGTCCTGGGTAAGACGATAACCTACACCCCCATCCCGGGTAAGAAGATAAACTACACCCGCGTCCTATATAAGACGATAAACTACATCTGCTTCCTGGGTAAGACGATAAATTAGATCCGCGTCTTATGTAAGTCGATAAACTACATCCGCGTCCTGTGTAAGAGGATAAACTACATCCGCGTCCTGTGTAAGACGATAAACTACATTCCTTATCCCGGCTAAGAAGATAAACTCCTTTGTCATCCGCGTCCTATCCGAAGACAATAAACTACATCCGCATTCTGGATAATAAATAAACCACATCCGCGTCCCGGGTAAGACGATAAACCGCATCCGCGTCCATAAAGACGATAAACTACATCCGCTTCTAAGATGAAAAACCACATCCGGTAAGACGATAAATTAGATCCGCGTCCTATAAAGTCGATAAACCACATCCGCGTCCTGTGTAAGAGGATAAAACTACATCCGCGTCCTGAGTAAGACGATAAACCACATCCCATCCCGGTAAGAAGATAAACCAAGATAAACACATCATCCGCGTCCTGGGTAAGACGATAAGATCCGTGTCCCACTAAGACGAACCCCATTCTGGTCCTAAGACGATAAACTACATCCGCGTCCTATGTAAGACAATAAACTACATCCGCATTCTGGATAAGGCGATAAACTACATCCGCGTCCTGGGTAAGAAACCGCATCCGCGTCCTATAAAAAGACGATAAACTACATCTGCTTCCTGGGTAAGACGTCCGCGTCCCATGTAAGTCGATAACCACATCCGCGTCCTGTAAGACGATAAACTACATCCGCGTCCTGGGTAAGACGATAAACTACATCCCCATCCCGGTAAGAAGATAAACTACATCCGCGTCCTATGTAAGAACAACAAACTACATCCGCGTCCTGGCTAAGACGATAAACTACATCCCCATCCTGGGTAAGAAGATAAACTGCATCCGCGTCCCATATAATACGTCGTAAGACGATAAACTACATCCCGCATTCTGGCTAAGACGATAAACTACATCCGCGTCCTGGGTATCCGCGTCCCATGGGTAAGACGATAAACTACATCCGCTTCCTGGGTAAGACGATAAAAGACCGATAAACTATCTGCTCCTGGGTAAGACGATAAACTTACATCCGCGTCCTCCGCGTCCTGAGTAAGACGATAAACTTCATCCCGGGTAAGAAGATCCATCCGTGTAAGAAGATAAACTACATCCGCGTCCTGGGTAAGACGATAAACTTCCGCGTCCTATATAAGACATCCGCGTCCTCGATAAACAAGCGTCCTGTGTAAGAGGATAAACCACATCCGATAAACCACATCCGCATTCTTCCTCCGCGTAAGACGATAAACCACATCCGCATTCCTGGCTAAGACGATAAACTACATCCGCGTCCTGTAAAGACGATAAACTGCATCCGCATATAAGACGATAAACGCTTCCTGGGTAAGACGATAAATTGATCCGCGTCCTATATAAGACGATAAGTCGATAAACGATAAATTCACATCCGCGTCCTGTGTAAGAGGATAAACTACATCCGCGTCCTGAGTAAGCGTCCTGACGATAACCTACACCCCGCATCCCGGTAAGAAGATAAAAGACGATAAACACCTTCCTGCGTCCGATAAACTACATCCGCGTCCTGTGTAAGACAATCCGCGTCCTGGTAAACGATACATCCGGCATTCATCCGCGTCCCATGTAAAGACAAAAACTACATCCGCGATAAATAAACTACATCCGCGTCCTGGGTAAGACGATAAACTGCATCCGCGTCCTATATAAGACGATAAACTACATCTGCTTCCTGGGTAAGACGATAAATTAGATCCGCGTCCTTTGTAAGTCGATAAACCACATCCGCGTCCTGTGTAAGAGAATAAATCCCGGCAAGAAGATAACCATCCGCGTCCTGGGTAAGACGATAAACTATCCGCATTCCCGATCCTGCGTCCTGTAAGAATAAACTAACCACATCCGCGTCCTATCCCATGTAAGACACCGCGTAAACCACATCCGCGTCCCGATTCCATCCCCAAAGAAGATAAACTCTCCGCTAAAGACGATAAACCCGCGTCCTCCGCGTCCCGTAAGACGATAAACTGCATCCGCGTCCTATATAAGACGATAAACGATACATCTGCGTCCTGGGTAAGACGATAAATTAGATCCACCCCATCCCGGTAAGTCGATAAACTACATCCGCGTCCTATGTAAGAGGATAAACTACATCCGCGTCCTGGCTAAGACGATAAACTACATCCCATCCCGGGTAAGAAGATAAACCACATCCGCGTCCCATAAGTCGATAAACCATCCGCGTCCTGTGTAAGAGAATAAACTACATCCGCGTCCTGCGATAAACTACATTCCCATCCCGGGTAAGAATCTGTCCGCGTCCTGGGTAAGACACTAAACCAATCCGCATTCTGGATAAACCACATCCGCGTCCTGGGTAAGACGATAAACCGCATCCGCGTCCTATATAAGACGATAAACCACATCTGCTTCCGATAAATTAGATCCACGTCCCCCATAAGGATAACCACATCCGCGTCCTGAGTAAGACGATAAACTACATCCCCATCCCGGTAAGAAGATAAACCACATCCGCGTCCTATGTAAGACACTAAACTACATCCGCATTCTGGCTAAGGCGATAAACTACATCCGCGTCCTGGGTAAGACGATAAACTGCATCCGCGTCCCATATAAGACGATAAACTACATCTGCTTCCATCCGCGTCCTGTAAGACGACGAAGAAGATAAATTACATCCGCGTCCCATGTAAGACGATAAACCACATCCGCGTCCTGGCGATATCCGCGTCCTGGTAAGACGATAAACCGTATCCCATATATAAGACGTCCTGGCTTCCTGGTAAGACGATAAACCATCCATCCCCGATCCCCGCGTCCTGTAAGAAGATAAGACGATAAATCCGCGTCCCATGTAAGACAATAAACTACATCCGCATTCTGGCTAAGGCAATAAATTACATCCGCGTCCTGGGTAAGACGATAAACTGCATCCGTGTCCTATATAAGACGATAAACTACATCTGCTTCCTGGGTAAGACGATAAATTAGATCCGCGTCTTATGTAAGTCGATAAACTACATCCGCGTCCTGTCCTACATCCGCGTCCTGTAAGATCCCGATAAACTACATCCGCGTCCGCGTCCATCCGCATTCTGGATAAGGCGATAAACTAAGACGATAAACCGCATCCGCGTCCCATAAAAGACGATAAACCACATCTGCTTCCTGGTAAGACGATAAATTAGATCCGCGTCCTTGTAAGTCGATAAACTACATCCGCGTCCTCCTGTAAAGACGATAAACCACATCCCCATCCCGGTAAGAAGATAAACATCCGCGTCCTATGTAAGACAATAAACTACATCCGCATTCTGGATAAGGCGATAAACTACATCCGCGTCCTGGGTAAGACGATAAACTGCATCCGCGTCCTATAAAAGACGATAAACTACATCTGCTTCCTGGGTAAGACGATAAATTAGATCCGCGTCCTTTGTAAGTCGATAAACTCCGCGTCCTGTATAAGAGCATAAACCGCATCCGCGTCCTGGGTGACGATAAACCACATTCCTTATCCCGGCTAAGAAGATAAACTACATCCGCGTCCCATGTAAGACAATAAACTACATCCGCATTCTGTAAACCACATCCGCGTCCTGGGTAAGACGATAAACTACATCCGCGTCCTATAAAAGACGATAAACCACATCCTTCCTGGGTAAGACGATAAATTAGATCCGCGTCCTTTGTAAGTCGATAAACTACATCCGCGTCCTGTGTAAGAGCATAGATCCGCGTCCTGGGTAAGACGATCCTCCCCATCCCGGGTAAGAAGATAAACACATCCGCGTCCTATAAGACAATAAACTACATCCGCATTCTGGCTAAGGCGATAAACTACATCCGCGTCCTGGGTAAGACGATAAACTGCATCCGCGTCCTATAAAAGACATCCCTGGGTAAGACGATAAATTAGGATCCGCGTCCTTTGTAAGTCGATCCATCCGCGTCCTGTGTATATAAGACGATAAACTATCCCCATCCCGGTGCAATAAACCTCCGCATTCTGGCTAAGGCGTCCTGTCAAGACGATAAAACTTAGGTATCCGCGCGTCCCATGTAAGTCGATAAACTACATCCGCGTCCTGCGTAAGAGGGTAAACTAAACCGCGTCCTGCGACCTGAGTAAGAAGATAAACTACATCCGCGTCCTACATCCCCATCCGCATTCTGGCTAAGGTAAGACATCCGATAAAAACTGCATCCGCGTCCTATAAGACGATAAACTACATCTGCTTCCTGGGTAAGACGATAAATTAGATCCGCGTCTTATGTAAGTCGATAAACTACCAGGATAAACTACATCCGCGTCCTGTGTAAGACGATAAACATTCATTCCTATCCCGGCTAAGAAGATAAACTACATCCGCGTCCTATGTAAGACAATAAACCACATCCGCATTCTGATAAGGCGATAAACCATCCGCGTCCTGGACGATAAACTGCATCGTCCTATAAAAGACGATAAACTACATCCGCTTCCTGGGTAAGACGATAAATTAGATCCGCGTCCTTTGTAAGTCGATAAACCACATCCGCGTCCTGTGTAAGAATATAAAGTAATCCAAGACGATAAACTAATCCCATCCCGGTAAGAAGATAAACCACATCCGCGTCCTATGTAAGACAATAAACTACATCCGCATTCTGGCTAAGGCGATAAACCACATCCGCGTCCTGGGTAAGACGATAAACTGCATCCGCGTCCTATATAAGACGATAAACCATCTGCTTCCTGGGTAAGACGATAAATTAGATCCGCGTCCCATGTAAGTCGATAAACTACATCCGCGTCCTGCGTAAGAGGGTAAACATCCGCGTCCTGAGTAAGACGATAAACTACATCCCCATCCCGAAGAAGATAAACTACATTCCTATGCAATAAACTACATCCGCATTCTGGCTAAGGCGATAAACTACATCCGCATCCTGGGTAAGACGATAAACTGCATCCGCGTCCCGATAAACGTCCTTCCTGGGTAAGAGGATAAACCACATTCGCGTCCTGATAAACGATAAACCACATCCCCATCCCGGGTAAGAAGATAAACTACATCCGCGTCCCATGTAAGACAATAAACCACATCCGCATTCTGGCTAAGGCGATAAACTACATCCGCATTCTGGCTAAGGAGATAAACTACATCCGCGTCCTGGGTAAGACGATAAACTGCATCCGCGTCCTATATAAGACGATAAACTACATCTGCTTCCTGGGTAAGACGATAAATTAGATCCGCGTCCTATGTAAGTCGATAAACTACATCCGCGTCCTGTGTAAGAGGATAAACTACATCCGCGTCCTGAGTAAGACGATAAACTACATCCCCATCCCGGGTAAGAAGATAAACTACATCCGCGTCCTATGTAAGACAATAAACTACATCCGCATTCTGGCTAAGGCGATAAACTACATCCGCGTCCTGGGTAAGACGATAAACTGCATCCGCGTCCTATATAAGACGATAAACTACATCTGCTTCCTGGGTAAGACGATAAATTAGATCCGCGTCCTATGTAAGTCGATAAACTACATCCGCGTCCTGTGTAAGAGGATAAACTACATCCGCGTCCTGAGTAAGACGATAAACTACATCCGCGTCCTGGGTAAGACGATAAACTACTTCCGCGTCCTGGGTATGACGATAAACTACATCCAACAGCAAGGCCTCTGATCAGGAGGTTTGAGGAGCGTTGAACCTCCACTTAATTGTTGGTGTACCCATGTTCACCCTGACCCGCGGTGGTAACATTTGTCAGGGTCCCAACTATGGACAAATAATTAACCCCCCCAAAATATATCAAAATACTATGAAAGTATGAAAATGGGTGTTAATACTAGCAATACATTTTTAAAATATTACCAGCAATACATTTTTGGATAAAAAAAAATATTACCAGCAATAAAAATCTTGTCGGCATTAAATAACCCATTGAGGTGTTGATATGCCGTAAAAGAAACCAAACCAGATATTTGAATTGCAGAACTTGTTTGATTTCTCCAATATGCAATTTGCATGTTGAGGTAATATTCTAGCAATTCTGACGGAAGTGTGATATTGGAAAACCTTTTTTTGATGTCTGTCTATATTTCTTTGATGAGGTATTGTAATTGTTTACATTATTTACATTGCTCGGACCGCTGTCCTCATCTTTATTGTCATGTTCACGTCGCTTCGCCGTTGTACGCACCGGTCTTCTTCAGGTGATTGGTATTTCGAACTGAACCCTTTAATTCGTCTACCTGGGTACGTGGAACTAGAACAATCTAGCCGGTGGGCAAAATAAAGGGTTCAGTTCAAAATTTTAAATCCCCTAAAGAAGGCCATAGCGTACAACGGCCGAAATTTCGTGAACATGACAATAAAGATGAGAACAAGAGTCAGAATAATGTAAATATATTTTTAATCTCCATACGTTTCGACTCCGTATGATAAATTTGCGTCTTCAGGTCGGAATGAAAAATAAAACTGTTCTTTTTAGTATTAAAGCCGTTAGTATCTGTTAGATTTGAAATTAGCTCAACCCGTTGTGCTGCTTTTATGATGATCGGTGATATTATATATGATCCTGATATCATGGGCAATTTGGAGATCAGCGCACTCTCAATGGATTTTTTTTCTAAGTAAATCCTTTTCTCTACCGATCAGACTGGCATATTTATATATATATTTTATAGAAATCTATTTTTTCATTCTTACGCTTTTTCAGTCTTCACTTTCCAGTCTCGACAGACACCAAAACTATCTCCGCTTATTCGATATAAGTGTTGTGTAACGCGGAAAGTGGATTCAGCGTATTGAGTTCAAATTCAGAACGAGGCAGTCGCATTCCCTTTTGCACCAATGAACCTGCCTTGTAGAAATCAATCTCCATCTCACCACTATAGATTATATAGCAGGACAAGCTAGTTTTTTTCTGCTTTTTATTGGACATCAGTCTAGGAGAATGTTCATTTATAAACCATGTAGTCATGAAATATCTTTCAATGTAAATCTCGAGGTAAAATACGAAATTCGAGGCACTATTCAGCAACATCCTGGCAATCTCTACGAACAGATGGAACCATGAATAATTTGAACAAGATAGTGATGGGCTATATATATATATATATATATATATGGTGAAAATGTATGAAAAAATGGAAATGGTTTTCTTGTATCGTGTTTCGTCATTTAGGACTTAATCGAAATAAATTTATGTTGGTGCGACTACACATGCGCACGATCGAGGAATCCCGGGAATTTTTTATTTATTTTTTTAATCCATAAAGAGACTGACCATAGTTTTTATTTGAAAAATGCTTCCCTGATCAAAGGAGAAATAATTCACTACGATGAAAATATCTAGAGGGTGCCTTGATCTTAAGGATCATCTACAGTAAATTTGCGCCCTGGCTCTAACAACGTTTCACCATTCCTGGCAGGACTTCTATTATCACATTGTGGGATATCTACTAACAAAAGTGATGGAAAGAAAAAGAAAAAGAACCTAAATGAAATCGGCTAGATTAAAGAAAAAAATTTATTCAAAGTTCCCACAATATTTCGTGTGTAGACGCGCCAAAATAACAAATTTAATCTGACGACGTCCTAAAGGACGAAATGCATGAAAAGAAACGGTTTTTTTTTTACTTTGTCATATATTCTTCCAGCCCACTATTGTTCTTGATATATATTTTCCAAACCGTCTTTCCTCATTATGCGCCCTAGTAACCTAAACTGTCTCTTCCAAGAATAAATTTTCTTTTTGTTTCCATTTTCTCCAAAACTTCGTCATTGCTCACATGTTTGGTCCATGGTATTCTCAACATCTTTCTGTAGAAACACTTTTCTGTTGATTTAATTCTTTTCTTCTACTAATGAAATATTCCATTGTTATGGTAACACAGATATGTTCATTAACTGATATCTAGTAATGGCTACTGTTACCATAACAATGCAATATCTCATTAGTAAACTAGGCAGTAGAAACTTGTTCTCACTACTACATATGAAATGTTAACAAGTCATATTTAATTATTGGTATCAAGTAATGACTTGTTACCATGACAACGGAATATCTCCTTAGTACGTAAGTGAGATTAGGCGGCGCAACCGATAAGTATATTAAATTGCATTGTGATTTAAATTATATGATATGAGATATCGATATATATATTGATATTTCAAAAACAATATTGGGGAAAAAATGTATGACAAATTGGAAAAAGTTTTCTTGTGATGCGTTTCATTTCTTAGGACTTCATCGGAGGAATCTGAATAAAAGCTCATATGAACACAAAAGAAACTGATCACAATTTTATGACATAATAAATGCTTTCGTGATCAAAGGAGAAATAATTCACTATGACGAAAATATCTAGAGGGTGCCTTGATCTTAAGGGTCATCTACAGTAAATTTGCGCCCTGGCTCTAACAACATTTCACCATTCCTGGCAGGACTTCTATTATCACATTGTGGGATGCCTACTAACAAAAGTGATGGAAAGAAAAAGAAAAAGAATTTAAATGAAATCGGCTAGATTAAAGAAAAAAAAAAAATTAAAATTCCCAGCATCCTTCGTTCGTGCGCATGTGTAGTCGCACCAACAGAACAAATTTAAATAATGAAACGCATCAAAAGAAAACTCTTTCCACTTTGTCATACATTTTCCCCAATATTTTCCTTGATATACAAAAATATATCGTTATCTCATATATATATATATATATATATATATATATTGATATTAAAGGTACTTACCTTATTTTACAACATTTACTGCTATATAGGAGGACTGATATTACATAGTTGCTCATCACTCTTTTCTTTGCTTCTAACGAATATTTTCCTTTTTCCTAATACTTTGTTTCCAAAGGAAAGCATCTTTTGGTCTTCCAATACATCGTCAGATTGTGGTGTCACATTTTCCGTCGAGTTGAATCGTATACTTTGGACCAGAGACCCAATTAAAACAGATCGGCTACTTGTCTCTCCGGATCGTCTGATGTTTGCGCTGCCATATACAATATTGGCGCATATGAAACTTTTGCTTGCGTGGAGGTGTTAAGCAAGTACCGTTAATATCTTTATATTGCCCTGTTCATCATTTTATTTGTTCTTGACCACCATATTGTATATGTAACCTTGTTATAGTTGTTACACACACACACACACAAACACACACTATACACACACACACGCACACACACACACAAAGTTATAGTTCTTCCAACGAGAGAAAAAATGTATATTTTAAAAAAGAGAAAAACCGAAAACGTTTTTTGTTATAATGGTTATAACCAAAATCGTTTATGTTTTTTCTCTGTTTCAAATGTATATATATATGTGTGTGTGTGTGTGTGTGTGTGTGTGTGTGTGTGTGTGTGTGTGTGTGTGTGTGTCTGTATGTGTCTGTGCGTGTGTGTGTATGTGTCTGTGCGTGTGTATTCGTGTGTGTGTGTATGTGTGTGCGTGCGTGTGTGTGTGTGTGTCTGTATGTGCGTGTGTGTATGCTTGTGTGTGCATGCGTGTGTGTGCCTGTATGTGTGCGTGTGTGTGTCTGTATGTACGTGTGCGTGTGTGTGTGTGTGCGTGTGCGTGTCTGTATGTTTGTGTGCGTGTGTGTGTATATGTGTGTCTGTATGTGTGTGTGCGTGTGCGTATACGTGTATGTGTGTGCGTGTGTGTCTGTGTGTGTATATGTGTGTGCGTGTGTCTGTGCGTGCGTATTCGTGTGTGTGCGTGCGTATGTGTGTCTGTATGTGTGCGTGTGTGGGTGTTTGTATGTCTGTGAGCGTGTGTGTGTATGTGTGTGCGTGTGTATGTGTGTTTGTATGTGGGTGTGTATGTGCTTGTGTTCTTGTGTGTGTGTGCGTATGTTTGTGTGCGTGTGCGTCCGTGTGTGTGGGGGGGGTAGCAGCATATTTTCATTCAAACATGTTCGGTTAAATAATTTGGACAAGTTATACCTATTTATTTTGGTTTCGATTAATTTCTTGGCAGGTGTTTAAATTTGATTAAGAAAAATGCCAAAGTTTTCTCTCAAACAATTTGTGTTTTCCCAAGTACTCTCAATCTAATCTGAGACCATCTTCAGGGAGTTAAATTGTCTGCGAATGGGTATACTTATTTGTTTAAATTCAAAACGTTCTTGCTGTTCGTTTTACTGCAGTGTTTTAAATTCAAATTCACGCACATACTCAATGCAAGGGAGGTAACATTTTCTACTTCTTTATTAATTATTTTTTATTATTTTTAATTCACACAGACACACTTCACACACACACACACACACACACACACACACACACACACACATATATATATATATATATATATATATATATATATATATATATATATATATATATGAAACTTCGCTGCTAGAGACATTTAAGAACGTTGTTACTATATACTCATAATCGACTTTATTTTTGGTTTTAATTCTCTTATATAAAGGACTTCTGGGATTTTAAGTTTTTGCTTATTATTATTTTGATATAATACAAATTTATTTTGAGCTGATATCTATCTAAACAGTGAACGCGGGGATGAGTGTTCCTTTAAATGCTGTAGAATTGAACTATGCTCCGCCAAGTTATATGTGAGCTTTCTTGTCAGCATCGACGTTGTAAAACTAACATACTTATTAATATTTTTATCAGAGATGCAATATTCCAAAAGACATTTAAATTGATATACAATGTTAGCTTTTTGCAAGATACTAGTTGGCGGAGAAGAATTGTTTTGGACAACTAGGTTGGTTTTATTAAATTTACTATAGTATATGTTTAATTTGATTGTTTTTACTTGGATCATTAAAAAAAGAAAAAGCCATCTCTTAACAATAGTGGTTACGAACAAGGCCACAATGTGCTAACCGTATTCGGAAATTAAAAACCTCTCTACAACACATTAAAATATACACATAATGCACACACTCAATTAAGCTGAAAAATTGAATCATCCTTGATAATGGCTAAAGGTATAGCCGAAAGAGCTCGGAACTATAAAACATTTGGACAATTTTTACACACCCTTTGTTCAGAAAAGAAAGCTCTTGTTTGAACACAAGAAAAATTAAATAAAAATCTTAACCGTCTCTCGTTTTTAATGAAACATGCATATATATATATATATATATATATATATATATATATATATATATATATATATATATATATAATTTCACCTCAAACAAGATGGGAGTGCCACTAGTACGCAGGGGTCACAGCGAATAAAAGTGAGGGAAAAGACTGGTTATGTGGGGATTGTGGAAGGGTAAAATTTGAACGGGGTTTAAGTCAACACAATATGGCGGTTGATGTTGCATTTAAATTTTTGAAGATTCTAGTTATCATGGAAACAAGTAAGCGAATGGGGGTTCCACTGCCGGGAAGTGCGAGAAAAGAAACTGCTAGAGTAGAAAGATCTGTTGCATTTTTCTATTTCAACAGTAAAAGGGAGGGACCTAGATTCCGAGCTAGTTATATATATATATATATATGTGTGTGTGTGTGTGTGTGTGTGTGTGTGTGTGTGTGTGTGTGTGTGTGTGTGTGTGTGTTTTAGGGAAATGTGAGGATAAATGTTTCATTGGCAGGAAAAGAAGCTACAGAATGGAAAATAATTATTTACAAAGTTCAGTTAATGTTCCCACCAGCGATACTAAAAGGAAAGCATAAGAACTTAACCAGTCAGAAAAAAAATAATATGGAAGCCTTTAAATGCAAAAAAAAAAGTATGGTCATAAAAAAGAATTATCACCTCTTATGCAAACAGTCGAAAAACTATCTCCGACATTATCGGGGAACTTTGCATTCTGTTATCTAATAGAAAGAAAACGAATGAATGTCGAAAGAAAATGCAGTGTCATTAAAAGGCCAATAAACATTCACTCAAAAGTTGAGTTTCTTAAAAACAAAACGCTTCTATTTTAAATGCCTGTGACCTGAGAATACAACTCTAAGTAAGCCACTTTTTGGGCAGAGTAGGTAATGGCTACACCAGTTACTGCGTAGCAGTAACTACTTATTTAAGACGTTGTATATTGAGAAAGACAATATTCGGAAAATGAAATATTGGACCTGGTCTGAACAGTAACATCGGCAAAAACAAACACCAGCTGATGTGTTTCGTGACAGAATGCAAACGTTATGGAAACGTATTTGTTGTCAAGAGTAAATGGAAGAATAATGTACGTCGATGTTGGAAAGTACCAGACCGTGTGTCTGTAATAGAGCTCAGTGTTCAAGAAAAAACATACGAATGCTAACAAACCGAATAAATCCAGAATTCCCAGCTAACAAAGCCATGGAGTTTTATTTTGAAAAGACTAACTTCAAAAAGTTCACAGGTCATCCAAGAACCAGAATTGTCATAACTCTGAACTGAGACATTCAAAGAACAAGGCAGAAAGATCCCACTTTTCCTTTGGGGAAGTTTACAATCAAGGAAGATCTGCAACGAATCCGCAGACTCACAGAGGACAGAGAGGCTGGCAAAATATCGTCGGATCAGTCAACAATGTCACTGAGGATGAGCAAACATGTTAATTCATGACCTCAAATCGAAACAGTTTTGATGATGATTTTGGAGAACTGAGACATAAGAGTAATGAAAATAAAATTTTCCGAAGAATCACCACTGTCGATATTTCTTTTATTATTTTAATAATAAATGTTTAAATAAAATCTCATCTGATGTCTTCTGTTCTTCTTGGCCAGTGTTGATCTTATCCTTTTTGTCTTTATTGTGGGAGAGTTTTCCAATGTATTTGTTCGTATTTGAAGCACCATTTTTTGTCCTTTTATTTTTTAATAATAACTTATTTAAAAAGATTTAAAAGGTCATTCAAGAACATCTCTATTAACAATCTCAAGTTTACAATCAAGGAAGATCCAACAAATCTGTTGCAGAGGACAGAGAGGCTTATCGTCGTTTGTCACTGAGCAAACATTCTTCTTTTGATAATGATGTTGATGATGATACACTATTTACATTATTCGGAATATTGTCCCTCATCTTTGTCGCCATATTTATCACAACGTTTCGCAGTTGAACGCTCCTTTTGTATTTATTAGGCTGTTCTGTTCCACGTGCTTAAGGATGTCAGTTGCCTCAAGTTCTCCATGTGAACAAAATGACTGTGATCAACACTTAAGTTGCATTTATCTGCATATCTGTTGTTAAGATTGTGTTTGCCAATAATAAATTCAGTATAGTCCCGTTGTAAAGATTGAATAAGTCCAGTGAGACGACATCTACTTGTCTTACGCCGCTTTTTATTGAAATAATCCGACTAATTGAATGGGTATTTTCTGTAAATAACTTGTCAGGAAAAAATGTCACTTCTTAATAATCTAATCTAAACTCGGCTTTAAAAGATCGATAGCTTTTTGTGCTTTGTCTTTAAAAAAAAAAAAACGAGTTAATTTTCTTTTTCAGCTTAAATAAAAACTAATAAATTATTCAATTTCTATTATTCTAAATAGTTTCCTCAATTTAATTTTTTTTTTTTTTTTTTTTTTACAAACTCTAAAAACGGAAGAAAAATACAAGTCATCTTATCGAGAGAAAACAGAAGTATAAATTTTGAGTGTAATTTGCGGATGGTAAATCCCAGAACGCCAGTCTACAAGAGCGGCTAGCCCATCCCTATTGCAGACGGCTGCTCAGGCACATTAGTGTTTGTTCAACACCCACAGAGCCCACCTGAGGTTTATAGTACGACTATGATGAGTGTACCTTATAGTTTCTGGGAGAAAACGCGTTATCTAGCGTGATCAACAGTCATAAAAGGCTAGCACATTCACAGTCTACTTACAAAACTTGGGTCAACCCGTGATTTTCAGGCATTTTCCAAAGGTGCCGCACACTGGGATCGCCTCCTCCAGAGGGGATAAGATCTTGACACAAGGACACATAGCCCAGTGGATAAAAACGTTGGTCAGATTCAGTGACTAGACCCAAAGAGTTGTGCGTTCAATACCAGGCCACAGCAGTGGTGAACCAAAACTTGGAGTTGACTTAGAAAATAACTGAGACATCCGGAAGAGGCATAGCACGTGGAACTAGAACAATCTACCCCGGTGAACGAAATAAAGGGTTCGATTCGAAATTGCAGTCACCTGAAGAAGTGTACAACGGGCGAAACTTTGTGAATATGGCAATGAAGATGAGGATTACAATCCGAATAATGTAAATAATGCAAGTAATCATAATACCTCATCTCAGGGATATAGTGATTTTCCAAGCGTAGCGTAGATGTGGAATAAGGGCGAAAGTAATGAGCACCCAGTTAGGATCGAACTCACTACTTATTCGTAATTGTTCTAGCGAGAAAAGCTTGCTAACTATTACACCACTTCGAGGTGAGATATAGATAGAGATTATCTTGCTATTACCTTAACCGAACTTGGTCAGGAACAATATGGGTGACCACATGGGAAAACCTGGTGCTGTAAGCTTGGATGCGCTGTGGTGTAATGGATAACGGCTCGAGCATGAAAATCAGAGAGCCGAGTTCTAATTCCAGTCGGGGTCGTTATATTCACTTACACGCATACAACTTTGGGAAAAGGTATGGATCTATTTTTTTCTCCATCCAGCTATGGATTGATTAATAAGACTTTTATGGATAAAATATTATGTAAAAAAATTTCTTATTATCTAAAAAAGATTTACTAGCTTTAGATAAGCCTCAAAGGGATGATAAGCTGTGGAAAAACGAATCTGTCAAATGAAATCAGTACCTGACCATAAGAATTGTATGAGGCACAAGCAGTCCCCCAATAATCTGGACGAAGTTTTTGTCATTCAAGGCTGTCTGATGCTAAGGGTTCACATACTGAAAGTTGCGCAAAGTATAAATAATCCAACGAGTTCAATTGGATTTCCGAAAGATGGATGGTGAAAAACCATATCATTCACCTCGGCCTGTTTGGTAATCGTCCTTTTGTAGCAAGTGGACAGTCGTCGTATATATATATATATATATATATATATATATATATATATATATATATATATATATATATATATATAGTTTATGAAAAACTAGCTAATCCGTATGGGTAGATCCAAGGAGGATAAAATCCAGAGAGCTCAATGTAAATCCAGAGCAAATAATTTAAGGTTCCATGTAATCAATTATTTCACCACAGCCCTTTTACAGGACTGCAGATCATCAGACTTTACTTCCAAAGGTTGAAACGAAAAATTTACATATGCTTAATACGGCCCGTTATAAATGTGTAAATTTTTTTTCATTTTTCGTTTCAACCTTTGGAAGTAAAGTCTGATGATCCGCAGTCCTTTAAAAGGGCTGTGGTGAAATACTTTATTACATGGAACCTTAAAGTGGTCTGTTTTATTTTATATATATATATATATATATATATATATATATATATATATATATATATATATATATAGCATGAAACGGCCTGTCGCCTCTGAGTGTTGACTTCAATGTTCACTTTTATATTTATATTTACATACGCTCTATCTCTGATATTGAGCACTTTATCCCATAAATATAGCACACTTTTTAAACTATTTTTTGTATATATATATATATATATATATATATATATATATATATAAAAATACTAAGACATATCACTCTATTAATTGAACTATGTACTTAGTTCATGTCACGTTAACTGGAAAATACTTACAATAAAAGAATTCGTGGATTTACCAAATTACAAAATTCATATAAAAAAATTCTCACCTGAAATATTTGAACTTTAGCGTTGCAACTTGAACGTTCCAATATTAGATAACCGTTAATAAATAAGACATTCTTAAAAAAAATTAACATCTTTCAGTCTACAACACATTTATTTCGTCTTCAAGTCTTGATTTTAAAGGAAAAAATACAGCCTGATGATGAGAATATGAAGTTTTCGAAAGTACTTTCTGCTCTAAAAATACACTAGATCCATCTGACAACAATTTTATACATAAGGATCGCATCATTCAGTGGATTGTTAGTAGGTTAATGTTTATATTAAGTCTGTTAGCGAAGAGAATTCGCCATTAATTGCATTAATATTGCTAATTGATTCAATGTATGATTATCTCTTTATAATATATATATATATATATATATATATATATATATATATATATATATATATATATATATGTTACGAATTTAAATTCCCATTAAGGTATAGTATTCTGATCAATCAAAATTCGTAAATAATTATATAGGACACGCTACATGTTTGACTCGCAGACTCACTCTACACCTTTTTGACCATAGCTCAATTAGATCTCATTTAAATATTCATGGAGACCTACCGGACACTATTCGTAACATACTTGTTGACAAAACTAATATAATAGCATCACCTACATGCAGAAAAAGGCTAAAAATAATGGAAACCTTATTGATAAAAAAAAACACTTAATAATATTAACTATGAACATAGACACAATAACTTGACCGTGTTTAGAAAAATGAAAACATTTTATAAAACATACATGTAACAAACTATTTCTTATTTAACAGTTAAAATATTTAATCCTTGAAAATGGCTAAATGTATAGCCGAAAGGGCTCGGGTAAAAAGAAAATTCGGACAGTGTTTATATAATTTATGATCTGGAAAGAAAAAATTATTAGATCGCATGAGAAATTGTATAAAAAAATAAATAAATCACCTTGTCTGTCGTATTCAATGAAATGTGCATATATATATATATATATATATATATATATATATATATATATATATATATATATATTGGCAGCATGTTTTCATTAATATATGTCTCATTAAATAATTTAAAGAAGATTTGTTTACTTATTTTTAATACGATTCTCTCGTAATTACGGACAGGTTTCTTAGTATCCTTATTAAAGGTAGAAAGAAAATTACCATGCTGATGAATATTCATTTTATTCCGTGTACTTTCGACATGAGTACAATGTCGTCATGAGGGTGTTGTTTTTCTTAGGCAACAAATTGTACATAACCTTAGCGTATTCACTTCACACGTATAAACATAAAAATTTTGTCTTAGAAAAATGATGAACTCAACAATTTTTTTGCCTTAGAAAAAACAAGACACTGATGACGACATTGCGCTAATGTCGAAAATACTCGGAATAAAATGAATATGCATCAACATGGTAATTTTCTTTCTTTCTTCAATAAGTATACTAAGAAGCTTCCCCGTAATTACGATAGGATCCTATTAAAAATAAGTAGACAAAACTTGTCGAAATTATTTCATGAGACACGTCTTAAATAGTATAACGATATTTATATATATCAAGAACAGTTTTAGAGGAAAGATATATGACAAAGTGGAAAAAGTTTTCGTGTGACGCCTTCCGTCTCTTAGGACATAATTTAAGTCCGATGAAGTCTTGAGGGACAAAACGCGTCAGACAAAAATTTTTTCTACTTTGTCATACATCTTTTTCCATATATATTACATTATATATATATATATATATATATATATATATATATATATATATATATATATATGTCTGACTGTCTGTGTGTTTGTGAGCGTGTGTTTGTGTGTGTGTGTGTGTGGACATTGAGGTCAACACCCAGAGGCGACAGTCTATTTCATGATTAAACTCAATTTTTGCTTGACTATCTATATATAAACGTCAATGACGTATTTTGTGTAGTCGATTGTGTTATTCTAACGATTATTAACGGTAATGGTTATGTTTTAGAATATTCTAGGGACTATTGAGTGGAAATAATTGTTGATCCGGTTACAGTTTTGTGGTTATTTATAGTGTTGTTTGTTAACATTTTGTTTATTATTAAATATTTTGTTGTTGGTTGGTATTATTACCTTTTCTTATCTTTATGTGTGTGTTCGTGGCTTAAGTTGCTTATTAGTTACTTAATTTATTTTCTTATTTATTGGTTTCGATTAATTTATTTTTGTTTATTTTATTTCATTTTTTTTTATTTATGTTTATTCTTGTACATTTTTAATTATAGCCAAAAAATGTATCCGGATCCACAATTATTTCCATTCAATAGCCCCTAGAATAATTTTAAACATAACCGTTAGAATAATACTGTAGATTACCCACAATGCATCACTCCGGTTAGCTTATCTTCCTGTCTTTTTAAGGTCATCGCACTTTAAGAACCCAGGGCTGGGTCCTAAATTCTATTTTTTCGGCTTGTTTACAATTTACACTTTTTGATAGGTGAAATGGCCATTTTTTTTTTTTTTTTTTTTTAATTCTGCCTTTTTCTTTAATAATTACCAAACATTATCTCTTCAATCGGCTTCCTTTCCCGGCTGATTCGTAGAAGCTGTTTTCTTAACTTCCACTTTAAGGCAGCGACATCAATCAATTGTCAGCCCAGCTTTAGCAGATGGTTTCTGTGCTAATATCTTTCCAACCAAGTTACCTTCTTCAAGCCGCGCTTCTGCTTATAAAAAATAGACTTTTAAAATTAAAAGAAATCTTCCTCTCAGTCTGTCTATCGTTCCATTCTTTAACCCATTTCGTTTTGTTACAAGTTATATTTTACTTTTAACCCTTTTCTTTTACGTTTACGCATGACACATAGTGTCACATTGGGTATTGTTATCAGCATTTCACAAATCAGTGAGATTTGAACACAGGTTTTATAGTCACTCCAATCATATATTAACTTTCCGACCATGATTCTCGGGTTCAAATCTCAACATGCTCGATCTGTCAGGAAGGGGATTTCCTGATTATATTTTAAAAACATACCATGAACTGACCAAAGTCTTGCGAGTGAATCGGGTAGACGAAACTGACCGGAAGCTAGTCGGAAATTACAAGCCATTGTGAACGAGGGTTTGGGCATACGCGTTCTGATCACGCCATCTTACAGCCCTTTTCCCAGAAAATGTAACGCCCAGGATAGCTGCAGTATGAACCACAGGTAGGCCCTCTCGGTACTGAATAAACACAAATACGCCTGAGTGGGTGTCTATGTCACGCTTTCCTTTACTACCTAACAGGATTAGATAGGTTTTCCAATAGGAGTAAATATGTTTGCCTATTGTTCGGCTTCACTCTTCTCCCGTTATTGAAACAGGAGTAGAGGTCTATCTCTTGTTCCTGTTTAGAATTGGATATACGGTTCCTTTTAAAGTCTACTTAAACTCTAAAGTCCGCAAATAAAACTTTGAAATTTTATTTACAAATTATTTACATTTTTTTTAAAAAGTAGTAGATAGTCTTGCTTATGATCGGGTTCATAATTCTCCCCGTTTTTTGAACCGGAATAGAGAGTTATCCCTTGTTTTCCGTTTAAGATTAGGCTTCCGATTTCTTCTAAAAGCCTTTTCCTTCTTTTTCACTTCTGCTGTCCACTTAGAGCGATACTTGTAACTCTGAAACCTTCTAACTCGTTCGGCTCTTGGGCCTTTTATAGTATGAACATTAGTTAACAAAAAGAAAACCTGTATGAGTTCATATACTTTCATTTATATGTCTTTATATATCAACACTGTTATTTGTATATCTGAATTTGTTAAGATAGTGTTTGCCAATAATAAATCCTGATAGGACACCTAGTTCTCTTAGGATAGTCTTGCTGTTAAGAGGAAATAAACCCGGTGAGAAGAGACATGCTTGTCTTACGTATTTTTTTTATTTCTACAATAATATTGCTTGAAAAATTACTGTAAATAACTTGTAAAGAACAAATGTCTGTTCTCAGTAGTCTAAACCAAACGCAGCTTTAAATATGGATGGGCAGGTTTGCCATTGGCTAGCCACGGAAGTAGACAAGTAGCCATTATATATATATATATATATATATATATATATATATATATATATATATATATATATGTGTGTGTGTGTGTGTGTGTGAATGCGTGTATATATATATATATGTGTGTGTGTGCGTGTATGCGTGTATATATATATATATATATATATATATATATATATATATATATATATATATATATGTATATATGCGTGCATGTAAATGTTTTATATAAAAAATACAATGATAAAATTGTGAACTTAGTCATAACAGGAAGTCAGAAAATATAACAAAATTATAAAGAGAGATAAATAATAAAAGTCAGTCTCTAAGTATTTGCTTGTCTTTTTACAGTTAAGCCTCATTGGGGTTATATTGAATTCTATCTGATGACCGATATTCAGTCGTTTTTTTTTTTTTTTTTTTAAATGGTAACTAATACTTTATGACAGTTTATCAAAGACAATTTATCATTTCGGATTTAACCTGACATAATTTTACATTTCCAACCATGGCCGATGTTATCTGCTAAAAGATAAAAAATACAGTAGACGAAATTTTGAAATTATGATTCACTACACACATTTTTAAAAACATGGCTACTGTCAGATGTAAATATCAGAGAAAAAAAGTAGAAAAATCGGAATCCAAATAAATATTGTTGGACAGAGGCCATAATATGTATTAATAAATATTGCCAATGAACAAAAGAAAAAACAACAAATATAACTAATTATGGGACAGAGGCTTTAATACATATGAATACGTCTTGGCAATAATAAAAAAAATCGGTAAATGATACAATTATTTTGGGACAGTAGCTATATTATGTAAAAAATACGTCTTGTCAGTCATAAAAAAACGGCAAATGGCAAAATTATTTTGAGACGGGCTGTAATAGTTTTATTACGTCAGGCCAATAATAAAAATAATCGGCAAATGGCACAATTTTTATGGAACAGGCCCTATAATATGTATTAATACGTCTTGCCAGTAATAAAAATATCTGCAATGGCACAATTTTTATGGAACAGGCCCTATAATATGTATTGATACGTCTTGCCAGTAATTCAAAAAATCTGCAATGGCACAATTTTTATGGGACAGGGGCTATAATATATATTAATCTGCGTTGCCAATGATCAAAAGAAAAATTGTCAAATATAACAACTATTATGGGACAAAGATGACAATAATTTGTCCCATTTTTATATTTTTCCTTCAGCAAATGTAAATACTCTCTTTCTGTTTTCCTTTTCTCTGTCACTATGTCTACGGAGGTTAAGTTGACATGTGACTTGGGGTGACATTTTTGGGGGCCACTTTGTAACTGATAGAAGAAATTAACGTTGTAAACTAACTTTTTCGTGCATACATATTCTCTGACTTTTGGTGAGGAAACTAAACGAAGAATAAAATAATAAGTCGCCAAGCGCTTAAGTCTGTAAGTTTGGCACGTCAAATCGGATTATCGTATGTAGGAAGGAACAAAAAATAACAATGGCTTCTATGGAGATAATCAATATTCGCACGTGAAGTCCTTTTTTTCTGTTCGTTTTAACCACTGTGATTTTGTCTAAATATTTTTTAATCTTTTCCATTCGAAGTTTTTTTTTTTTATCAGAAAGATAAATCAAATCCACATTATAAAACAAGAAACTATTTTGGCAAGAAATCTCAAAATGCAACATCATTGTTCGCAACCCTTCATTTCGATAGGATCGACTTAATACGCTTATACTAAACCGTTTATTGAATTTAAACAATTACCACATCCTTAGCGTAATGTTGCAACTGGTCCCTTCCTCAATATTATAATTGTTATGGTAATTTACCCCAGCATTCATAGACTATACCAGTTATGAATAGGAGCAGGTACTGCCTTTTTCAGACAGAAGTTTCCAGCAGTTAGCTCTGACAGTCGGACCAAACATTCTTGCTTTAACACTCTCCTTTGTATATGTTTGTATTACTGTTTCTGTTAATACATTTGTTTGAATCAATTCCTCTCTTTTTGTCTTTATTTCTCAATTAATGATTTGTAAATTTTAGTTGGGATTTTGTTCCATTCTTCTTTGCATTTGGTCCTCAAATCCGGGATGTTTGTTGGAGCTCTCAATTGGATTTTTATCCATTCTTTTCAGTCTATTGTAACGGTTATTGTGGCGGGAGTGTTTTGTTAATTTGTTTATTATTTGCTTGGATTAATTTCTTTTACTTGTTTGTTTCTTATGTATTTTTATTTCATTTATTTTTATTTATTCTTTTCAGTTTTTAATTTTTAAGTAACGTAGTAAAAATTTGTTTTCGTGTCTGCATTTTGAGATGAGTTCTGATCGTTTATTTAGTAGTTTGTTTTGGTCTGGGAAGGTAAATATCGTTATTTTTACCTTCATGCTGAGTTTACAAATTTTGAATTGATTTTTGTAGGCTGATGTTCTTTTCCTTATTTTCCATGATATTTTTGCTGTGATTTTCGCTTTGTTTTTAATTTCCGAGATATACTTGGAAAGCATTGTGCTGTATTTAATATTTGTGAAAGATGTTTTGTGTGCAGTTTCTTTGTTTCCAAGGTCCTTCAGTTACTCCGATGTATATTTTTCTTTATTATCTGGTGATTTTACCGTGGCTTGGTATTTTACGTTGTTTTGTAAGCAATTACCGTTTAAGGGACATTCGTTCTTTATTCTGCAGTTACATGTGGCTTTAATTTCTACGGCTGGTTTGTTGATAGTTTTCCTGATGTGCTTTTTTTTTTATTCGTGTCATGTTCTCGGTGCAACTGTAGCTGATTGTTACTGTGTTTTTGTTGAATATTTTGTGGAGAGTGCTTGATCTGGGGAAGTGCATGTGTCAGAGTTTATTGAATATTTTTCCTACGTTTGTTTTTACGTTTTTGCTGTACGGTGGGTTGAACCATATTATGTTTCTCTTCCTGATAGCTTCCTTTGTGCTCTGTGGTGAGTATGTGAGTGTTGCCGGGAATCCACAATCTTTTAGGGCTGTTTCATAGTCTTTCTTAGCTTTGTTAAATATGGCTTCAAATGAGGAATTGTCGGAAAGCCTGTAGTTAATTGATTTTGTTATCAGCTTTATTATAGATGGCGGGTGATTGAAAGATGTGTGTATGTACAGTGGTTTATCATTGAGTTTTCTGTATAGCTTATATGTAATTTTTCTTAAGATGAAGGCGACATCTAGAAAATCTGCTTCGTTTTGGTTAGTTTTTATGTCTATGTCGAATCCGTTATTTTTGAAAATCTTTATTATTTCTTTTCTAGTTTTCTCTGTGTTTTGTTTGTTATAGTTTCTTAAGATTATGAGACCGTCGTCCCTGTAGAGTCCTGTATCATTTCTATCTATTATTTTGCTTAATTCGTGTAGTAAATATGTACCTATGAGTTTGCAGGTGTGCACCATCAAAGCTTCTCATTGTAGTGTCAAAGATCCCTTATTTCTTTCTCCATGAGTTTTCATTGTCGAATAGCAGTGATTTAAGGTTGTGTTTAATGATATTGATTTCGTTTTGTGTTTATTCTTATTTAATCCTGGGCTAAGATGATGGCCTTATCTAGCATTGGGTTCTGTTATAGACCGGTGGAATTCTTTTATATCTAATTGTACAAAATGGCAGTTATGTTATGTTTTATGCTGTGGAATCAGTCTGCAGTCGCTTTTGTGCTTTAGAATAGACTACAACAATCAATCCAAAAATTGGACGAAAAATAGCTAAAATTACCTTTCGAGACAAAAAAAAACTGCTAAATAAACGATCAGAACTCATCTCAAAATTTTTACTACGTTACTAAAAACTCTAAAACCGAGGAGAATAAATAAAAATATATAAAATAAAATAAATAAAAAACAAGTAAAATAAATTGATCTAAATAAATAAATAGACAATAAACAAATTAACAAACCACTCCCGCCAAAAACACGTTAGAATAGACTAACCACAATGCACCACTCAGCCATATGTATAGATAGTCGAGAAAAAAGGCAACACATGTGTCCTGATGATTGCATTTAGCATGAAACATTCTGTCGCCTCTGAGTGTTCACTTTTATATTTTCATTCGCTCTATCGCAGATTGATTTTATATATATATATATATATATATATATATATATATATATATATATATATATATATATATATATACACACCTCAAGCTTTGTTTGACCAGAAGGTCCTACGAGGCACAATTGTCAGATCTAACACACGCACACACGCACACACATACACACACACACACACATATATATAGAACAGATGGAGTAAGATTCCACTAAGAAGCATTTACTTTTAAAAAGTGCTCAATACAAAAGTAGAGCAATATATTATTCTTATTATTTTTATTATAAAAAAATTTATAAGAAAAACATGTTGAAATCTCTACATAAAAGCTATGTTTCAATACTTTGTTTGTACTTCTTCAGGCGATGGTAAGTAACTGGTGATTAAATCATATTTAAGTAAATTTCAGAAGAAAGTGTTACTTCTTTTCGAAAGTTAAAGAAGGGGGCATAAGGTCAGAATTAAAATTAGAATTGTGGTTATGTTTTTATTATAATCTTTTATAATAAATATAATATATATATATATATATATATATATATATATATATATATATATATATATATATATATATATATATATATATATATATATATATATATATATATATATATGTGTGTGTATGTATATGTGATTAGAATAATAAGTTATTAGTTTAAGCCTAGTTATTATTAATTTTAATCGAAATTGAGTATTCTGCCACTGTTTAAGTGAATTCTTTAATGTTTCCTTCTTTCCTCTCTTTTTTTTTTCAGAGGATTCCAGCTGTTATGTTATTTGGCCATCGTTGAGTTTGTTCAACGCAAATCTGAATAAAGCTGTTTGTTTTCTTTTCTCTGACAATCGGTGTTACCCCAGCGGAAGAAGTGACAGTAACGATCAGCGACAAAAGAGAAAGAATTTGCTTTGAATCAATCCAACAAATGCTTAGTTGAGATTCTCGGTGCAGCGTGAAAGGAGCTAATATGGAAGGACGTCTTGATATTGATGGCACGTAATAGCCTTACAGAATTAAAAAAAAAAAAAGATTTGTCAGCCCAGGACAGAATGGGTTTATTATTACGTAACATAGCAAATGCGGTCATCGGCTTCATTTTTTTAATAGACATACACTCTTTCTTTTTACCCTTTAGATAACAGAAAGTAATGCTGGCAATGCAAGGAGCTGTTTCCTTTATGATCAAGGCGTTCGTTTTCGTTTCTTCTCAAGATATGCCTTCACATAAATTAACTTATTTTTCTACAGTGTTCCTTGGTATCCATATCCTCCTGGCGTCAGTTTAAACTAACATCCTCTTATTCTTCCCATACATGTAGGCTATAAATATTGTTGTAACTTAGAGAAGCTTACTGAATAGAATAATCAAACGAAGGTTGGTAATGAACGATAATACTTAGGACACGAACAACACATATAAGATTCGCCAGCGGCGCGTAGAATAAATAGTCAACTGCTAGAAGTGAGTGAAATGTATTCCACAATGAATCATCAGATGCAGACCAACATACAGTATTTACGCAAATTGTGACATACCCATTATCGTCCGTACGTATCCTACAACAATTATAAACCAGTATTCTGTAACTACAATAGGGCAATATCTGTCTATATTTCTGAGATGAGGTATTATGTACATTATTTACCTTATTCGGACTATTGTCCTCATCTTTGTCGCCATATTTATTAGAACGTTTCGGCTCTTGTACGATCCAGCCTTCTTCAGGTCGTTGGAATGTCGAACTGAACCCTTTATTTCGCTCACTGGGGTAGACTGTTCTAGTTCCACGTGCCATGTCTAATGGATCTCAGTTGTCAGTAATCTCCTGTTAATTCCCCTCTTCAAGTTCTCCACTGCCTTAATCGGGTATAGAACTCACACTCTTTGGGTCCTGGCACTGGATCTAACCAACGCCTTTATCCACTGTGCCATGTGACCTTGAGGCGTTGGTTAGATCCACTGACAGGACCCAAAGAGTGTGAGTTCAATACCCGGTTAAGGCAGAGGGAAAATTAACAGGAGATAACTGATAAGTGACATCCATTAAACATGGCACGTGGAACTAGAACAGTCTACCCCAGTGAGCGAAATAAAGGGTTCAGTTCGACATTCCAACCTACGGAAGAAGGCCGGAGCGTACAACGGCCGAAACGTAGTAATAAATATGGCGAGAAAGATGAGGACAATAGTCCGAATAATGTAAATAATGTACACAATAGGGTAAGTCTATTTTGGAACCGTGGTATTTAAAAGTTGGGGTTTCACATGAAAAATAATGACACAAAATATTTTTTCAAATCGTTATCGTTTTTGAGGAAATGAGATTAAAGATTACGTTCAAGTTCAAAGTCGTAGCGCTGGAATTTCATTCCGATGATCAGTGAAAGCCTTAGAGGACAGCCTTATAGGACAGCCTTATAGGACAGCCTTATAAAACCTATAATTTATTGAATCTTTCCAAAGACAAGATGCATGACACAAGCAGATCATTGCTAAATCATTGTGCCATCAAATAAGACCTTCATTTACTTCAAAAGGAAATTATACTGAACAATTTAACTATATTATGATTTAAGATCTTATACAGAGCAGTAGATTTAGTGTGATTTTCAGTAAACAATGCAAATTTAAAATATTTTGTCTTATAGTAGTATTTTAGGGTTATTATACAGTTTTATCTATTTCCTGTTTTTATTAATTATGATCTAACTAATTATGAATCGCCATAAGCAAAATATGCAATTTTTTATTGTATTCGATCGAATACAGTTAAAATAATGCATATTTTGCTTTCGTCATATTCCTTTTTAACCTTTTGTTTGTTTACTATTCAGACTAAACTAGAGTCATAGTGTTTTTCTGAGCTCGGCTCAGATGTAGCACAAGGCTGAAGGTATAGAGCACCCAGGATCGAACTCACTACTCAGCCGTAATTGATCTCTAAACTAGTCTTATATGTGTAGTTGTTTCTTTTTGTAGTGTTCTACCTTTGGCTTTTAATAAACCTGTTGTTTTTCGTTTTCAGAATATTAATTGCCGTATGGCGTTTATCTAGCTGTCGTTAGGTACACACGCGTGTGAGACGGACGCGTAATCGGATGGCAAAACAACTAGAATTTTTTTAAAGTGATAATTATACTGAAATATATAGGAAACTGATGTAATGAATATGCATACACCTGGGTTCCCCCTCACAGTAATATGATTGGCTGGTGTCAGCTGTAAATACAGACTGATGTGGAGGTACGTGGAGGACGCCTATTGTCTTCGCCTATTGTCTTCACCTATTGCCTACCACTACGACAAGGACCAGTCCATTACGGTTACCTGATAGATTGTCCTACTCGATTAAGGGGTCCAAAACCACTTTGCTACTTCGAACAAATATATCCCTTTCCGGAGCATATCAGTAACCTTCCCTGATTTAATCTGAAAAATCACGAAAATATACGAACTTTAAGCAAAATGATAACAATATGTGAGAAAAGGCGCCAGTTTAACCTATGCTGTAGGTCAGTCAATTTCAATTGACGCCTTCTTTTCTTCCATACTTTTAAAGTATAATTCTACAAAGCGAAAATTTCAATGAAATATGTTGGAAAATTGCCAACTTTTCACTTCGAATCAAGAAAATACGAACTTTAAGCAAAATAGTCAAAATGGAGAAATGTCAGTGTTATTTTAAACTGGGACCAGAAATATATGTGTTAATTGAGAATGTCTACTAAGAATTTGTAAACATTTTAATTTTATTTTTTTCTCTTTTGTTTCGCTTTTATTGTTCTTGTTCCCTACAAGTTTGACATTCTTTCATTTTAGCTCTATGGATAAATTATGGGGATTTTTCTTGCTTATGAAGAAAATAATTAGATATTTCATTGACAGACAGTGTAATTGTAGTCATTGTAATATGAATGCCATGTTCAATATGGTGGAATGTTTGTGAAATATGGAAGAATGTAGATAGTTATATTGTAAATGAAATTGAGGCTTTATTTAGAAAACTATGAAGTGTTTTTTTTTTAATATTCCAAAGTTCAACCCCTAAATCTGTCGAAATTTGGTTCTTCCAATTAAAGAATTAAAAAAATATTTTTTATTCAGGAATTTTTAAGAAGATACGATTCAACACCATTTATAGAAGATTTTCACGATTGATTTGTTTCAATCGTAAAGATCCTAAAACTCTTTGGAATCGATATTATAAGCCAACTTATGAATAAGAAAAGAGGAAGTAGATTTAGTTCACATACATTTACAGGTTTTTATTTATGCCACATAGGAAGGACATTAGATTAATACAGAAACTATACTGATAGGAAATGGCTTTACTTTCGGACACAAAATAAATTCAGTCAATATACAAAAATAGACAGGGGTGTAAGACAAGAATGTGTTCTCCCACTGGACTTATTCAACCTATACAATGAGTCAATTCTGAGAGAATTAGAAGTTATACCAGGATACATCGACAACATGAGATGTGCAAAAGACACAGTGTTGATAGCAGACAGAGAAAAGAAATTACCTACCACAGTATTTCGTGAAGGAAAGCGATAAGAAAGTATTAAACCTCAATTGCAAGAAGAGAGAATGCATGATTTTCAGCGTGTTTATCAGGGACTAAACCTGATAATAGAAATTTTTGTGTAGATGGCCAGAATATTTTGAAGTAGTTCCTATATTCGGACAAGATGAATTGGGATCAAATACAGATGACATATGGATCAGAATCCGACAAAATGGAAGGATAAACAACAAATAGGAAACGTTTATGAATCTAACATGTTTCCCTTTTATTAAATCTTCATCAGTAAATTAGGTATGGAAAAAAATTCTCGTCTTTTTATTTTGTGTTGTTTTATTTTCATTGGTGATGCAAACTTCAGGTGCATTTGTCTTGTCCAGCAGCGTCCTTGTGCATAAAGTATGTCTCCGTACTAATTCTAGTATGTCTATGCGGGATTCGAATGATAATATATATATTGCGTCCAGCATGAAACAGCCTGTCGCTTCTGAGTGTTGACTTCAATGTTCACTTATATATTTATATTTACATACGCTCTATCTCTGATATTGAGCACTTTATCCCATAAATATAGGCCGCCTTAAGACTATGTTTCTTTATATATGTATATATATATGTATATATATATATACATATATATGTATATATATATATATATCTCTCTCTATATATATATATATATATATATATATATATATATATATATATATATATATATATATATATATATATATATATATGTATGTATATATATATATGTATATATATATGTGTGTGTATATATATATGTATATATATATATATATATATATGTATATATATATATGTGCATATATATATTTATGTATGTATATATGTATATATATATATATATATATATATATATATATATATATATATATATATATATATATATATATATATATATATGTGTGTCTGTCTAGTTGACATTATTTATGTTTTGAGGGTATTCGCATGTTGATTTGAGTGAAGTTTTAATGTCAACTCTTCTCATAAGAGTTAAATATATGTCACATCCTTTAAGAATGGATTTGATAAAGATTGGTGATGTAATGTAGTCCTTCTTCCGTATGCTTATCGTTGGTAAAATCTTTTAACATGTCTCCCTTTAAGCATTTTCCACGTAAAGAATTATGTTCTTTTTTAATTACGGGGTCATTCGTAAAATCAAAGATAAGGCCAGTTTTGTTCCTATGTATTACGTTAGAGTTTAAATGGTTTTCTCAACGCAAGTCTCTCTTGTTTTCATAGTTGTTGCCTTTGAGCTTTCGATACATCTCACCAGTGTAAGTTTATCTACATTGCAAACATTCTGTTTGATAAATCTCGGCCTCTATTTTTTGTTACTTATTGTATCTCAAGACAAAACAATGAAGTCGATTTTCATTGGCTGAACGAGCGTGAGAACGATAAATAGAGAAAGGTTTTCGGAGATTTGTTTCTTAAAGTCCCAAAACCTCCCAGCATGAGGGGGCTATACAACATTCGAATTTCTGTGTCATATTTTCCCTCGTCTGTTATAGCAATTCCCAGATGGTTAAATTTCCGTGATTGCTTTTATTTTAACGTCTCCAATTCATAGCTCGTGTCTTGGTCTGTATTTTTGCTTGCTAACGATCATACATACTCTCTTCTTAAAAGAATAGTTTGAAAGATAACATTTCCATTCTGAAAAAGACTCCATCAAAAACAGAGACAGAAAGAAAGGATCGGTAAATATAACTTTCTAACAAAAAGAATTTAAAGGGGTCAAAGGACACCAACGTCGAATCGGTCCTACTTTACGGCCAAGAAACCTGGCGGGTAACCAAGACTAACACCCACAAACTTCAGACATTTACCAACCGATGTCTCAGGAACATCCTCAATATCAGGTAACCGGAAGTCGTCTCCAACGACCAACTGTAGGACAGGACCAGACAAGCCCCAGTCGAGAATCACATCAAAAGAACGGAAATGGTGATGGATCGGCCACACTCTCCACTAGCCTGCGTCTCGTATCACCAGGCGGGAATCTAGAAGGGAAGCAAAAAGTTGGTCGACTAAAACAGACTTGGCGTAGTGTTGTCGCAGAGGTGAAGGCAGCCGGTACGACATGGGCAGAGCTAAAGAAGATCGCCTGGAACCGCGTCCGTTGGAGACGCGTTGTTACGACCCTAGATTCCCTAAGGAATCATGGGGCATAACTAACTAACTAAAGAACACCGAGAAACACTAACACCTTCCAGAAAGCAGTCAGTTGCACCCCAAAGGCGAGAAAGCGTCAAATAACTGAAAAATCAACAATCAACTTAAATTAAAATTGTGACTTTCAAGCTTGAGGGCGGACCCTTTCTTTAATCAGCATCTTAATTGAATTATAGCATAGTGAATTATATGACAATTGTCTGGGAAGAAATATTCAAGTGTCCTTGGTGACCGATTGCAAACACGATTTAATCAGATATTTGGCACGTAATCAAAATAGCCGAGTCTAGAAATGTGAAAGGTTCAGACTGAAGTAACACGAGATAGACATGTGAAAATTGAAAAGCTCTTTTCTTAGATTCGACTGCATATGAAGTAACGCCCAGCTAATGATCTGTACGGGTGAAGAAATATTGTTTTTAATTAGCAACATCAAATAATGCCACTCCCAGTTTGTTTAAATATATGTTACTGATGGTCAATAATGTATTTTGTTACATATTTTTATGCATATTCACCGCTATCTTCATTGACTAAGTCGATTTTCTTTCTTTCTTTGTTTCCTCTTATAATTTCATTCTTCTTTCTTTTCCTCTAATCATATAGTTTATTTCTTCCTTTCTTTTCCTTTCTGTCTTTGTAAATTTACGTTCTTTTTTTCCTTTCATTCAACTATATGATTAAATTATTGTTTCTTTCTTATTTTCTATTCGTTAGTTTTGTCTTTTCCTCTAACGATATAATTCTTCTTTCTGTATTTTTTTTATATTTTATTCTTATTTGTTTCCAGTTGATTTCTTTTTTTCTTTCTTTTACTTTCTTTCTTTCTTTCTTTTTTTCTTTCTTTCTTTCTTCTCATATTTTCATTTTTCTTCTTTTCTTTCCTCTATGGTTTATTTCGTTCTTTTCTTTTTTTACTCTATTTTCATTCTTTTTTTTCTTCCTTTCATTCAACCATGTAATTAATTGATTTCTTTGTTTTAATTTCGTTCTTCTTACTGATTTAATCTTATGGCATGCTTTTTCTTTATATCTTTCTTTATTAGTATATTTTCTATTCTTTTTTCTTCCTGGTTTGATTTCTTTCTTTTTCTCTTTCTTTCTTTCTTTCTTTCTTTCTTTCTTTCTTTCTTTCTTTCTTAGTACATTTGAATTCTTATTTCATTTCATTCAACCATACAATTTCTTTCTTTCTTTCTCACTTTCTTTTTCTTTCTTTCTTTCTTTCTTTCTTTCTTTCTCTCTTTCTTTTTTCTCTCTCTTACTTTCATCCTTTCTCGCTTTCTTTCTTCATTTATTTTTCTTTCTTTTTTCTTTCTTCTTTCTCTCTCTTCCTTTCTCTCTTTCTTCCTTTCTTTCTTTTTCTCTTTCTTTCTTTCTTTCTTTCTTTCTTTCTTTCTTTCTTTCTTAGTACATTTGAATTCTTATTTCATTTCATTCAACCATACAATTTCTTTCTTTCTTTCTCACTTTCTTTTTCTTTCTTTCTTTCTTTCTCCCTTCCTTTCTTTCTTTTTTCTCTCTCTTACTTTCATCCTTTCTCTCTTTCTTTCTTCATTTATTTTTCTTTCTTTTTTCTTTCTTCTTTCTCTCTCTCTCTCTCTTCCTTTCTCTCATTCTTCCTTTCTTTCTTTTTCTCTTTCTCTCTTTCTTTCTTCCTTTCTTTCTTAGTACATTTGAATTCTTATTTCATTTCATTCAACCATACGATTTCGTTCTTTCTTTCTCACTTTCTTTTTCTTTCTTTCTCCTTCCTTTCTTTGTTTTTTCTCTCTCTTACTTCCATTCTTTCTCTCTTTCTTTCTTCCTTTATTTTTCTTTCTTTTTTCTTTCTTTTTTCTTTCTTCTTTCTCTCTTTCTTTCTTTCTTCCTTTCTTCCTTTTATTCTTAGTATATTTGAATTCTTATTTCTTTTGATCATTTCTTTCTTCCTTTCTTTCTTTTTTTCTTTCTCTCTTTCTTTCTTCCTTTCTTTCTTAGTACATTTGAATTCTTATTTCATTTCATTCAACCATACGATTTCTTTCTTTCTTTTTTTCTCACTTTCTTTCTTTCTTTCTCCCTTCCTTTCTTTCTTTTTCTGTCGCTTAATTTCACTCTTTTTTTCTTTCTTCCTTTATTTTTCTTTCTTTTTTCTTTCTTCATTCTCTCTCCTTCTTTCTCTCTTTCTTTCTTTCTTTCTTTCTTTCTTTCTTTCTCACTTACTTTTTCTTTCTTTCTCCTCTCCTTTCTTTTTTTTTCTCTCTCTCTCTTTCTTTCATTCTTTCTCTCTTTCTTTCTTCCTTTATTTTTTCTTTCTTACTAAATTTTCATTCTTCTTCCCTTTTATTCAACCATATGAATAATTGATTTTTCTTCTTATTTTTATGTCAGTTCGTTTTATTTCATTTTCTCTAAACGTGTGATTTTTTTCTACCTTCCTTTTCTAGTCCTGGGTATGACGATAAACTACATCCGACAGTAAGGCCTCCGATCGGGAGATTTGAGATATTGAGGAGAGGAGAACCACCTCTTAATTGCTTTAGTTCTCTAGTCCACCCTGAACCGGAGTGGTAGCACCTTTAGGGAGACCCAGCTATGGGAAAATAGTGAACTCCCAAACAAAATCAAAACACTATGAAAGTATAAAAATACATTTTATAGTAAAAATATCGGCAATACATTTTTATATAGTAAAATTACCATCAATACCTATTTATAATAAAATTACCAACAATACATTTTTAAAGAAAAATGACCAGCAATTCATTTTATAGTAGAATTAGTAACAATACATTTTATATCAAAATGATCAATAATACATTTTATCTGTAGTTGAAGGCATACAATTGCGTCCAAAATATATTTAGTTGGAGCCATAGAATTGTATTCAAGATATTTAGATTTCGGCATTAAATAACCCATAGAAGTTGATGAGCAAAATTAACTAACAAACCTTTCTTTTTTTCATTTTCTTTCTTTTTTTTTAATTCTTTCTTTCTTTTCCTCCTTGCCATAATTTCATTCCTCTTGCTTCCTTTCATTCAGTCATATGATTGATTTCTTTCTTCTTATTTAACTTCCTCTAATCGTATGATTTCTTTCTTTCATTCATTAACTCATTCTTTCATACTTAGTATATTTTTATTCTTCTTATTTCATTTCATTCAAATATATGATTGTTTCTTTCTTTCTTTATCCTGTTGCTCTTTTCCATTTAAGTGCAATTTGTTTATTTCGTATGACTCTCCTTTTCTACTATCATTCTTTACTCTCCTTTTTTCTCCTTTCATTCCTTATTCTCCGTTTTCTTTTTTCATTCCTTACTCTCCTTTATCTTATTTCATTTCTTACTCTCCTTTTTCTCCTTTCATTCCTTACTCACCTTTATCTTATTTCATTTCTTACTCTCCTTTTTCTCCTTTCATCCCTTACTCTTCTTTATTTTATTCCATTCCTTACTCTCCTTTTTCTTCTTTCATTCGTTACTTTTCTTTCTAATCCTCTTTCTTCTTCCATCTTTCATCCCTTCCTGTCTCGTCTTCTCTCTTATCGCTTCTGTTGTCTCCTCTCTTGCCTTCTCTCTCGTCTCGGTTCTTGCCTCATCTTTTTCCCCTCTCTTCGTTATTGCTTCATTTTTTTTTTTCATTCTATTTTCCTCTTCTAAACGTATCGTTTTTTTTTGTTGTTGTATAATATTATCTGTCACAACATTGATTTATACTCCTCACTTTGGATTCTTTCCGTCTAACAAAGTTCCCTTTTCGGGGTAGGGCCAACTTGTGGTGTGGCATTCAGGCACTTCCTAATGATGTTGCATCCTGGGATTTCTATGAATCCTTTCGTAAAAATCCTTTCTATTATCTCAGTGTCATGCAACAGCGATGTTACTTTTTTCTTATTTTATGTCCCTTCAGAACCCTTCATGGTTCTTCACAATTCCTGATTCTTTGTAACACTTAATAAAGTTTGTCTTTTTTCTATCTCTCCTCCACCAATCCAATTTCTGCCAATCATTTACACATGCTCCTTAGATAGGGTATGTACTGCTTTCCTCTGTTCCTCTTGCTTTCAATATGACCTTGTGAGTGTCAAATTTTCTTATCCTGTTCTCGTCGTTTTTCCTTAGAAATTTCAATTGTCTCTTTCTGGGTTTAAGAAGGAGTGATTCTGTTCTTTTTCATTTTCTCTAAAACTTCGGTCAATGTTATTCTCAGCGTCTTTCTGCAGAATCATATTTCTGTAGTCTCAGGTCTCTTCGTCATATTGAAAATCTGGTATTACATAATAATTCAGTACTCTTTTCTACGATTCTAGCGAAATTTCTGGGTTTCTTGATACTGTGCTTAGACATCTTGTTTCTTTTTTTCATATCCTCATTGGTCTTCTAGTATGAATTGATTTCTCCAAGCCGCTGGCATATTTATTTTTTATTGAAAAAAAAACGTTAAAATGTCCTTCCTTTCTGCCGTTGGACGATGGCCTGGGGGTAAGAGGTCATATCATTCGGGTTTCGATCCCGGCTTGAAGCAATCGAATGTCTAGCCACACTGAAGAGCTGTAGTACAGCGAAACAGTCTGTCTGTGGATGACTATATATACAGACAAACCTATCTCCTTTCCAGAGTTGAATAAGATTGACGCACTTCTCGTCAGATGAAATAGATATATACCCATCCGTATAAGGTAATTTTGAATTTTGTAGTGTTATATATATATATATATATATAATTATTTATTTAAAAATATGATTCCAACTCGCAACATAAGAGATCTATGAGATCTCTTATGTCGCGAGTTGGAATCATATTTTAAATAAATAATTATATTTATGCTCTACTTTTGTATCGAGCACTATTTTTAAAAATAATAACAAAAATACTAATGAACTTTGGATTATTTACCAAACCAGTTCCTTCCTATTTTCTATATATTTTCACACACACACACACATATATATATATATATATATATATATATATATATATATATATATATATATATATATATATTATTTTGTATGTGGAAAGTGCTCGATATAAGTGATAGAAATGACATATTCAGTTGTATGGATATGAGTTTGTAACCCTGGGCTTCACGCTTTTGCGATGATCAGACAAATTCCTGATTTGTCTGATGATCGCAAATGATGAAACAAAAATCAAACTCATATCGATAAACTCATATCGATATATATATATATATATATATATATATATATATATATATATATATATATATATATATGTATCTATGTATAACAGCGATGTCAAGTATAGTATGAAGTCAAAAATGCTGACATGAATGTGACATTGAGAGAAAAGATATTTGTCAAACAGTTTTTGCAATAAAGTGCTCGATATGAAAGACAAATCAATAATAGGATTAATATGAATAAAAATTTGTCACTTATCTGTTTGATATTACCTTCAGCATTCTGACTCCAGAGTTTGGTAGGTGAACCTGTGTCCACTCTTCAGGGGATATCAACAATTTACGAGAGAAAATTGCTGAGGACCCTGAAAAGTTCGCCTACGAAACTCTGGAAGCAGGATGCTGAAGATAACATCAACCAGCTAAGTGACAAACTTGTACTCAAATTAATCATATATATATATATATATATATATATATATATATATATATATATATATATATATATTATAAAAAGAGAAAGAACAGTAAGATATATAATCCGATATTCTTATTAATATTTCTATTTTTACAAAACAGTGCTCAATGCAAATCTACAGAGCATAAATATTATAAATTTACTTATTTAAAAATATGGTTCCATCGCTACACAGGAATTACCATGTTTCAAGACATGGTAATTCCATGTGTATTTTAATTATTCTAATTAAAATACACTCGAACAATATACTGAAAAAAAAAGCTTCTTTTTTATGTTTTAAAATACACAAAGCTGTGATGAAAACTTCTCGGTACGTCTTATTTCCCACACTCAATATTTCCATTACCAAATATCAGAACACTGATGTGGGGAAGCGCGTAGGGTCAAGAACTTTCCAGCAGTCCCTTATCAAAATCTAAAAACCTTCCTTTTATATGCCTAAAGAATAATATTTTAGGATAAGCCGGAGCTTATATAAGTGACATATTTCGTGCAAAGAAACAAAGAATTATTTTTCGAACTGTTTTTATTCCCGGAGGATTTCAAACCTTATTGAAATCCACTCCCTATTTTAAGAGCAATTATAAAGACCAAAATGAGAACGCCCGCAATCAAAGACTACTGTTCTATTTGACTTGATTACTGTGTCGACCCTGAAAACAGAGTTCAAAGAAATATGTAACCCCCCCACACATACACACACACATACACACAAAAATGTGCCTAAAAATTCTTACCGATTTATACTGGAATAAGGCGTGTCACGAAAACTCTTAACACAGTGTTTCGGGATGGAGTAATAGTTAATTAATGTTCTTCTTTTTTAATCATTCCCCCCTCGCCCCAGCAAGGCAATAAAGCCACTAAGACACTGGAGGTTACTGAGTGTGAAAGAATATTTTAAAACAAAATTATTAAAAGAGCGAGAACAATAAATTAAGTCTACCATTCATCCATGCTTTGAATATTGCTGCCACCTATGGTTCAGTGCCCCTGCTATTTACCTTGCGCTCCTTGATAAAATCCAAAGAAGAATCAGCAATATTATTGGTCCTGATCTGACAGCTCGGCTTCAGTCGCTTTCCCACCGCCGTAAGATTGCCTCTCTGTGTCTTTTCTATAAATAATTTCATGTTAATTGCTCAGATGAGCTCTTCACTATGGTACCTAGATTTTTAAAAATTTAAACGCAGTACTTGACTGTCGTTGCGATCTCATCAATTTACAGTTGAGATAGCTATATGTAGCCGTAATTTCTATGCTAAAGGTTTCTTCTCTCGCACTTCTCGCTTGTGGAACTCCCTTCTGGCACCATGCTTTCCAGCCAACTTTAATCTGCACAAATTTAAATGCAATGTCAATCGCTATCTACTGTCCTCCTAATTACTCTCTTCTCTTTCTGCACATTAATGTTTCTGTTTTTAATTCTTCAACACCTTCTAACCCCTTGTGTCTTAGTGGCTTTATTGACTTGCATGGGGTGATACCGATTTATAAAACACACACAAAAAAAAATAAAAAGACAGAAGATAAATATTGACACTGCATTTAATTTTTGACGATCAAACTTGACTGGAAATCAAGAAGCCGGAACAGAGTTCCACAAGCGAGAAGTGCAAAAAAATAAACTGCTAGTATAGAACTTACGGTTAAATATAGAAATTTCAACTATAAAATCATGAGACCTTACTGCCAATCTAGTACTGCGCTTAAATTCATAAGGTCTAGGTAACACAGAGGAAAGTAATATTTATTTTGAAAATGCAAAAAATGTGGCACAAGACCAAAAGAAGTGATGGGGAAAGCTGGTCTTCAATCTGTCTTATCTTAAACTTAGCTAACCACAATTACTGACCCAAACATAGCACAGTATTCTTCAGATCAAAACAAGACATTCTTACTTACCGTTCTTACTACAGCCAACATAATACCACAAAGTCTCTATGAAGTCCTAACTAGTTCCTATATGTATAATTTGTTTGTGCTAACGGTAATAGTAGACGAAAGTTAATCAGAAGAATTACCATGAATGTATTTATAAAAAAATAAAAATAAACGACGGAACATATGACACAGAAATCCAAAGAATGCCTTCGAGAAACTAAGCAAAGTATAAAGACATAAAGAAATATAGTTAAAAAGAAAGAAAAGCATAATGGACTGTTTTTGATGGTGTCTTCCAGAAACTAAACAGAGAAAAATGTCTCGAAAAAACAAAGAAAAGTGTGCTGAACTACTGACTAATAACTGATCTCCCCTATGGCAATGAATGATGGACAATTTCCTCACAGATGAAGAAGAGATTTGAATCCATAGAGATGACATTCTGTCTGATATGTCCCGGAAAGGGATATATTTGTTCGAAGTAGCAAAGTGGGTTTGGACTACTGTAACCGGGTAGAACAATCTAGCAGGTAACCGTAATGGACTGGTCCTCGTCGTAGTGGTAGACAATAGGCGTAGGCAATAGGCGTAGGCAATAGGCGTCCTCCCTGCACCTCCACATCAGTCTGTATTTATGGCTGACACCAGATAATCATATTACTGTAACGGGGAACCCAGGTGTATGCATATACATTACATCACTGTCATAAAATGGACAGAATTTGAGTAACGAGTACGTCTTAAAGAAAATGGAACCAAGAAGAAAACTTATAATAAAAAAGAAACAGCTGAAATTTTTGAGACATATAACGAAGAAGGAAGGTTTGGAAAATTTAACACTCCCAGGACATATTGAAGGCAAGGGAAGCAAGAGGAGACGGTGAGTAACTTAACGAATTTGAAGTGAAGAGGTGGCAGAACAAGGACGAAGCTGAATGGTAAAGTCAAAAGTTATTTCGAGCAACGAAAGTGAGGAAGTTGTGGAGAGCTATGCACGCACTTGTCACATAAAAGAATGAGCAATGTATAAAGCAGATTTCATCGATGTAACAGCGTAAAGACAGAAAATTTATGTTTAATCTCATCATACGAGCTTAATTCCTGATTGGGAAATTTTATTGATTTCAAGGGATAACGCAGCCAGCCTACAAGTTAATATTTTCATTAAATCTCTTAAAAGATTAACAATGAATAAGAATACGCCATGTGTTATCAGAGTTGTTTTTTCTTTTATATTATTTATTAAACTATCCTTAGTCTGGCACAAGGCATCTTAGTGAAGCACCCGGTGAAGATCGAATATACTTATGCGAATAAATTTGTTTGTGGTACGGTTTGAAACTTCAAAACTTTGAAGAAAAAGAAAAAGTTTACGCCTTAATAAGGATCTTTAGAAAAGTCCTGTATGAAACTTTAGTGTTTCATCCGTTTTACGAATGTCATTTTGAGAAATATTTCCCTGACAATTGTTCTGACAAGCTTTCGTCTTTAGTAACTCACAGTACTAGATTGGCAGCTAGGTCTCTTCAAAAGCGGGACGACACTTTGCAGATATCTCACCCGAGTAAGATCCCCCCATAGAGGAGAACATGGAAAAAAACTATGGGTACTCTATCCCGTGCAGCTGCGGAAAGAAATATAAAGGGGAGACAGGCCGCCCCCTTAAAGTAAGGCTTCAAGAACACCAGAAAGCTGTAGCACGAGGGGAAGTGGAAAACTTCGACATTCCAACCACCTGAAGAAGGCCGGGGTGTACAAAGGCCGAAATGTTGTGATAAATATAGCGACAAAGATGAGGACAATAGTCCGAATAATGTAAATAGTGTACATAATGCCTCATCTCAGAAATATAGACAGATACTGAAGAAGGCAGGAGCGTAAAACGGCGGAAACATTATAATAAATATGGCGACAAAGATGAGGACAATAGTTCGAATAATGTAAATAGTGTACATAATACCTCATCTCAGAAATATAGACAGAAACAAAATAGTGTTAGTAATTAAAAAAAAAAGCCCACAATCCTTAAGTGAGGCAGAAACATCAGTTAGCTGGACGAAATCAATGCGAGACTTTCTTAAAAATATATAAACCACTCATTCGTCTTAATACTCACTCAAACACACACTGATTCAAACACAACGTCAAAAATGAAAATCACTCCCGAAACGAAAGGCGCCCCGCAACCACCAAAGAAGCGATGAACTAAAATCTCTGGTCAGCTAAACGGGTGAGGGAAGTTGAATTAAACTAAATAGGGATAGAAATCAAAGGGGCCAATGAGCATAGATCCCCTAGCGAAGAGTTCACCCAAACAATTACCATGAAAGTATTTATAGAAAAAGCACAAGGAGGCAACTTAAAGGCAGCGGGAAAGTGACTGAAGCCGAGACGCCAGTTCAGGACCAATAATATTGCTGATTCTTCTTTGGATCTTATCAAGTATCTCTAGATAGATAAGCAGGAGCTCCGGATGATATGCGGCAGCAATATTCTAAGCACTGACGAATGGTATGCTTATAGATATGAATATATAATATTCCTCTTCTTGTCGTGTCCCTTAGGACGTGGATGATCATGATTCTCCACAACATCCTGCTCTCTCCTAATTCCTGTCCTGCCAACCATTTACACCGGCTTGTTAGGTAGATTATTCGTTAATTTCATTTGCCCCTCTTTCTTTCATTATGTCCTGTGAATGTTAAATTTTCGAAGCCGTCTCTCCTTGTTTTTTGCGTTTTAAAGTTCGAATATTTTTTCTTATGCTAAGTATAAGTGTCCTTTTTTGTTTCCATTTTATCTAGAACTTCGTCGTTACTTCCATATTCGGCTCGTGACATTCTCAGCATCCTTCTGTAGAATTATATTTCTGTTGCTTCAAGTCTCTTCTTCATCTGTGAGGAAATTGTCCAGCATTCACTACCATGTAGGAGGCGTAATATAACTTAACAGTTCAGTAGTTTCTTCGTTTATAACGAAATTTTCCTGTTTCTTTATACTTTCTTTATCTTTTGGAAGGCATTTTTCTCTAGTCTAATGTGACTTCGGATTTCGGTGTCGCTTTTTTCGTCCTCTGTTAAAACGCTTCCTAGGTATTTAAATTTTTGGACTTGATTCGTTTTGGTATCTCCAATTTGTAATTTGCATTTGGGGTCATCCTTTTGCTGACAACCATATATTCTGTCATCTTATAATTGATAGATAGTCCTTTCTTCACGCATTCCTTTATTACCTTCTGTAGGGCTGCTTGTAGTTTACTTTCTGTGTCTGCTATGCATAATGTGCCATCTGAATATATATTGCTAAGATGTATATGATATTTGGAAGTCAATAGTTGAATAGAAAGTAAGTTTTTCGAATAAATATTTGTATCTTCAGTCAATTAATGGCCACAATATATACGCACTTGATTAATGACTGACTAGACAGTAGGTTGGTGTTTCTTTCTGGATGTGCGGGTGGTGTAATAAGAAATCGAAGAGCCGAGTTCGAATTCCAGTCGGGTTCGTTACATACACTTAAAAGGTAGTGTGAAAGGTATGAATCCATCTCTTCTCGTACCAACTCTGTCTTCAATAGCAGGACAGACTAGGTCTTATAGCTTTGTTTAGCAACTGGTCAACCATAGCAAAAAACCGCAGTCTCCTGCGGGAATATATTCTACTTCGCCCGTCATGAATCAAAAGAGACATGATCACCCAAGCGTGTGTCACTTATGGCACTTAAATGAAATAGTTGTAGTTCAAGCGGAAGCATTTCCTCCAAAATAATAAACGGAAGCAGCGCAGAACGAGAATATTCTTTTTAGAAAAAACGTTTCCTTAAAATTATAATGTAATTTTCCATTGATAAGTTTCACTGTATTCAATTAGGGCCCATGTGATTTGCTTATCGGGAGCAAATGTGCAGCTCGCCCTAACGAAATTAAATACCATCCATGTAATAAACTAATTCGATTCTTTACGCATAAGTCAAAATGTCAGTTGAAATTTATCAGAGAACTAATATTAAGAGAGAAAGAAAGAAAGAAAGAAAGAAAGAAAGAAAGAAAGAAAAGAAAGTATAAGACCTGGATAGATATATATGAACATAGATAGATAGATAGATAGATAGATAGATAGATAGATAGAAAAAGACTAGACAGATAGATATGAAAACAATACATAGATAGATAGATATAAAAAGAATAGATAGATATAAAAAGACTAGACAGATAGATAGATAGAAAGAAAGAAAGAAAGAATAGACTAAAAAAGAAATGCAAGCTAAATATTGAATGCTATTTTATTTTATTTCTTTACCGAAAATCTGCGGAAACCTTGTTAATTTAAAGCAAAGTCAAATTTCCCCTCCATGAAGATCACCTTATTGAAAGCTATTGCTAAACCACATATATGTACAAGTATGGGCGTCCTCTATGATCGGGAGGTAAATTTCCCACCTTCTTGCTATTTTAAAACAAAACTCGTTTCTAATTATATTTTATAAAGAATAATTGTTTCATGTAACCTCAATTTCATGTTTAGCTTTAAAAGATCGTTTTTTTTCTACAATAGCAGCAGGAGACACAAATGATTGGCTGTCGAGGATATATGTAGTAGCAGCAGCTGTTGATTGTCGCCTTTAAAAATTCATGAAACTCCCTTTTTTCCTTCGACTTTGACACAGAAGAGTTCCTCTCCAGCCAGTGTGTAAGTAGAACTTTTCTTTGTTCAAAAAATATAAACATTTGAAGTCGGACACTGTTGTTAACGAAAGGCATACAGTTGTCACAGACAAACTATTATTGTTTTCATTTAAGAGAATAAATATTTCATCAAATTTCAACCTGTTGTACATTTGTTTTCATTCTAAGTTTTTTGTTGAACAAGAGTTTCTAATTGTATTGATAATACGAGGGTTGGTGTGTCTAATTACATTTATATAGCATTTACTCCTGTCTCAATAATAATCCATAAGTATAATATGTCCAGCAGCGGTGACAAAATTAACCTCTTGAAAAGGACCTCCAATCAGTGGTTAACTGAGGCAGTAAACTTTAATGCCTCCAAAACTGCTCTCATCTAACCGCTCCAGAGTCTCTAGAATCGAGCATCAACACTGCTGATAGCAGCGTTGATGCTCGATTCCGTGAGAGTGTCTCACTGTGTTTTCCAATGACTTGAGGTGGAACATTGAATCAATAACTGCATCTTCTGCCAGGAAAGTCGGTGTCTTGCCAGAAGGTTCTTCTCGTCAGTGTCCATCTTCAGTCATGTGCGCTGCGTGATACACACTTAGGCGATCGTGTATTTTTCGATACATGTCTGACGAGGCAATTTTTTCTCGCTGTAGGTTTCCATTTCTTTCTGCGGTAGACCACTTGCCATCCAAGGCTATAGAATCTGGTCTGCCTCACTATTTACCCATAGCTGATAGTAGAAGAAAAGGATTCATACATTTCCCATGGGTATTAGCCGTCCTGGGTATGACAATAAACTACTTCCGCGTCCTGGGTAAGACGATAAACTATGTCCGACAGCAAGCCACTGATCAGGAGGTTTTGAGGAGTGTGGAACCACCTCTTAATTGTTGGTGTTCTCAGGTCCACCCTGACCCGGGTAGTAGCACCTGTTAGGGTCCCAACTATGGGCAAATAGTTAACTCGCAAACTCAGATCAAAACACTATGAAAGTGTAAAGATAGGTTTTAATACCAGATATACTTTGTATAAAAAATTATTACTAGCAATACATTTTTTGAAAAAAAATATTACCAGCGAAGGAAAATTGTTACCAGAAATAGATTTTTGAAGGAAAAACTATTATCAGAAATAGATTTTTGGGGAAAAAATATTACCAACAGTGAAAATTTTGTCGGCATTAAATAACCTATTGAAGTTGATATGCCGTAAAGAAAATTGAACCAAATCCAAGGGTATTAGCACGTAAGCGAATATAATGGATTCGACTGGAAATCGAACTCTGCTCTCCGATTTCTCAATCCGAGCCGTTATCGATTACTCCACCGTACGTCCATCTTACACATCTATAAATCTAACATTCGTCCATGTATTGAATATTGTTGTCATATCTGGTCTGGTGCCCCTAGTCTTCATCTCGAGGTTCTCAACAAAGAAGGGTCTACAATGTAATCGGTCCTGACTTGACATCTCGAGCTCAGTGGCTTCCCTCTATCTTTTCTACAAATGGCTGCTGTTCTGGGGAGTTATCTTCCCTGATGTCCCAACTACATGAATTTAATCGTGTTACTAGATTGGCATCTAAATCCCACCCTTTTATTGTTGAAATAGTTAAATGCAACCGTCACTTCTACTCCAGCGGCTTTTTTTTTTCGTGCTTCCCGACAGTGCAACTCCCTTCCGCTTACTTGCTTCCCTGATAACTAAAATCCTCAAAAATTTAAATGCATCGTCAATCGCCATCTTCTGTTAACTTGAACCCCGTTCATTTTTTATCCTTTCCCCGATCCCCTCTATATACAGTCTTTTCCCTCACTTTCACTCTCTGTAACCCTCTGTATACTAGTGGCACTCCCGCATTGCTTGGAATGAAATGCTTAAAATATATATATCCTGGTTAGTCTATGAACTTTTCAGCCGACCCTCATACATACCACTTCAATGGTAAGTATCATTATTCGCTGGTGCTTTTGGAATGTTTGCCATTAAGATAAATTTCGAATATATCTTATGCATCCACCATAACAAGAATAGCAGTATTCGTTCATGTACGCTTTATTATGATTTTCTATAAACTTCGCTAAATCCAGCATTTTTTACGGTACCCTATACAAGGCCCGGGGGCCACTCAAGTAGAGGGTGTGGTGAACAGCCCCGTAGAAGCAAGCGAGCCAGAGTGGCTTGCATCTGGTGCATAGGAAAATAAGGGTCTTACCTTAACGACCGGCAAGTGACATCGCCAAGTTTGCCCCGTGAAAATGGCATTACTCTCCCGTCCAGCAGTATATGCGGTAATGAGGGTTTTTGTACAGTTTGGCATGTTTCCACCAATAGCAAGCCGTGTGCTGATTGGTCGAACTGGAGGAGGCTATTTGCCTGGGTAACTGAGAATGAAAGCGAAGAACGCTGATTGGCTGGGGAACCGCGGTGTTGGCCTGATAAAAGAGGAGTGAATCAGTGAAAAAGGACAGACGGATTGTTGGGGCGCACCCACCTTCTAACTAGTAATGGACTGGTCCCTCTTATATAAGTCAGCTCTGGAGAGAGAGTGAGAGGAGCGTCAGAGAGAGAGTCAGCGTGAGCAGTCCAGATAAGCTTACCCGGTACATACCGTTGGACTATAGACTTTGGATATTGTTTCGTACTAACCAACCTTCGTTCTATTAATCACTCTATTGTTAATTGCGTTTATGAATATACCAGTATTTTCCTCTACAACTGTGTTTGTCTTGATTCATACACCGACACGCGGGAAACTCACAACATCTCACGGATATACGTCGTGACGTGTTCAGAAAGCAAGGACGGTGAATTGAATCAGCGGTATCTTGATTTGTACAAGTGACGTTGTAGCAATACAAACTTATTTAAACTACAGAGGGTTACGTTAGGAGCTAGTTTGTACGGATAAGAGGGAAATATAACGGTTAACCTTAGACTTGAACAGGCTAAGACTGGAAACGGCGACACATCCGCTTGATAGTCGGTTACATGGCTGTGGTTCGCGAAAAGAAGCCGTTCGAGTGGAACTTACTTCTCGCAAATGAAATACAGAGAGAATGAGGCTGTTTTGCTACTATGTAAGCAGCATGCAGGGTTCTAGCCGTGAAAGTTAAAACTGATGAAACCTAGGAATGTAGCTCGTCCGAGCACATCCTGAAATATATCTGAAGAGCTGATTTGAAACCAATCTACTATCGTACCCAAATGGCATGGCAGTACACAGAAAAGGAGTCTGTATAAAAGCAATGTCTGCTATGTCCTGGAATGCAATGCCATTTTAAATCAAAGCGTACACATAATTATGAAACTGCCAAATGAGTTCTGCATAAAAAGAGACAATAGATTATTGTTGCAAAAATCTGCTTATGCAAAGGAAAACATCCAAACATCCATATTCAATGTTTGCGCATGCGGGAATATGTAATAAAATGGTCACATCAAAAGCTAGATTTTAGCATATACAAAGCGTGTACGTGACGAAATTGCACACTGGTCACGTGACAAATGGCAATAAAATTTGTCCGAAAACGTTGATTGTTAGTATGTGGCGGACTTCACTACATTAATTTAACTTTAGATTAGGAAACAAGACTGACGTGGAAAAGGATAAGCAAAAGACATCGTTACACATGAAATATGTATTTAACAAGATGTACAATATCAAACAAGGATGTGAAAGAAAGCCTGCATTTAAGTAAGAAAAGGTTGAATAAAACAAGAGTTGTCTCTCTTTATCTGTAATTTTAGTATTCCAAAGTTCACTGGAAGAATGTTTATGAGAGTTTCTTATAGTGACCGTTCTCAGATTTTGCTGTGTAAGAAAAGATTATGTGAGTGTATAAGGAATGTTCAGCATGTGAGTGGTGTATGTGAGTGAGAAGGTTGGCGCATGGTTTCAACTGTCGTGGATTCATTTAGCAGCTGAATTCTCACTAATTAGCTAAGAAAAATTCTTGCTTATATAAGTGACTATAGGCTCCAGATCACTGCGCAAGAAAAGTTATTCTTCACGTGCAGACGATCTGATTGGTTGGCATTGACCAATCAGCGAGCGAGCTTTGGGGGGATTTATGAAACCTTTCTGGGATCCATTTTTCCCAAAGGTGCACAAAACTGACTACATGAAAATAGAGCGATAGCAAAAATTGTCGCATTGCTGCGATTTGTAAATTGTTTATAATAGCGTAGTGGTGATTTATTAACTAATGAATGCTTGTCATTGTATGTGATTTGTATTAGTGTATGTATGTATGTGTGTGCGATATAGATCTGCACAAGTACTTAGTTGAATACTCGCTTTAGTAAAAAAAAAAGAATTAGAAATATCGGAAGTTAAATAGACGGAAGTAAGTTCGTTTAAACATGGAACGCCACTCTAGTATACTCTTAGGTACCTAATACAAGGGGATGTCTTAATATAAGGGGTTGTCTTAATACAGGGAATGTCTTAAGACAAGGGTATGTCTTAGTACAAGGAGGTGTCGTAAAAATTGGGGAGGTCGAATTTTTTTCTCAATATGCAGTAAAGAGTGGGGGTCGTAAAATCATTTTAAAATGTCAAAATTGGGTAGTTAATACGCTCGTGGTGGATGGGCGCAATGCATTTCGTTTTTAAAGATAAAGGTCCCCATTTCTATTCGGAACCTGAAAGTAAACTCACACGAAAACTAACCAATTACTAAAGAATTAACCTAAATCATGATTATTTATATTTACCGATTACCTACTGTAGCGATATGTAAATGACTGCCTAATTAGCAGATATAAGATATAGAGACTATATAATTACACAAGCATAACAGCTACAAAAAAAATTACATGAACTGGTAGTTGATTGGACATAAATGACTTCGGTTTCTGATTGGCTAAAATAGTTTATTTCTGTTTCTGATTGGTTAGAATAGTTTATTCTGTTTCTGGTTGATTAGAATAGTTTATTTCTGTCTCTGATTGGTTAAAATAGTTTATTTCTGTTTCTGATTGGTTAGAACAATTTATTTCTGTCTCTGATTGGTTAGAACAGTTTATTTCTGTCTCTGATTGGTAAAAATATTTTATTTCTGTTTCTGATTGGTTAAAATAGTTTATTTCTGTTTCTGATTGGTAAAAATAGTTTATTTCTGTTTCTGATTGGTAAAAATAGTTTATTCCTATTTCTGATTGGTTAGAATAGTCTAATTCTGTTTCTGATTGGTTACAAAAGATAAGTGATAAAATTCCCATTCTACGTTCGGATAGAATTTATGTCTGAACGTCCGTTACATGCTGCCTTTTCAAAAGTAACAAACAGACGAAAATATACAAGTGAAATAAGTCTACAAATTCATAACTATTTCCCTTCTGTGGAAATCTGAAAGTTTTCTCCCCCAGGTCAATTTCCTAAATGTTTTCTCCGTCTGATGATTAGATAATGGCATTAACATCTAAATATGCCCGAGGAGATATGAAATCATTCTGTGTCTGCATTCATTTAAAATGACGATTTTAACATTCCAAGTTGAGAACGTCTGGGACAACGTCGCCTTCTCCAATGATATCAAAATGCTTGACTCATCTCATCTCGGCTTACATTGAATATCATTGCTTTTCAATTCTTCAGTCACAGACAGTAGAAATGTTTAGCAGATGTGTCTTTGGTTATTTACATTATTCGGACTGTTACCCTCATCTTCATTGCCATATTCACAACATTTCGGCCGTTGTACGCTCCGGTCTTCTTCAGGTGAAGCAAACCCTTTATTTCGTCCACCGGGGTAGATTGTTTTAGTTTCACGGGCAATGCCTCTTCCAGCGGATAGAGATGTTGACAGTGACAAAACCCAAAGAGTTGTGAGTTCAATACCAGGCTACAGCAGTGGCGAATCAAAATACTTGGAGAGTCGAGTTGAAGGAAAATGAGGCATTTTTTTTATTTTTTTTATCTGTAAAAACTTACTTACTTACATTATTTACATTATTTGGAATGTCATCCTCATCTTCATTGCCATATCACAACGTTGTATGCTTCGGCCTTCTTCAGGTGATTTGAATTTTGAATCGAACCTTTTATTTCGTCCACCGGGGTAAATTGTTTTAGTTCCATGGGCCATGCCTCTTTCAGTGGATAAAGGCGTTGGTTAGATCCAGTGGCTAAACCCAAATAGTTATGAGTTCAATACCAGGCTACAGCAGTGGGGAACCAAAAACCTTGGAGAGTTGAATTAAAGGGAAATATCTGAGACATTTTTGTTCTTTTTTTTAATCTTTTTTTAATTTAAAAAAAAATCCTTACTTACTTTAATTACATTATTCGGATTGTTATCCTCATCTTCATTGCCATATTCACAACGTTTCAACCGTTGTAAGCTCCGTCTTTCTTCAGGTGATTTTGAACCGGAACCCCTTATTTCGTCCATTATTTCGTAGATTTTCCTAGTTCCACGTGCCATGCCTCTTCCGGATGACTCAGTCATTTCCCTTTAAATCATCTCTCCAAGTTTTAGTTCGCCACTGCTGTGGCCTGGTATTGAAAGAGTTCGGTTCGAAATTCCAATCACTTGAAGAAGGCCGGAGCGTACAACCTGCCGAAGCGTTAATGAATATCGCAATGAAGATGAGGTACCTGTCCGAATAATGTAAATAATGCAAGTAATCATAACACGTCATCTCAGAGATATAGACTATGGTTACATTTTTCAATTACTCACTCATGTTAAAAATCATTGCTATAAAATTAACGAATGCGATATAATAAACAGTGAAATGAAATACGCATGACAACACCATCTTGAAGCACACTGAGGAATACTGAAATGCCATTTGCCTGAATGTGGAAAAACGGAATAGCCACGTGGATTTAGCTAACATTTTTAAAATTAGCATTTCATTCCTTGGAATCATAATCGAGTTGCCTTGCAAATTTTCAAATTTCACTGTAAGTCTCTAACAATAGAGCTGCATGCGTGGTCGGTGTGTAGGGGTCAGAATTAGTATTGGCAGAATTAGAACGTTTCTTGGCCACCAGTTACGTCATATCTACCCACCAAAAAATCGATTTATAGAAGGAGAATACAGCGGGGCCGATGCGTACTACCCACGACTTCTACAACAGACGACAGCGACTCAATACCCCAGATGGATTGGAAAGATTTGCTCGATGCAAGCAATCTGGGATTGCAAAGGAAATATTTATCGCGGATTACTTCTACAACGCAGAGAATAAATCACTAAGTTCAGACTCGAATATCGGGGGCAGAAAGAAATGCCGAAAACTCGATTCGCAGGTACTAAATCACAATGCACGCAACCAGTCAGAAAAATAACCCACTCTCCAACAAACGCGGTAGCAAAAATACCCGAATTTTCCTTCCCCGATTCGAGAACACCAACTGCTTTTATCGGCTTAGCATTTTTTTCCATTAATCGACCGCTGGGAGTGGACGCTCAATTTTTGCATATCAAAATACATTTATGGCGACTCCTGCGACGGACTTGTTTTTTTAATTTAAATATTCCGTCTTCAGAATGTCATGTGGAATACGTGCCCTTTTTGGGGGGTAAGTAATTTTCTTTTTCGCCACATTTTCCGTCGTAGGATACACGCGACGCGCTGTCGCTTGGTTTGACGAAGTAAGTCGCCGTTTTCTTCGCTATACTCGACCGTCCTCGGAGATTGAAAAAAATACCGGTACGCCACATCAAAGAAATACACTAGACTATCTTTCCCTAGACACACCAACTTTTGCTATGGCTGCTGTACACATGGTACCCCAACGACCCTAATGGGTTAGAGGATTCGTGATTATCTGACTAGAACATAACAATTGCAGCCTAGAATAAACAGACTAGAATAGTAAAGCCAAAATTGACCGACTATAGGCTACATCAACAAATGTTTTGAACAAAAGTAATACAAGTTAGATCTTTCTGTTTAACAAAGAAAAGAACTGAAAACCTTTCTAGATTTAAAACTATTGAACAAGATTTTATGCATGTCTCACCGAAAATAGAATCACTTATTTGAAAAGCGTTGCTGTTAAGGTCTCAACTTTCTGTTTCCTACCATTATTTATTTCTATTTTATTTATTGCTTTGTGCCGTTCGTTGGAAACAAAGAAAAGATTACTTAACTGTTATGTGATATCTGTCCTCCTGTATGGCAGCGAATGCTGGACAATCACCTCAAAGACGAAGTGACAGAAATGTGGTTCTACAGGAGGATGGTGAGGATATCATAAGCCTAACATGTGAGCAACAACAAGATTTTGGAGCGAATGGAAACAAAAAGAAAAACTATAATTAACATCAGGAAAAAGCAGTTGAAATTTCTTAGGCACGTAACGAGGAAGGAGGGTTTAGGAAATCTGGTACTCACAAGACAGATTGAGGGAGATAGATACAGAGGAAATCAGCGTGCAACATACTTTATGAGCATGAGTAAATGGATGGCGGAACAGGGTTTGGGAGAAATAACAAAAAGACAAAACTTATTAAGAGCTACAAGGAACAGAAAGATGTGGAGGGCCATGGTCGCCTACGTCCTGAAGGGACACTGTACATAAAAGAAAGAAGACCATCGAAGCGGATGTGAAAGCAGCCTAGGCGCGGTAAGTGGATTCGACAAAACGAGTTCAAATTCCAATCTAATCCGTTGCGTGCACTTTGCGTAAAAAGACCTTGGAAAATTATGGGTTCAATAAAGACTGGCCTCTCTAGCCGGGGGGGGGTGTCAACCTGTCAAAGAGAAGGGAAACACAGAATTACAAACAATATCTTTCCCAAGTCAGGGCAACGCACACATATTAAAGGAAGCTGTGAAGAGTCGTGGTCATCTATGTCATGAAGATCAGGATATTAAAAATCTATCGTAAAGATTGAAACAGATTGTTTCTTTTCACACGAATAATATACTTGAGGAAGACCGTAGAAGCGATCGACCGAAATGTTGTTGCAAAATGAAACACCATAAAAGAATTGAGTTCAGTTGTTTGAAAAATTCTTTGAATGGTAATGACTCTTCTCGGAATTATAGACAATACTCTAGTTCCGATTACACTTCACTGCAACCCAACCTACCATTTTTACTTAGCTAATTTTGGGAGTTCATCTTTATGTGCTGTTCTTCTTCAAGATATAGGAGATCATGGCACTCCACAACTTCTTGTCTTTTGCAGCTCTTAATAAATTTTGTCTTTCTGTTATTTCTCTTAAACTTTGTTCTGCCATCCATTTACTCAAGATCACTAAATATGTTACCGCTGTTTTCCCCTGCTTCTCTTACCTTCAATCTATCCTGGGAGTATCAGATTTTCCAAGCCTTCTTTTCTCATTCTCATTAAGTGCCCTAGAAAGTTCACCTGTCTCTTCTTGATGTCAAGTATAAATTTCCTTTTTTTCTATTTTCTCTAAAACTAGGTCGTTGCTCATATTCGGTCTATGGCATCCTAAGCATCCTTCTGTAGAACCGCATTTCTGCTGTTTCACGTCTCTTCTGGTTTGAAGGTATTGCAATTTACTGCAATATAGAAAGACAGATGTCAATTTTATTTTTACTGCTTTTGCTTTGCAGAAATTGTATAATTCTGACAAAAAATGACTATTGCCAATTTTCCCATAATGTTCAAAATAATTCTGAATGACTCCATCCAAAAAAACCATGAATGCTATTGCATTCTTGATTGTTCAAATATCTGGTTCTTATATTATGGTAATACATGATGATAATGATAGTGTAGCTGTTCTAAGTTGCGAATGGAAACATTATAAAGTCCTTGGATATGACACATGATGATAATGACAGTGTAATTGTTCTAAATTACCAGTGGAAACATTATAAAGTCCTTCGATATGACATATGATGATAATGATAGTGTAGCTGTTCTAAGATGCGAATGGAAACATTATAAAGTCCTTGGATATGACACATGATGATAATGACAGTGTAATTGTTCTAAATTACCAGTGGAAACATTATAAAGTCCTTGGATATGACACATGATGATAATGATAGTGTAGCTGTTCTAAGTTGCGAATGGGAACATTATAAAGTCCTTGGATATGACACATGATGATAATGACAGTGTAATTGTTCTAAATTACCAGTGGAAACATTATAAAGTCCTCTAAATTAGGATTGGAAACATTATAAAGTCCTTAAATCTGATGCATGATGCTAGCGACAGTGTAATTGTTCTAAGTTACGAATGGAAGCATTATAAAGTCCTTGTATATAATGCATGATGATAATGACAACATATTGTATTGTTCCAACTTATGAATGGAAATATTATAAAGCTCCTGAGCTTTGTCAGAGTGAATATCATTGCAGAACAGTAACTTAAAACGGGACAAATCTACTCAACATTCACGAAAATCAGATAAGTGTAAATTCTTGTCACAACTACCAACTGCCATCAATATTCAGATTTTAATCGCCTAACGAAGAGTCCTGGACTGTTGTGTAATATCGTTTCTCCCATATGATAGTGAATGCTGGACAATTTCCTCACTGATGACACAGACAGTAGTGGCAACAAAGATGTGATTCTACAGAACGACGATGAGAATACCATGAACTAAACATGTGAGCAATGACGAAGTTGTAACGTAAACAAAAAGGACGCTTATACTTAACATCAGGAAGAGGCAGTTAAAATTTCCAGGGCACGTAATGAGGAAAGAGGGCTTGGAAAATTTGACAGTCACGGGACCTACTGAAAGGAAGAAAGACAGAGAAAATCAGTGAGTAACCTACTTAACAGCAGAAGGACAGAACAGACAATGGAAAGGACAGTAAAAAGCAAATATTACTAAGAGCTAGAAATGGCAGGAAGTTGTGGAGAGCCTTCATCGCGAAAGTCCTGAAGGCACACATTACATAGAAGAAGAAGAAGAATCAAACAAAAACACATTAGACAAAATAAATGAGAAGATAGCAATATACAAATAAATATTATTGAATTAAATGAAAACATTATTGCCTCAAATAAACATTATTGAATTAAATAAACATTATTGAATTAGATAATCATTATTGAATAAAATTTGCTTAGAAACAAAAAAGTATACTGAACTATTATGTAATATCGGTTGTCTGATATGGCTGTGAATGCTAGCCAATCTCATCACAGATTAAGAAAAAACTTGAAGCAAGAGAAATGTGGTTGTACAGAAGGATGCTGCGGATGGCATGGGCTGGACATGTGAACAATTAGAAAATTTTAGAGAAAATGCAAACAAATGGACACTTATATTTAACATCAGAAGGAACCACTTGAAATTGAATTTCTTGAAATTTCTAGAACGTATACTGAGGACAGAGCGCTTGGAAAATCTGACACTCACAGGACATACTGAAGCCAAGAGGAAAGCAGAAATCTACCTAACGAGTTTGTGTAAATGGGTCAGGGTTTGGGAGACATCTCAAAATGCAAAACTTACTAAGTGGTAAAAAGATTGGAAATTGTTGAGAGCCATGATCGCCCACGTCCTGAAGAAACATAGATGAAGAAGAGTGTTATATTTATTTCGTATTGCAGTGTTGTTTTTTTTTATTCTTGAACTGGGATTGCGCTTAAGCTTCAAATAGGGATTTATTTTTATTCACATTTTCACTGACCTAACCCATCATGACCATTTTTATATAAGTTATGGTATTCTGGACCTAGAAAACTAAATTTAATGATTTGACCATTGATGCTATTTTTTGGATTCAGCCCCCAAATAAAAAAATAGCCGAAATATCCCATGCACCATTTAAAAACTCCTTTTATTCGCTTGTTTTATATAATGTATCAGGATTACGTTATCTCACTTCAAATAACATTTTTGTTTTGAAATAATGTATTTTGCCGTTTTTTGAGCCATATATATATATATATATATATATATATATATATATATATATATATATATATATATATAATCTTATAAATATAAGTAAGTATACGCGTCCGAAAAACCTTAGGTGTATTGGCTTGTAAATGAACAAACGAATACCCAAGAAAAAAAAAAGGGAATAAAAAAGAAAGAACTAGGAACATGTAATTTTAGCGAAAATAATCGACTAGAATCCAAGCTCAGAGTCCAAAGAAAAAAAAACGAAACGATTAAAATAAAAATAACTAAGCAAAGTGCTCAATACGCTAAGTAGAGCAAATGAACCTAAAGAGCCAGGCAAACCTACATAGGTTTCACCTACGCGGATCGTCAGGGTATGCTGGCTCTTTAGGTTCATATTTATATATATATATATACATATATATATGTGTGTGTTTGCGTGTGTGTGTGTGAGAGAGAGAGTGTGTGTGTGTGTGTGTGTGTGTGTGTCTTTCACAGCAGACTCTTTCGCTGTTTCACAGCTCATCAGTGTGGATAGAAATCCGATTGCCTCAAGCCGGGATTGAAACCCACTCAGAGATTTTACCCTTAAGATGAAGGTGAGTTTAGATGTATTTTTTTTTTTTTTCGACCAAGACAAAGAACTCGATTCGTCTTAACGAAGTGTCTTGCATCAGCAGCAGTAAATACGCTGTTTATAAATTCACTTTTCTCCACAAAGAGCTCAACCGAAACAATCTTTAGGAGCATTTATATATTATCATCCACAGACTGTTTCGCTGTTTCACAGCTCGACAATGTGGTTAGACATCCGATTGCCTCAAGCCGGGATCGAAACCGGTATCAGTCGGAGATTTTAACCCTAAGCCATTGGGATGAAGGTTAATTTAAACGTATTTATTTTTAGACAAAGACGCCTGTGACTGGAAAACTCGATTTGTCTTGGAGACATATCACCCCAGGCAAGGTGGGAGTGCCACTAACATGCAAGGGGTTACAGAAATTGATAGCAGAAGAGGGTGTTTGATGAAAGGATACAGAGAAGGACGAGGATCAGGATCAAGGCATCAGAAGATGTCGATTAACATTACATTTGAATATTTGAAGATTATAGCTATCAGGGAAGGAAGTAGAAGGAGAGAAGTTCCCACCTCTGTCCCATAATGATTGTTCCATTTATGTACACATTTTATAGACTAAATGGAGCAATCATTATGGGACAGAAGTAGAATAATATAGAAGAATGGCTACTTTAATAATCAGATTAAATTGAAAGAAGAAAGGAAACATTTTCTTAAGCATTTCACCCCAAGCAATGCGGGAATGCCACTAGCACGGGAGGGGTTACAGAGAGTGGGAACAAGAGTAAAGAGGGGTTTTTGATGAAAGGATATAGAGAAGGACGGGGAACTAGATCAAGATGTCGATCGACATTACATTTGAATATTTGAAGATTATAGCTATGAGGGAAGCAAATAGGAGGAATGGTGTTCCCCTGACGGGAAGTGTGAGATAAAAAAGCTGTTGGAGTAGAAGAGACGGCTACATTTAACCGTTTCGACAGTGAAAGGGTGGGACCGAAATGCCAACCTAGTAGCACGCTTAAATTCATGCAGTTTGAGAACCAGTAAAAGTAGCTCGTTGGATGAGGAAATATTTGTTCATCATTGACCGAGCGGCCAGTACTACTCTCGGTTGAAATTTATAAAATCTTAACTATAAAACATTTTGATAGACTTACGCTTTTTCCAGTAGTGATGTGATTTTCTTTTCTCACCTTTTGTTTCAAGTAGTGTGGAATGCCAACATTTTGATTATGTCATTGTTTTCTGTTTGAGTTACATGTGATATCTATGTTAGATGTTGCTGCTGTAGAAAGTACTCAAGTGATGTGGCTTCTCTTATCTGATACATTATTTTGTGATTCTTTAGCGCCAGTTCACAAGGTTCAAAAAAGGATGATCTTCGCTTAGACCCATGGGCTTCACTTGATCAAACACATTTTTTAACCATTGATCTGAGAAAGCGCTTCATTACAGACGACAGTTTAGATAATGTGCACAGTAATGGCGGCAATACCTAACAAGAACAACATGGCTCCAACTGCTCAGCCAGTTGTTACGCCCAGTAAAATGAAACTTAATACAAGGATGCTGAAATTTTCCACTTCAGAAATGGGCCAGACAATTGTTATTTCCTCAATAAATTTTTTTTTTGTTTAGATTATTCCGGTCTTTAGAACGATCAAAATAAGGCCAAATGTGCAACCTATCAACACAGATTGAAAACAGACGACATAATATAAACATCATTTTACGATGTCTTGATACTAATACTGCTTGCTTTCTTAGAACAGCGAAACTTAAGAATCATACTTGATCTTTTAGCTTATATTTTATTCATTCATTCATATATATATATATATATATATATATATATATTTAGTTGGATTAATGTGAGTTTGTGAACCTGGTTTTCATGCTATTTGCGATCATCAGATTTATATTTATATACATACATTTTATATATATATATATATATATATATATATATATTCATTCATTCATATATATATATATATATATATATTCATTCATTCATATATATATATATATATATATATATATTCATTCATTCATATATATATATATATATATATATATATATATATATATAGAGAGAGAGAGAGAGAGAGAGTAGCACCTGTTAGGGTCCCAGATATGAGAAAATAGTGAACCCCAGTCAAAAATTAACAGTAAATTTTATAATAAAATGACAAGCAATACATTTCTATAGTAAAATGACAATACAACATTAAAAATATATAAACACATTTTTATAGTAAGATTACCAACAATACATCTTATGAAATATAAAATATATACTTAAAAACATAATTTTGCACGAAAGTATATAATTATATACAAAATATGTGTAGGTGAATGCATAAAATTACGTATAGTATGTTTAGATTTCGGCATTAAATAACCCATATATGTTGATATGCCGCTAAAAAAAACAGCCAACCAAACCACGAACAACTCGATTAAATATATTACTATTAATGGTACATTAATAGTAAATTATTTAATATGTGAATTGGATCGAGAACTTTTCAGACCCTCGTCTTATTATTAATAATGAAGCATATAATAATTAGTTTGGATCGTAAATTTTTCAGCTCCCACTCGCATCTACACCCATCTTTGTAACACCTTTAACAGTGAAAATTTAATGAGTTGGACCGAGAACTTTTCAGCCTCTCGTCTTATTATTAATAAAGAAACATATAATAATTAGTTTGGATTGTAAAGTTTTCAGCCCCCACTAACACTTACACACATCTTTAACTGGTAAAATTTAATAAACGAGTTGGATCAAGAACTTTTCAGCCTCTCGTCGTATTATTGATAGCGAAGTAATTCATTAAAGTAAGCCAAAATATGAAAAATTTTAAATTCGACGAGTAGGAGTTTTATGAGTCTATTTTGTAAACAAAATATCTGAAAAGTTTACATCTTTCTTGACAATTTGACGTACAACTCAAAAACACAGACAAATTAACCAAAGTGATATCATCATCATTTTTTTTTCTTTTCGAATGACAGCTGTAATTAAAATATTCGTCGTTGTTTGACAAATACTAAGTGAAAATACGATGGCTGAATGATAACTAAAATTGCGAGCATATTAGACGTGGAACAGAAAAGTTGCAAAGATAATATCTAGCAACCAAAGTAAACTCCACTTTTACACTCTCGCTGCATTACTTCTTAGTAGTTTGCTTGCAAAACATTATATTTCCATATCTCATTGCCAACAGCATCCATTGTGGTGGTACTCGATTTCACTGCGTGATGTCACTAATAACCGAGATACAAATATGTTTGAATATGCAATACTTAATGTCACTTTGCTGTATAACTGCATTGAGTAATAGTGTTTGTTAGTCATGAGTCCTTAAACCGACCGTCCTGGGTATGACGATAAACTACATCCGACAGCAAAGTCTCTGATCAGTAGGTTTTAATTGCTGGTGTCCCCAGGTTTATCCTGACCCGAGGCAGTAGCACCTGTTAGGGTCCCAGCTATGGGTAAATAGTTGACTCCAAACTGGGGTCGAGACACTGTGAAGACGTAAAGATAGGTTTTAGTACCAGCAATACATTTTTGTAAAAGACTGTTACCAACGGTGAGTTTTTGAAAGAAAAAGTTGTTACCAACAATATATTATTACCAGCAATACACGTGTGAAAAAAATATTAACAGTAATACATTTTGAAGAAAAAAAAATATTACCAGCAATTCATTTTTGGAGAGAAAAAATATTACCAGCAATATATTTTTGAAGAAAAAAATACTACCAGCAATTCATTTTTTGAACAAAAATATTACCAGCAATATATTTTTGAAGAAAAAAATATTACCAGCAATTCATTTTTTGAACAAAAATATTACCAATAATAAAAATCTTGTCGGCATTAAATAACCCATTAATATGCATTAAAACAAACCAAAGTAAACTAAACCAAAGAATACATATTCTATTCATACGAATCTATCCTAAAAATGTTGTCGGCATTAAATAATCCATTGTGGTTGATAGGCCGTAAAACAAAATTAACCAAACCAATCTAAACCAAAGAATACATATTCTATTCATACGAACCTATCCTAAAAATCTTGTCGGCTTTAAATAACCCATTGAGGCTGAAATGCATTAAAAAAACCAAAGCTAACTAAACCCTACATCCGATGTGTGTATAAAGCAGCGATCTTCGAGAGAAATTTTGGCACTCGTTGTTATCATGTTTATCGAAATTCACATATGAAAGAACGCAATGAAACTTTACGAGCACTTCGACAACCTACTAAGGGAACGGTACCTAAAAGAGTTTCATTCTGCATTATGACAGCACATGGTCTTCTTTCCTCATCTATTTCCTTCATTTTGAAAATTTTAAATTCTTTCAAATTTTCAAATTTTTCAATATATAATAATATTTCTCAAATATCTAAAAATTTCAAAATGTAATAAATTTTGAAAAAATATAAAAATATTTCAAAATCTAATAATATCTACATTATTTACATTATTCGGACTATTGTCCTCATCTTTGTCGCCATTTTTATCACAACGTTTCGGCCGTTGTACGCCCCGGCCTTCTTCAGGTGGTTGGAATGTCGAACTGAACCTTTATTTCGCTCACTGGGGTAGACTGTTCTAGTTCCACGTGCCAGATAACTGACAACTGACATCCATCAAACATGGCACGTGGAACTAGAACAGTCTACCCCAGTGAGCGAAATAAAGAGTTCAGTTCGACATTCCAACCACCTGAAGAAGGCCGGGGCGTACAACGGCCGAAACGTTGTGATAAAAATGGCGACAAAGATGAGGACAATAGTCCGAATAATGTAAATAATGTACATAATACCTCATCTCAGAAATATAGACAGACTCTAATAATATCTGTAAAATGTCTACAAATAATATTTTCTATGTCTAGCAATATCTGTCAAATATCTAAGAATATTTTTTAATATTTAATAATATCTATCAAATATGTAAAAATAATATTTTTACAAATTTAATAATGTTTTACAAAAATATGAGAATAATTTTTTTAATTGTCTAATAATAACAGATTGAATAAGCGATGAAATTAGAAGCATGAGAAACAAAAAAAAAGAAATTAATTAGAATAGTCGACCTCAAATGGATGACGCATTAGTATTCAGGATGTTGGTAATCATGGCTCTTCACAATTTCCTGACCTTTGTAGCTCTTAATAAATTTTGTCTTTTTGTTATCTTTCTTAAATACTTTTCTGCCATCCAAGCTCGCTAAGCGGGTTATACGTTGTTTACCACTCCCCCTATTGCCTTCAAACTGTCCTGTGTGCATCAGATTCTCCAAGCCTCCTTTCCCCATTATATGCCCTAGAAATTTCAACTCTCTCTTTCAGAATTCCCATCACAAGCATCCATTTCGTTCTCATCTTCTTTAAAGCTTCGTTATTGCTCACATATTAGGCCCATTATATCCTCAGCATCTTTCTGTAGAGCCAAATTCCTGCTGTATTAAGTCTCTTCTTCATCAGTGCGAGGATTGTCCAACATTCACTGCCATATGTGAACTGATATCAAGTATCATTTAAGTACTTTTGTGCTTGTTTCTAACGAATTTTTTCCGTTTCTTTATACATTGCTTAACTTTTGGAAGGCATCTTTCGCTAACCCAATAAAAACGAGCAAACGTACGCTTTTATGTACAGTTTCGATTGTGTCAATTCAGATTTTCGTTTATTTCAGAGAATGAAAAAGCCGTTGAACTGTTAATTTTTTTTTACCCGGTACCACAGGGAAGTTATAACTAGGAGTAAATAATTATAAATAATTATAACTTTATAAATTTTATAAATAACAGGGAGTAAATAATTATAAATTCCCTAACATATATGTATACAAAAATACTCGTAGAAAATTTGAAACAGCAAGACGCAAAAAGAACAAGATGAGTATTATTTATGATATAATTACGTTGAAAATACGAAAGAAAGTAATACTGAGTAACACCGATAAAATGAGATGAATAACGAATAAAGTGTACAAAGTAATTGTTAATATGTTTTTTATACATGTGTGTTAATGAGTGTCCTGATTATTTAGTTGTAAAATAAAAGAAGTGTCTAGAGTTTTCTTTCCAAGAATTTTTTATGATTATTACGAGACAAATGTTATCATTGTGCCTTGAAAAAGGAAAAGGGTCGTTTACTGCCTGTCTGATAATGAGGATGTCACGTGTTTGCCTGTGTAGAAAAGTGAGGTCTATTCTCTTTGCTTTAGTATAGCGAAGAAAACGGCGACATACCTCGTCAAACCAAGCGACAGCGTGTCGCCTGTATTCTACGACGGAAAACGTGGAGAAAAAGAAAATTACTTACCAAAAATAAAGTGGGGGTCACGTATTCCGCATGACATGCTGAAAACGAAATATTTTAAAAACAAGTCAGTCACAGGAGTCACCATAAAAGTATTTTGATATGCAAAAATTGAGCGTCCTCTCCCAGTTGTCGACGAATGAAAAAAATGCTCGGCCGATAAAAGCAAAAGAGAAATTTTGAGATATTTTTGACGCTATAATTGTTATTATTTTTTATGGACACGACAAAGACCCCTACCCACAATCATTAGAAATTTATTTCTAGTGATATGTAAATATAATGCTTCAACATCTAAAATTTGCAATGTTGTATTTAACGTACTTAGTAATATTCTTCTCTTTCTGTCTATATTTCTGAGATGAGGTATTATGTACATTATTTACATTATTCGGACTATTCCAACCACCTGAAGAAGGCCGGAGCGTACAACGGTCGAAACATTGTAATAAATATGGCGGCAAAGATGAGGACAATAGTCTGAATAATGTAAATAATGTATTCTTCTCTGTTGTGGTATTTGATTAAGAGTCATTTGCTTTAGTGAATGTTTGTTTATTCGTCTTTTGTGTAGGATTTAAAGGGTGAATGATCACGCTTTTCAGTTTATTGTAAGAACTGCTTATCGATATAATCCGCTTTAATCCAGTCGATGGCGATATTATTGTGTTTTCATTTTTTCTTTTCGATGGTGCCTTACTTGTCATTTTGCTGATAACTTACTATGAGCCGATGTAGTTTAGACTCAAAGGTCTTTGACACCATTTCTTATAAACATATTGTTACAATTTTGGGCTACATTACACTACTAGTGAGCCAACCCAGATGACTTGACTCACTTTATAGTCCACCAATAGAAGGTTAACCAATCAGAAGACGTAGAATATTCAATCCGTCGTGTATAAAGGCGGCCATTTTGTTTACTCTCTCCGAATGTCCAGTGCCAGCTTGTCAGGCAAAGAGGAACAGAAGGAAGAACTACGCTCTGCTACTTTTACCGGGATATCCACTACTAACCTGAACTACGCTTCCCTACTGTCTTCGAAATATTCACTGCTAACCTCTGGATTCTATATTCAAAGACGACCGTCATCATGAACAACACATATATTTGCAGGTGTAAAAATCATTTGGTAGGTATATGGTTTTCCGCGTAGATGTAAAAGGTAATTTCTGACATTCTGTTTTTTTTAAGCCCTGTTCAAATATTGTGGGTAAAATCTCTGAGTTGACATCACAAAATTGACTAGGTAAGGTTAATGATGTGACAAAAACCATATCAGCTGATGTACAGCCCAGGATATCCTTTACAAGATGGATAAGAATACCTATAGCAACTTTCCAACCCAAACACTTTTGTTTGGTCTCGTGTTTCCACCCGATACCAAAGTTGAAGTTTCTGTAGATAAATGGATCAAAAGTAAGCTAGAATCTTTCTTCATTTATGGAAAGTAAAAATGGAGAAAATATTTGAGAAAAAAACTTACAGTAAATTACTTCCTTCTTAAACCGGTTTCATTATTCGAGCTGGTATAAAATTTTATACGATTGCTGACCTTACTTATCAATCAACTACCGTAATTTTAAAGATCAATAAATTTAAATTCTGAAACTGGTTTCATAATCTTAGCTGATATAATGTTTAATACGGTTGAAGACATTACTTACGTAATTTTAAAGATCAATAAATTTACATTCTGAAACTGGTTTCATTACTCAAGTTGGTATAAAATCTAAAACTCTTGAAGACCTTGCTTCTCAATTAACCATCGTAAAATTAAAGATCAACATTTTTTTTTTTATTCTGGAACCGGTTTTATCATTTTAGCTGATACAAAGTTTTATACGCTTGAAGACATTACTTATCAATCAAATATCGTAACTTTAAAGATCAATACATTTTCATTCTGAAGCCGTTTTCATTATTTTAACTGGTCTAAAATTTTATACGATTGATATCTTACTGAACTATTTTAGCAATTTAAAAAAAATCAGATTCAGATTTGAAATCAGATTCCTTATTTGATCTGATCTCGAACTTATTTTATAGGACTGGAGATCTTTCTTATCAAACAATCAACGTAATTTCGAAGAGAAATAAATTTATAATTTTAATTTTAGATTAATAAAACATTCGAGATAATAAGAGAAAAATAAGTAAATTGAAAATTTTAGGTTTTGCTTTGAATATGTACAATTGGCAAAGGTTTTGTGGCTAAGTTTTCTTTCGTCTTATTTCTTGGCAAGACAAACGGTCTACATTTTGACGTCGTATTCTTTGAATTTCAACAATTTTGGTGATTTCAATGACATTGTGGATATAGAATTATTTAAAAGAAAACATTTATATCAGGATTTCTTTTTCTCAAAAACGTATTGTTATGTGGCCTTTTGAAGATCTATTATAGACTATTAAGCAGTAATGAGAAAAACTGACGTGAAATATTAATTAAAAAAAAGAAGTTGTCCTGTGATAACGAAAGTCTTTTTTACACATCTTAAGTTGCTTAGAAGAAATAAACAAAGAAAACTAAACAAAGTGAGATAGAAAAATTTTATTCTAAAATGCAACAGTATAGCGAGTGTTCAAGAACGATTCATGAAATAGTGTGTGAGTTTAAGGGAATTTCTTACGATAGTCTATGTAAAAAGAAAGATGAACAAAGTTTTCGTAGCAGTTCAAATATGTATTTTTATCATAACTTATCCAATGATTCTGTGCAGTCCATGTAATACGTCTTTGTAAGTAAATATTTGTGTCTTACCTTATCAAATACTTTGTGCTGTCTATGCAATACGTCTTTGTAAATAGATATTTTGACGTATCTTATCTAATGCTCCTGTGCAGTCTATGTAATAGGTCTTTGTAAGTAAATATTTTGTCTTACCTTATCAAATACTTTGTGCTGTCTATGCAATACGTCTTTGTAAATAGATATTTTGACGTACCTTATCTAATGCTTTGTACAGCCTATGTGATACGTCTTTGTAAATAGATATTTGAGGTATCTTATCAAAGGCTTCTGTGCAGTCAATGTAATACGTCATTGTAAAAAGATTTTAATGGCGCACCTTATCAAATACATTATGTGCAGTCTATGTAATACGTCTTTGTAAAGAGATCTTTGTGGCATACAAATACATTATGCAGTCTTTGTGGCGTACCTTATCAAATGCTTTGTGTAGTCTCTGTAATTCGGCTTTAAGTATTTACTTTTCTCGCTATTTTTTAAAAGCTTATTTATTATATTAAATTAAAGATGGTATAGTTAATTTTTTTGATTAATATTTCACGTCAGTTTTTTCTCATTACTGCTTAATAGTCTATTATAGATCTTCATTTCTTTTTTAACCAATAAAGAAAAGGTTTCAATATTGCTTCATTGGTGGGAGTGAGGAAGATAGGTTTTGAATCCATCAGCACAGCAGACAGGGACGCAGGTGTTTGTTCTGTTATCCTAATTGCTTCTCAATTAGTTTTTGATATTCGCTTTCAATTTAGGCAACTTTCAAATTTGGGCGAACTTGATGAGACAACATATCGGTTATACTTGATTCACAAAAAAAACTTCCTCTCTCAAAGACAAAATTCTATTTTAGATTGTTTAATTAATAATGTGCTGGCGGCCAGACAATTATTGGCACTGAAAAAGGAGCGAATCTGCAGGACGGGTTCAAATTCCGCCCGAAACAGCTGCGTTCACTTCGAGCTCGTCATTAAATACATGAGCCTACTGATTCTTCCTCGAACTATGGATTAAACAACAGGACAGGCTGAACTCTCTTTGCCTTGGGTCGAACTCAATCTACTTCCACTAGTTCACAGACAGCTGAGACCCGTCATGCTATGCACACAGGTTCGAATCACCCTTATTCTCTTCGTATTCCATTTGGTTAAAGGCAATTCTTCCCAACAACCACTACTTTCAGAAACCGACTATCTCGTTGATGCCTCTGTGAATGCTAAAAACTCACCCTCCATCAGCTCTTCTGATCTTGAAAGGGCGGGATTGAACTAAAGTCATTCTTTTTTTTACAAATGCTATGTTGCTTCAGGAAGTAGAGATTCATGTCTCTCCGCAGCATCTTTTTCTGTAGTAACTGCGAATTGACATAATTATGTTAGAAACGATAGTAGAGTTGTTTCGTATTGGCTTCTCCCCAGGTCTGAATACATGCTTTTCCTTCTCTTAAATTAGTTAACGTACAAAGTGAACAAATCAAGAGTGAAATGGATTTAAACTCAACCTGCAGATTTCGCTTTCCTTTACGCTACCCGAGTATTAAAATAGAGTGACATTACTTAAATGGTCACATCTTTTTGAAACCTGTATTTTTGTTTTGTTGATACTGATTATTTTTCTACAGCTCCCCATAATCATCATATATATATATATATATATATAGATAGATAGATAGATAGATAGATAGATATGATTTTGTATAATTTCATATATCGACAAACAGTATTTATAAAAATGTTATGACGAATTGGAAAAAAGTTTTTGTCATATTATTTTTATTATTATGTTTGTTGATATATATATATATATATATATATATATATATATATATATATATATTACTAATAATATTATAAATATAAGCAGCTATACTTGTCCGGCAAAACATTAGGTGTTTTAGCTTGTAAATGAACAAACCAATACCCAAGAAAAAAAAAGGGTAAAAAAAAAGAAAGAACTAAGAACATGTATTTCCGGTTAACATAATCGTCTAGAATCAAAGTTCAGAGTCCAAAGAAAAAAACCTCCGACGCGAGTAAAGTAGAAATAACTAAACAAAGTGCTCAATGCGCTAAGTAGAGCAACTAAATAAACCTAAAGAGCCAGACAAACCTACCTAGGTTTTACCTACGCGGATCGTCAGGGTGAAATGGTCAGTTTACCCTGACGATCCGCATAGGTGAAACTTAGGTAGGTTTGTCTGGCTTTTTTAGATTTAGTATATATATATATATATATATATATATATATATATATATATATATATATATATATATATATATATATATATATATATATATATATATATATATAAATATTGGGAAATATTTTTTAATTCTACAGGATGAATAAATATTTCATAATTCAATATTATTTTTATCTGAATGTTTTTTGATTCGCTATACCGATCCAGACAATTCTCTTATTCAAAGTGTGCCTAAATAATCTACACAGAAGATCTTGTAGCAAGCGACAAGAATATATCTGCACAGAGTTGGAATCTATAAAAAGGATCCTTTGATGAAAAATTAGTGATCAAGAAATTAACAAAAAAGTGTTCTGAGTCGAACATCTGAAAATAAAATTTTTCAGTATATAATAATATTTGTCAAATATCTAAAAATTTCAAAATCTAATAAATTTTGAAAAAATACAAAAATAACATATTCAGTATCTAATAATATCTGTAAAATGTTTACAAATAATATTTTCTATATGTCTAATAATATCTGTGAAATATCTAAGAATATTTTTTAATATTTAATATCTGTCAAATATGTAAAAATAATATTTTTACATATTTAATAATGTCATACAAATATATGTGAATAAATTTTTTCATTATCGAATAATAACAGATTGAATAAGCGATGAAATTAGAAGCATGAGAAACAAAAAAAAAAGAAATTAATTAGAATAGTCGACCTCAAATGAATGACGTATTAATATTCTCCTGAAGAAGGCCGGAGCGTATAACAGCCGAAACGTTGTGAATATGGCAATGAAGATGAGGATAACAGTCCGAATAATGCAAATAATGCAAACGATTAAAATACCTCATTTCAGAAATATAGACAGATCCTAAAGAAGGCCGAAGCCTCCAGCAGCCGAAACGTCGTGAATAAGGCAATAAATATGTGGACAACAATCCGAACAATGTAAATAATGTAGATAATTAAAATACAACATTTCAGAAATATAGACATATCCTGACGAAGGCAGGGGTGCACAACGGCCGAAACGTCGTGAATATGGCAATAAAGATCAGGCCAACAGTCTAAACAATGTAAATAGTTAAAATACCACATTTCAGAAATATAGACATATCCTGACGAAGGCTGGAGTGCACAAAAGCCGAAACGTCGGGAATATGGCAATAAAGATCAGGCCAACAGTCCGAACAATGTAAATAATTTAAATAATTAAAATACTACATTTCAAAAATACAGACACATCCTGACGAAGGCTGGAGCATACAACGTCCGAAACGTCGAGAATATGGCAATAAAGATGAGGATAACAGTCTGAATAATGTAAATAATGCAAGTAATCATAATACCTCATCTCAGAGATATAGACAGATAAACTGCCATGATGAATTGTTGCTGAAATATCGATTCCTATGGTGCGTTTATTCTGCCCCCAAAGCATTGAAGTCTTATTCTAATCGGTGTGGGAGCTGAAAACTAATATGTCTTCATAATCTATGAATGAAAGAAACAATGGAAGAAACTCAGAAAGAATGTCAGACATGATGTGAAAGCGAAAAGGGATGAAGAATAGATTGAGTAAACAATGAAATTAGAGACATGGGAAACAAAAGAAAAAAAGGAATTAATTAGAATAGTCGACCTCAAATGGATGATGCATTAAATTTTACTCTTGATGATTCATAAGTTTTCTTTATCATTTTCTCTCATAGTCCATTATACAAACCCACAACTTCACTCTCTCCCTCCCTTTTTTCCTTTTTCCCTCTCTTTCCCTTTCTCTTATTCTCTATTTTTTATTGTCTCTTTCTCTCTCTCTTTTTCTCTCTTTCATACTTCTCTCACTCTTTCTGTCTCAGGGTGAAAGAAAATCAAGAGAGTGCTATTTCCTTTCCAAATCTCTTCGTCTTTTCTCTCTCAATTCCTCCCTTATTCGCCCTCCCTTTCTATTTCTCTTCCGTCTCTTACACGCCCTGTCCTTCACTGCCTCTTCTTCTCTCTCTCTCATACTCTTCCTCTTTTTCCTCTCTCGCTCACATTCCTTCTTTCTTTCTCTCTTACTCCCTTTCCTTTCTCTTTCTCTCAATCTCTCAATTTTTTTCTCTCTCTCTACTCGCTCTCTCTTACTGTCTCACGTCTATTCCCTCTTTTTTCTCTCTCTCTCTCAATCTCTCTCTCCTTTACTCTCTCTCTCTCTCTCTCTCTCTCTCCTCTCTCTTACATACCCTCTCTCTTTTTCTTTCTCACTCACTACCCCGCTTTTTTTTTTCATACTCCCTCTCTCTCTTTCTTTCGTTCTTTCTATCATGGAGAGGCCATATTTGCGTATGATTTCTTTTTGCCTCTTTCTCACTCATATACTGACATCCAGCTACTATCGATGGGTGCGAATGGCTCTAATATTTCTTCCACATATGTAACAAGGCAAAAGACTTTAGGGATTATTGATGCAAACTTCAACATCTCTACATCCATAACAACAAATGTCAACGCCTTTCTAGCATCGACTAAAATATAAAAATAGAAGGCGTTACTTACGTAGCAACCCGCGCGTGTATATATATATATATATATATATATATATATATATATATATATATATATATATATATATAATATAAGATCTTCACAACTCTCTTTCCATTATTCCCTTACATGCTTTTATGTATATATTTTAAAGTTATTTTTAAACCCCTTTTTATTCCTCTTTTAATTTAAAATTAATATTTCATTCTTTGTATAACCCTCAAATTAATGTCAAAAAGTTCATATTCTGGTTTAATTTTATAAAACTTCCTCTCTTTAAGACAAATACCTTCCACCCTCTTCTGACGCCTGTCTTGTGCCTTTTGCCTGACTGAAACATTGAAATGAATAAATTCTGTATTAGTTTTTCAACAAGTTGTTTTTTTTGTTTTGTTTTGTTTTGTTTTTTGGGGTTTTTTTTGGGGGGGGTGTTTTTTTTTTCAGCTTTCACAGTTAAATTTCTATATCTGACACGAACTCAGTCCACACAGGAGTTGATAAAACAGACGACTGATTTATTCGTAAGCCAAAATAGGCTATTCCCAATATGAGGTGATTTGGGATTTTATTGTTTATTAATTATTTACCCTGTAATAAAAAATACACTTAGCTCTCTTTTGGTGGATTAGTTTTAATATTTTATATTACTTGGATCCACTTGGATTATATACCAACGGATTTGTTAGTTTAACATATATATATATATATATATATATATATATATATATATATATATATATATATATATATATATATATATATATATATATATATATATATATATTGCATTGTGTGGGAGGTGTTGTTACAGTTCTCGGTTACACTCGCTGTGGTTTATTTTTTTCTCCAAAATAACAAACTGGAATCTTTTCTTTTAAATTTTATTTCAAGAGAATTGGACTGCTATTTCATTTTTCTCGAGTTAAATAACAGCAAGCCCCCCTCTCCCCGAGGATAAGTGCTTCTGCCTCGTTAAATGTTATAAATATCGCATGTTCACACAGTGACCTGCCAAGGGTGGATTCGGAAACTGCCGCACGAGGTTGAATTACAGTCGCTTATTAAAAACAGACCTGTCCCAAATATGCTAAAAAGAAATATTCACAGAATTCGGTTGGAGTGATTTAAGCAACTGCTTTAATTGTCCTATTTAAACCTGTATATCGTTATAATCGAGAGTTTGTTTTTGCTCTTTTTTTCTATATTCTTGATATTTATTGCATATTTTTACAAGAATTTTACCGAGAGATTTGCTTTTAAATCACGGCTAATTCTCACAAATTAGAGTGTTTGTTGGTTTGCTTTGTTTTACGGCATATCAACGCCTCAATGAGTTATTTAATGCGGACAAGATTTTTATTGCTGGTAATATTTTTTCCAAAGATGTATTGCTGGTATTATTTTTTCGTTCAAAAATGGATTGCTGGTAATTTTTCGTTCAAAAATGGATTGCTGGTAATATTTTTTTCAAAAATGGATTGCTGGTAATATTTTTTTTCAAAAATGGTAATTTTTTTTTTTTTTTTTTTTTTTAAATGTATTGCTGGTATTTTTTCGCTCAAAAATGCATTGCTGGTAATATTTTTTAAAATATATTGCTGTAATATTTTTCTTCCAAAATTCATTGCTGGTAAAAAAAAATTTCAAAGATGTATTGCCGTTAATATTTTTACGAAAAAATCTTCAAAAATTTATTGCTGGTAACTTTTTACAAAAACATATTGCTGATATCAAAACCTATTCCTATCGTATTTGCCATGGCAATAAGATTCCAGTCTTTTTTTTTTTTTAATCATCAATATTGTAGCTTATAGTTTGGTTTGTTTTGTTTTACGGCATATCAACACCTCAGTGGGTTATTTAATGCCGGTAAGATTTTGATTGCAGGTAATATTTTTTCAAAAAATGTATTGCTGGTAATATTTTTCTTCCAAAATATATTGCGAGTAATATTTGTTTCTTCAAAAATGTATTTCTGGTAATGTATTGTTGGTGATAATTATTTAAAATATTGGACTGCTGGTAATACTTTTTCCTTCAAAAATGTATTACTGATATTTTTCCTAAAAAATGTATTGGTAATATTTATTTTCTTCAAAAATGTATTGCTGGTAATAATGTATTGTTAGTGATAATTTTTCATAAAAAATATTTATTGCTGCTATTAAAAACTATTTTTAAACTTTCATAAGGTTTTGACCCCAGTTTGGGGGGTAAACTATTTGCCCATAGTTGGGGCTCTAACAGGTGCTACCCCTGGTGCCACCCCGGGGTCAAGGTGGACCTGGGAACACCAGCAATTAAGAGGTAGTTCAAACCTCCTGTTGCTGCTGGATGCACTTTATCGTCTTACCCAGGACGCCCGTTTGTTGGTATACCTGTAAGTTTAATCAGAATCTAAGGCCTTTCGACAAATCGCCCATTGACATACTCATTAAGCAAAACAAAAATAATACGTGTAAAAAATAATATACAATATTGTTATATAGGAATAAAGTGTCGCTACCGACACTGTAGTTTGAACACAGATAACCATTTCTATTCTATCCTCTATTGCTATACGGATCACCATTTCTATTCCATCCTCCATTACTATAAGGATTACCATTTCTATTCCATCCTCCATTATTCTAAGGATCACATTTTCTATTCTATCCTCTATTACTATACGAATCACCATTTCTGTTATATCCTCTATTACTATAAGGATCGCCATTTCTATTCTATTCTCTATTGCTATACAGATCACCATTTCTATTCTATCCTCTATTACTATAAGGAGCATCATTTCTATTCTATCCTCTATTGCTATACGGATCACCATTTCTCTTCTATCCTCTATTCCTATACACATCACTATTTCTATTCTATCCTCTATTGCTAGACGGATCACCATTTCTATTCTATCCTCCATTACTATAAGGATCACCATTTCTATTCTATCCTCCATTGCTAGACGGATCACCATTTCTATTCTATCCTCTATTACTATACGGATCACCATTTCTATTCTATCCTCCATTACTATAAGGATCACCATTTCTATTCTATCCTCCATTACTATAAGGATCACCATTTCTATTCTATCCTCTATTACTAGAAGGATCATCATTTTTATTCTATCCTCTATTACTATAAGGATCACCTTTTCTATTCTATCCTCCATTACTATAAGGATCGCCATTTCTATTCTATCCTCTATTACTATACGGATCGCCATTTCTATTCTATCCTCCATTACTATAAGGATCACCATTTCTATTCTATCCTCCATTTCTATACGGATCACTATTTCTCTTCTATTCTCTATTACTATACGGATCACCATTTCTCTTCTATCCTCTATTGCAATAGGGATCACCATTTCTATTCTATCCTCCATTACTATAAGGATCACTCTTTCTACACTATCCTCTATTCTCTATACTATTCACTATACTATTCTCTGTACTCATCTCTTTTCGATGGTTACTTTTACAGCGAGTATTATCTAGCAAGTACTATTAGTGCGAGTGTTATTCGAAGGCGTCTGACACCGGTATTGTTCAACGGCGTTACTATAGTTATATATCTGCGATTACAAATTCTCTACTACAACGAGCATTACGAAAGTGGCAACGAGTATTCGTTGTCATCACAAAAAAATATTATCAACAGTTTGTCATTAATATAGAGAAGTAGATAAGTTCGCCTACCGTCCGGCTCCCATTCTTCCCTGATCTTTTGGGTTTCCGATTACTTCTAAAGTCGTTTCCCTCTCTTTCACTTCCATTATGCCCTTTCGTCTTTGTGACATTATCGCCTTGCTTGGGGTGAATTGATTAAAAAAAAATGTATATGCTAGTACTAAAAAAAAAATACAGGTTTTTCTTCTTTCATGTGCCGTGCCTCTTCAGTCCACAGACGGTGATGTCCCTCCAAATCTTCCTATTCCTTGTAACCTTAAGCAAATATTTGCTTCCTTACTATCTCTCTCAGTCATTGTTCCACCACCCATTCACAGAAACTCTTTACGTAGGTTACTCGCTCTTTCCGACTGTCTCTCTTGCCTTCAGTACGTCCTGTGAGTGTCTAGTTTTCCAACTTCTCTTTCCTCAATTTGTGCCCTATAAATTTCAACTCTTTCGGATTCTAAGCGCAAGTGTCCTATTTCTTTCCAGTTTTTTTAAAACTAATCTTGCTATTTACTTTGTTCATGCTCAGCATCCACATTCCTGCTGTCTCTTCATTTGTTAAGAAATCTATGAAGAAAGTGTCCTTCATTTACTGCCATATACAGGGTACCCAATGAAAAGCGGTGAATTCAGAAATAAATTTAGTTACCTATCATGGTTCATAAATGTTCGAAATTTTTGACTGAATGTTCAAGTTGTAAACGTGTAACCATGATGCAGTAGCTTTGCAGATAGTGTCAAAAAGAATTTAATTCTAAGCTTCAGTTACGTTCCACTTCAATGAATCAATATCGACGATGTCACGCCGACAATTTTGCAAATGAGTTAGGAGTATACTCTAGATATAGTAATCCATAACAGGCCAGCATGCTCAAGCTCTCGGCCACGATGACTTGTGACTCTAAGGGTTCCGTCTACTCAGTTTCACTCACAAGACTTGGGTTAACCTGTGTTATGGTTTTCAGGCACTTTCCAAAGGTGACGCGCGCTAGTATTGACCCCTCCAGTCCGATAACATCGAGAAGTCTCCTTCCTGAGGAATCGACCATGGTGAGATTCGAACCCGGGTCTCATGGTCAGAAGGCGAACGTTCTAACCACTCGGCCCATTTTCATTCCAGTTACAATATTATAAAATATGCCATACGATCCGTTGCTTAGAATGCAGGTAAAATGGCCGGCTCCATGTACCTGAATCCTCCTGCTTATCCTCTACCTCTAAGAGCCAGATCAGGCCCAAAATGGAGTATTGTTGACATATCTGTGCAAGGACCTCATTCTTCAGTCTTGCCCAGATATGTCAACAATACTCCATTTTGGGCCTGATCGAGCCCTTGTGGGTGATGAATTATTTTTCACCATTCAACCCCTATCCCACAGGCGAGATGTGCAAGCCTCCCGCTGCTCTACCGCTACTTCCACGGAAAGAGTTCGGTCGAACTACATTCCTTGGTCCCGTCGAGGCACACCTTCACGCCAAGAACACGCCATGCCATTTACATAGTAGAAAACCACCCGCATTCTCTCCATATTCCATCGGTGAGAAGTCAGTCCCACACGAGCTGCTTGTTCCTGTGAACCACTGTCCTGCAGAATCGGCTCCCAACAGGATGTTTATCCGATCACTATGATTGGTGTGGCCTGTTTAAGGGCCAGAAAGAAAGACACGGAAGACGAAGGTAGGATTGAACAAGTGTACTGAAATAACAGATATATACAAAGCAAGAGTGTTAGTAATAATCAGATAGAGGTGTACGTCCGAACGGTAGGTTAACTCTGCGTCTACACTATATTTAACAGCCCCGCCCCACAAGGGTTGTATGTGGCACAAGGCCGAGTTTACCATGGGTTCTCCGAGCCCGTAGGCTCAGCCAAAAATATTCCCTTGATATAAACGGGTTCAGGGTCTGTCTACCTCTTCGGACGAAACTCTGCCCTTCGGCATAGCTTTGTCCGGGTTCCTCTCTGCCAAAGCAGAGAGTTCGACAGAAGTCGCACACAGTCAGAAACTGCGTCTACGGTCCCAACCGTTTCTTCACGTTAGTATTTATGAGAGGAGGAAGAGTTCATTCTACTGTAGGAGGGTTTACCACAACAATAATCTTGACTTATTCAAGGCTAGGGTTAATCGTTATCTCCCTCACTTATAAACACAAATAGCCTCCCAATGTAACCTTCTAACTCGAATGTCACCGGGGCATTGAAAACGGTTACTCTCACTGTAAAAACAAATGCCAGCATAATACATGATTCAAATATACGTCGCAATTTCCATGGCAAATGTTCAAATTACTTCCATTCTTTAATGCCAACACTTCACTCCTTTACATTTATGTCCATGGAGGCGAATTAACGCCAGTTCTTTTGTATGTCAATTGTAGAGCAGACTCTCGTGATAATGCTACAATCTTAACCTCTCCACGTCACGGGTCAATCTTTATCTATCCTCCATATCCTGATAATCTACACTACCTCCTTTTCTTTCATTCATATCCCACACCTTATAAATCATTAGTATTTTGTACGGACGCGCGTTGGTGTAATGGATAATGGGTCGGAATGAGAAATTGGAAAGCCGAGTTCGAATTCAAGTCATTTTCCTTATATTCACTTACACGTAAATACCCTTGGGAAAGGTATGAATCGAGACGGATTCATACCTTTCCCCCACTAGCTATAGGTAAATAACCGAACAGACTGGAGCACTGGTTGGCAACCAATCTAGCGGAAGGAAAACTCTGAATTCAAATCAGCCTGGAGAAAGTTGTGCTCTGTCAGACTATCTTTTCCAAGACAAACCACTTCTCCTACGTCTAGTATCTCTAATCGCTTAGGGGAATTGTAATCATAACTCCCAATGTACCCTAGAGCCTTTTGTTAGCTGAATCTTAATATATAACCAATTTTGAAGCTAAAAGCTTGGTTCGCATTTTGTCGAAGTGTTTTTCTGCTTATTACTTACACAGTTTAGTTTATACGTATACTTTTCAAATCGACAATATCCTGGTATATAAATATTTACTCGCCAATTAAATTCGACTCAAATAAAGCAAATCAAATTATGTATAAACCTGTCGGCTCTATTAACAAAAATGTGTCACTCTGGCCAATTTTATTGATGATTATATAAAACCGAAAGTTTTTAAGATCATTGAATAAACAGAGAAAATATACACCGTCTGCCTGTTCCCACCTTACAGCAATAGAACTAAACAGGCCACGTTGTTAACACATAGCCTCATAAGTGACAACAAGTCATTGCGAATAATGGTGAATATGTGAAGCGACCATGGAAAAAACACCATGATCAAACATCAAATGACAAACAATGGTTTCTGAGTCGAACGATTACGTATTGTTCCGGTTAAAAAAAAATGAATGCTTCAAAAATAAATATTTAGCATTTTTTCATCCAACGGGTCGCTTTCCCGCCAACAAGAAAAACATGCTTCGTGATCCCTTTGAAGGGTATTTAAGCAAAGTTTTCCAGACAGACAAACCAGAAGGAGACACAGGAGACAACAGACGGCACTTGAATTAAACGAAATTCACGTAGATTTTCACCTGTCTTCCTTCTCAAGCTACGGGATACTTACACTTTCCTCCTCACTTTCTCCTGCGCCTCTTCTTTTTCACACATACACACAAAGAAGTCACATTTTTTCTAATTTCTTTTCATCTTGGAAAACAAGTTTAGTTCTAAAAGAAAACACGAAAATAAAAAAAAAGTATCTTATATTTTTATATTTAAACATTTTTTTCCCTTTTCTTTGTTGTGGACTAATTCAAATCCGCAACATATATATATATATATATATATATATATATATATATATATATATATATATAATAACAATTGATGATTCGAGATAATTCCAAGGAGCATATTAACCCAAAGAAAGCTCAATATAAGAACAGAGCAATATAATAATGAATACAGAAAACTTAAATATCCATTTGGTTATAATTTATTTCGTGGACCTTTTACACCCATCTCTTCAGACCAGCATTTTTTTTTTTTTTTAATAAATGGAGATCAATTTATTCAGACGCAAGGAAAAGGAAAAAAGAGAAAAAAGGAAAAATTGACTACCAACTGAATAAAATGTAAAGTACTTTATTTTATGAAGATTAAAGTTAACTAACAAAAGCCGAAATTATTTATAGTCCTGAGTATGACGATAAACTTCATCTGGCAGCAAGGCTTCTGATTGGGAGATTGGTGATTTTGAGGAACATGGAACCACTACTTAATTGCTGTTGTTCCCAGGCCCATCCTGGCCCGGGGTGGTAGCACCTGTTAGGGTCCCAGCTATGGTCAAAAAGTGAACCCCCCAAACAAAAACAAAACACTATGAAAGTATAGAAAATACATATTTGTAATTAGAATTTCCAACAATACATTTATCTGTAGTTGAAGCCATAAGATTTTCTTCAAAATATTTAGATTTCGACATTTAATAACCCATAGAGGTGTTGATATGCCACTAAAAAAATCAACAAAGCAACCGAAATTATTTATGATTCAACCTAAGATTTAAATGTTGCTTCTAAACTATTCAAAAATGGTTCTCTTTTTCCTTCATAAAAACAACCGGTAAAATATAAATTTATTAATATTGACCATAAAGTAACCTATGGCGATGGAGGTAAGTGCCATTTTTACTTCATTCATTTTTAATCCCTTGAGCCTTGCTTTCCTGAACAATTTTAACCCTTCTGAGCTCCTGAATCAAAATTAGCAAAGAATTTGTATGTAATGTTTAAGGGTAGATATAAAAATAGTTACATGTGTTTAGTCACCTTTCAACAGGTAGCTGGGCATTAAGTCATTTTTATCTACCACTGTTTAACCAGTGGCTGCGCATTACATCATTTTTCTCTACCACCGGTAAAGCGGTGGTCAGGGCTCAAAGGGTTAAGTCAAATTCCCCTTATGGACTAATTTTCAGCCCAGGCAAACAATCGATAGATAATTAAAGACTTTTCTCTTTTCCTATTGTGAATATATTACAAAGTAGAAACCTTCCAATATAAAAAGAAAATAGAAAATATTAATAAATAACTATACAGAGAATATTCTTTGGAGAAAATATATTTATTTCTTGAGGGAGTGACATTTACATTTTATAGAAAAATATTTAATCATTAATGGGTCTTTTGTATAAAGACTATTTTTAAATTCACTTTTATAATTAGAGTTTTGCACTAAACGACACGACAAATTTACTGCCATATCTCGTTGAAACACCGGTTGCCATAGGATCACCGAAGATAAACGACGTTGAATCTGGTCAGTACTTAGATGATTGACCGCTTGGGAATATCAGGTGCTGTTAGCTTGGGTGTGCAGGTGGTGCAATAGATAGCGCTTCCGAATTGTTAATCGAGGAACTGAGTTCCAATTCGCGTTGGGTTCACTTATGCGCAAATAACCTTGGGAAAGGGATGAATCCACCTCTTTTCGCTCCAGTTATGGGTTAATTAGTAAGACTTGTATCACTAAACCATTATTATCTCCAAAAATAAATTCTTACAATTTAAAGAAAATGTATTTTTCTGGCTTTAAAAAGGGTTGATAAGCCGTAAAAAACGATCAATCAACTACATGACAAAAAATACTTTTTATTTTATTTATTTACACTCGGGGTTTTTAAATAATCACAACGTTTCGGATATTATACCTTATTATTATATTATCTTTTTCAAGGGCTTATAGATCAGGCGGGATTGGTTAGAACGTTCGCATTCTGACCATGAGGCCCGAGTTCGAATCTCACCATGGTCGATTTGTCAAGAAAGAGACTTCCTCATGTTATCGGACTGAATGGGGCCTGGAAACCATACCTGAGTGAAATTGGTGGCCGTCGATAGCTGTGTTAGCACGAAGTCACAAGTCATCGTGACCGAGGGTTTGAGTGTGCTGGTCTTGTCCAAATTGTTGAACACGCTAGATAACACGCTCTTTCCCAGAATCTGTAACTAAGGTCTGCTCAATATTGTTTCAGTATAAACCATAGGTGGGCTCTGGGGGGGTGAATAAACACAAATGTGCCTGAGCAAGCGTCTGCAATAAGGATTGGCTAACCGCCCTAGTAGATCACGGTAACCTTCAGGTAGTTCTATAGATCAGGGTAACCTTAAGGTAATTCTGAAATAAACTGTTCATTTAAATTAATTTAAATTAATAAGTGTAACTAGATGGAAATATTTTAAATGTGTACAGGGAAGGAGCGAAGGGTGCGTGTCAGGTTATGTAGGATAGATAACAGTTAACTCTTGACTTGAACAGGTTAAGATTTTAGTAACCTTAGAAGCATTCTCTTGGGAGTCTGTTCCACAATGCAACAGTTCTGGGGAAGAAGCTAGCTGAGAGGGAATTCCTCCTCACAAATGGAATATGAAGAGGATAAGGATGAGTGTACATAATATAGCGGCTCCTAGCTGTAAAGTTTTGAACTGTTAGAACCAAGGAATATAGTTCACCGGAACATCTACCATGAAAATTACTGGGATGGAGAGCCATTAAGAAATAGAGGAAGAGACATGACAGCATTGAAAATTGCTTGGCGTGCCATGTGTGGCACGCGTGCCGTAGGTTGCCGACCCCTGACTATGGAGTATCATTCAAGACATTAATGAAAGGTTTTGATGACATTCGCACAAGTATCGAGGATTTTCGGCTATGGTGAGGTGAGCAGTAAACCTTCAACATCTGAAGTGTATGGTTTGGTTAAATTTGTTTAGCGGCATATCAACACATCGATGGGTTATTTAATGCTGAAATCTAAATATCTTGAACACAGTTTTATGGCTCCAAGGAAATATACTTTGAACGTAACTGTATGCCTTCAACTACAGACAAAATGTATTGTTGGTCATTTTGCTCTAAATATGTACTATTGGTATATTTTTTATATAAAAATATATTGCCAGTAATTCCACTACATAAATAAGCTTTTACACCTTCACGGTGTTTTGTTTAGTTTTGGGGTCTATAGCTGGTACCTCTAACAGGTGCTACTACCACGGGTCATGGTGAACCTGGGAACAACAGTACTTAAAAGATGGTTCCACGGTCTTCAAAAACCTCAAATATTCCGATGGGAGGCTCAGATGCCGGTTGTAGTTATCGTCATACGCAGGATTAAGCTTTCAATTTAATTTCCTTGTATTTTTCACTCACTTTGTGTCCAGAAAAGAAAACACTTGTACGAACACAAGGAAGACTAAATAAGGAGCTTAATTACAACTCCTTGTTACTCGTCTTTTACGAAACTTATATATAAAATATATGAAAATAATTGTCGGATTTAGTCCATTTCGTAATTATATATATATATTTTAAAGAAAAACAGACCACTTTAAGGTACCATTATAATAATTTATTTCACCAGAGTCCTTTTAAAGGACGCCGGATCATCAGATAGCACTTCCAAAAATGAAACGAAAAATGAAATTAAAATTGATGGGTAATGTAAGTTTTTGTAATTTAACAGAGAATGTAAAAGGAGTAGTTAGAGAGACATCGTAGAGTTTAGGGAGGGATTAATGTCATATCTCTCTCAATCATACTTAGTATTGGGGGAGGGGAGTGGCCAGACCATGGCCTATATAACGGTTAACTTAACGGAAGTGATATATTGAAATGGGAGGGGAGAAGGAAGAATTTTTCGTTTCATTTCATTTTTGGAAGTGCTATCTGATGATCCGGCGTCCTTTAAAGGGACTCTGATGAAATAAATTATCATAATGGAACCTTAAAGTGGTCTGTTGTTCTTTAAAATATTAGCACTGGATTTACATTGAGCTCTCAGGATTTCATCCTCCTTGGAATTACCCATACGGATTACCAAGTTCTTCATAACTTAATCTTATATATATATATATATATATATATATATATATATATATATATATATATATATATATATATATATATATATATATATATATATATATATAAATAAAATAAAAAATTACGAAATAAACTAAATCCAACAATTATTTTCATATATTTTATTTTTTATACGTTATTTACATAGACTAAGTAAATGCTTTGTTTATAATAAACAGTATTAACAACATTCACCGGACTGAATTTCCAATAAATTTCTTAGAAAAGGTTCGGCCTCCGACAGGAACCGAACCTGTAACCTACACGGAACCGTCATATAGCCTGAATTGCTATACCAGTTTAACTATGAAGGGGTGTCTGATTAGCTAGGTCAATTTTACTGCTTGTAAACTACAAATTTCCCATGATTTCCCTCGAAATAGATGTGTTGATATACCGCTAAACAAATTCAACCAAACCATAGACTTCAGATGTTGAAAGTTTACTGCTCACCTGACTATATCTACTCGAAACGTATGTTAACGTAAGCAAATGAAGTCACACACTACGAAATGGACCAAGGCCGACAATTATTCCCATATATTTTATTGTTATGCGTTATTTATATCTACACAAATGTTTAAGTAAATGCTCTGTTTATAATAAACAGTATTATTTCTCGGACATTCAGGCCAGTATATATATATATATATATATATATATATATATATATATATATATATATATATATATATATATATATATATATAAAGAAAGAACAGTAAGATATATAATTCGGTGTTCTTATAGATATTTTTATTTTTACAAAATAGTGCTCGATGTAAATTTACAGAGCATTAATACTATAAATTAATTGATTTAAAATATGGTTTTTTTCCGCTACACAGTGTATTTGTCAATGAAATCTAACTTAGGAAGTTAGATTTCATTGAAAAATACACCCCTATCCACTACCAAAAGTAACAATAACTGATACATTAAAATATAGACATATTGAACACCTAGACACCCCTGTCTAGAAAAAGAGATTTATGTGTAACCTTAGAAATATGAATTATGATTTTAGCTGTGTATTTAAAACCCAGTGATTTTAAAAGTTACTCCAAAATTCGATTGAGGATGGAATGGAACTAATGTCTTTAATTTAATTACAAAATTAAATTCGGAGCTTTTAGCTTCCATTTTTGAAACATGGTTAGAACTGTGTAACGGAAAAAAAACATATTTTAAATCAATTAATTTATATATATATATATATATATATATATATATATATATATATATATATATGAAATTAACTTTCTGCAGAGACAGTTATTCACTTCTGTAGTTCACTGTTATTAACAAGCAGAGCTTTTTTCCTCCTGATAATGGTCATACTGTCCGAAACTGGTCGAGTAACCTAATTGAAATAATAAAACAAAAAAAATTATTAATATACAACATAGTATGTCTGAAAATTTTAATTTTTTAATTAATATTTTTATTGTCCAAAACACACATACACACACACAGATACACACACACATATACATATATATATATATGCTCGAGAATGCTGAAAATTTGGCAATTCGACCAAGAAAGGATTCTCTTAATATTTTGATATTTGGTATTTTTTGGGTAAATGTATTGGGTCGTGAAACTTTTATTATCTAAACATGTGCGTCATGAGTAAGACGATAAACAACGCCCAACAGCAAGGCCCCGATCAGGATGTTTTGAGAAATGTGAAACAACCTCTTAATTGTTGGTGTTCCCAGGTCCACTCTGACCCGGTGTGGTAGAACCTGTCAGGGTCCCAGCTATGGGCAAATAGTTAACTCCAAACAGGGGTCAAAACACTATGAAAGTGTAAAAATAGGTTTAATACCAGCAAAATATTTTTGTAAAAGAATTATTACCAGTAATACATTTTTGAAAAAAAATCAAAATATTAGCAGCAGTACATTTTTGACAAAAATATTACCAGCAATAAAAATGTTATCGGCATTAAATAACTCATTGAGTTTGATATGCCGTAAAACAAACCAAACCAAGCCTAAACATGTGTGTGTATTTATTCTATGACATTTTGTATACATTAATATATAGGGATGAACAAATTCATATAATATATTTGTGTGCTTCTTTCATTCCTTCTGTCTTTCACATCAAATATACTCAAACTAATAAAAACATGATGACAATATTTAAATAATCTTGCAACTGCACTGAATACAGTTTTTTTCCATAAGCAAACTAGGATCTCTATCTATACAGTTAAGTCTGTTGTTGCATGTAAGAAAGAAATCTGATTTTTAAAATCACTAAAAATAAAAAATATCTAACGAGAATTAACAGAAAAAAGAGAAACAGTCAATGTATTCTTTTTCTTTTTATGTTATCCTCCATAACAATGGAAGGCTTCATACAACAAGAATTACATAGGAAACAAAATTTGGAACTTGCTTGGCATGTTCTACGCCACCCGCCATATTCTCTGATTTTACACCAAGCAATTACTAGGTTTTTTGATCACTACAAAACAGTCTGTTAGGGAAAACGTTCTCTGATGAAAACTCTCAATAATTAGTCGAAAATTTTTCATATAAAATCCCGCCTGATATGTGCTAACAAGTCATTGTAAATAATAATGAATATATACATCCTTGTGCAAATTAATTGAAACAAAACGAATAATTCCGTTATCATTTAGTTTGTTTTTTTTTCGTATTTTTCCAATGAAACATGACCCACTGCACATGTTAGTACTTCGTATGTCCATTCCACAAAGTCTTTCCTTGCAGATTGACCACACATTCTCGATTGGATTTAAACCAGGAGAGTTTCTGGGCCAGTCTATTGTACTTTGTTTTGCTCAATGATAAAGCTTGCCAGTATGTTCGTGCAGCATTACAATTTTCATACGCTTCCTTGGAGTAACTTCTATCACAGACAATGACTGTAGGACAACTAATCGACAGTCAAGACAATAGTGTCTGGGCGTGATGAAAATCTAAAGCAATCAAGGATGACGCAATATTTGTCAAGGCCAAACAAATTTCATCATACATCCCAAAAATAGATTCATATTATTACACGATACTGAAAACGACGTAATCTGAAGAAAAATAGAAATGGATTACACACTGTCACTCCAGTGGGTCTAAAACTGACCGTAGGGTGAAAGAAAGGAAATTAAAGCTGTTATTTCAATTAATTTGCACATGGGTGTAAATGTTTAAAATGTAATTCTACTTAAGATTTTCTGAAGATTAAAGTTGATGAACGCAAACGGGAATCATTTATGACCCAACATAATAGAACAGGTACTTGATTAAATATGACTTTTCAGGTTCAAAATTACCGACGCCATTGACATAACTAAATATATAGATATATAAATATCAGTCGAAATACAATAATTAGGCGTGTGAGTGTCTATGGGTGTGTGTCCAACTTCAAATGGACATTAACATCCCAGAATGCACTCATAACCGACACACACAAACACACACACATAAGCATACATCTACTTGCACGGACACACACACACGCAAATCAACACACATGAAAAAATAAGCAGATAAAATGCGCACATATTTTAATGTATAAATATAGATACAAATGCTCACACTCACATACAATTATAATATATATAAATAGACACAGAAATACGCAGATGTATATATAAAATCACACAAACAAATAAGCATGTCTACATGCGTACACAAATGAATATGCACACATATATAAAATGTGCATGCAGACACACACACACACACATTAGAGTGTTAGAGAGCCAAGAAGGACGACAAGAGAGGGTTAAAGAGAAAGGAAAGACGGAGAGAGATGGTTAGAGAGCCAAGAAAGACTACGAGAGAGGGTTAGAGAGCCAAGAAGGACGACAAGAGAGGGTTAAAGAGAAAAGAAAGACGGCGAGAGAGGGTTAGAGAGCAAAGAAGGGCGACAAGAGAGGGTTAAAGAGAAAAGAAAGACGGCGAGAGAGGGTTAGAGAGCCAAGAAAGACTACGAGAGAGGGTTAGAGGGCCAAGAAGGACGACAAGAGAGGGTTAAAGAGAAAAGAAAGACGGCGAGAGAGGGTTAGAGAGCAAAAGAAGGGCGACAAGAGAGGGTTAAAGAGAAAAGAAAGACGGCGAGAGAGGGTTAGAGAGCCAAGAAAGACTACGAGAGAGGGTTAGAGAGCCAAGAAGGACGACAAGAGAGGGTTAAAGAGAAAGGAAAGACGGCGAAAGAGGGTTAGAGAGCCAAGAAAGATCTGATGAGAGAAGATTAAACGAGAAAGACGATGAGAGGGGTGTTAGATAGTTAAGGAAGTGCTAATGAGCGAGGGTTAGACAGCCAATAAAGAGTTTTTGAGAAAGACTAAGAGAGCCCAATGAGAATTGAAGTAAAATGGTTTGAGAGCCAAGTAAGAACTGAAGAAAGAGATGAAAGTGAGCGTTAGAGAGCTAAGAAAGAGCTGATGAGAGGGTGTTACAGATTAACGACAGCTAAGGAGAGAGAAAAGAAAAGGGAGAGAGAAAGAGTTGAAGGGAGTGGCATAAAGAGTCAAGAAAGAGATTATGAAAGATAAGAGTGCCAAGAAAGAGGTGATGAGAGAGGGTGAGAGAGCAAAGAAAGAATTCATGAAAGTGTGTCAGAGAGTCAAGATTGATGTCGAGATTTAGAGAAGCAAGAAAGAGGAGATGATATAGAGAGCCATGAAAGATAGACAAAATTATGCAAACGTATGTCCCATAAGACTTTGGTATATAATGAGGAGCCATATTCCTCTGTCCGCTTGCTTTGTTCGGCATTGGCCAAAGGCAACGTTACGCTTGACTAATTGAGTAAAAGTCGAGCAAAGAGATGATGGTAGTGGTGGTGATGGCAAAATGAAAGTATCGAATTGGACGGTCACGTGAGACAGAGACGGGAATTAATTGCGGCTTCGCTGAATACTGATCTGTCCACTTGATTTGCTGAGTCGATTTGTCGATGTCTAGCAGACATGGCCGAAGGAGTACGCCGCATCTTGTCGTAGAGATAATATGTGAAAGATATAAGGAAAATGCGAACAAAGATGATAGATAGATAGATAGATAGATAGATAGATAGATAGATAGATATTGAACGGAACTAGATAGATAGATATTGAACGGAACTAGATAGATAGATAGATAGATAGATAGATAGATAGATAGATAGATAGATAGATAGATAGATAGATTGTGATGGTAAATGTAAAGAAAGGGAGAAGTTTAAACAAAGATCAGAATCGAAAAGAGAGACAGTAAATGCAACGAAACTGAGAAAAAAAAAGAAAAGATTTCGTTGGAAAGGTAAGAGCTTTTTATTAAAAAAAAAAAGCATTAAGTAATTCAACATTACATAAGAATTCTGAAAATAAAAACCTTAAAACGTAAAAGTCTACACTGCTTTACTATTTCTTTAAATTTTATATGTAGAAATTATTCAGCAATAAATAAAAGGTCAAAGAAAATATAGGAATATTCTTTTATAATCGAGAAAAAGAAAATTAATAAAAGAATAAAAATGCGGAAAAGACAATGGGAGGTGAAAGGTGAAAAAAAAATTAAAAATAGGAAAAATGGGGAGAGGAATAATAAGTTAAGCCCAAAAGTGAATAGAGCTACATTTTTTGTTTTCATTTTTCAGTAAACAGTAAACTGCAGTTTTTTTTCTTTCTCTCGAAGAAAATGGTAAATACATTCGCTTAATTAACTAAACTTGTCCATAAAAACCCTCGCTTTGGTAAGAATTCACGTTTATTTATGCAATCATATTCACTCTCGTTATTTTTCTCTCACTGCAACTCACGAAACAGTTTGAAGTTCTTGGATTGCTATATAAATACCAAAATTCTCGTTCCACAATAAATAAACAAATGAATAAAATTCTAATACTTATCTATTTAAAAAGAAGGGCCTGAAAACTTCTCAATCCAACAATTCACCTTCCAAAAATCAGGATTTCAACGGCGAAACATCATAATAATACCTTTTCCAAGTGAATTGAAACGAGAGATTTTCAGGAACCACTTGTATATAATACTCCGATTCTATTTTTGTATATACAATAAAATCCCTGACAACTGGACTAAGAAGGCCTTCCGGAAATGAGGAATTGGTTACAAATTCCGGATATGAGGGATTATAATTAGATTAAAATAAAATAACTGGAATCAGTTTTAGTATTTATATGCAATGTTTTCTAGTAAACAAAATAAGCAAGTGGTGAGTGAAATTTAATGGAATTGATTTTAAGTAAAAATAAATAAATTATGTAATGTTAATGACGAATCATTAAATTAATTATGTCACATATGCAAAACAATTAATGTAATAAGGATTTTTTAATCGATGTTGCACGATGATTCTTTCTCTTCTAATGTCATTCTCAACTTTTTCCACATTTCATTTTGCTTTTGTTCTTGAAATTTTTTAAACGAAAGACACTTTTTAACTCAGCGTGCGTTATTACCATCATCATAGGTGAATGCTGGTTTTCTTTCCATAAAACTGACAACCTTTTCAATAGCTTTTTCAATTTCAGTTCAGGTTTCATTCACAATCATGCATCTCGTCGCTATCTTGTTGCAGATGTGTCTCGTTGTCATCCTTTCCTCTTATTCCCATCATCTTTTGCACCATAATTCATATTCTTTTGAAATAAACATAAACAATTATCCAAAGTAAATTTCTTGAAAATCAGAAATTTCAAATCAATTACATATCACCGAAATAGTTCAAGTATACACATCAGAATTATGTCCGGATATGCAGGATTCCGGATACGAGGCACTTCGGATATGAGTGATTCCGGATATGAGGAATTCTATTGTATTTTGTCTGAAATGACTATATCTTTTTGTTCGGCTAATGACATACCGTTGACACCAATTGGCCATGTCTTTCTTATGTCACTCGCGGACGAAACCAAGATATGAAAATATCAACTGCGTAAAAAAGACGTCTAAACAATTATAAATGGAAAATATTTTTTAAAGGCTCAGTGAAAGTATTATAATAACACTAAGGATATAATAAAATGTGGCATCATGGACATAAAGTTGAGGATCAATCTTATATTGTCATTAAGTAATAAACTGATCCCCTACATAATAAGTACATATTAGTATTCTGATTGGAAAATATAATAGACTCAAGTGTGAAAACCTAATAATCTTTTACAAAATATGCCATCAGTTTAGAAATATCACCAATCCCTATGGCAATTTTTAATCTAAATATAACTCCTCATGATTTTGTAACGAATTCCTCAGATACGGAAGGCCTTCTTCGTCTGGCTGTCAGGGATACGGAAGGCCTTCTTCGTCTGGCTGTAATAAGTTTTCCAAGTGGATTGGAGCGAGAGATATTCAACAACCCCTTGTATATAATACTCCGATTAGGGCACCTCGAGGTGGTGTAATGGTTAACAAGTTTGTCTCGCTAGAACCATTACGACTTGATAGTGAGTTCGATCCTCACTGGGTGCCCCCTAATTTCGGCCTTGTGCCACATCTAAGCTACGCTTGGAAAATCACTATATAATACTCCGATTCTATTTTGTATATATATTGTTTGAAATGTCTGTAGTTTTTCGTTCGGCTAATGTCTGCCTCATAGGGTTTTGACACCAATTGGCCATGTCTTTCTTATGTCACTCGCGGACGAAACCAAGATATGAAAATATCAACTGCGTAAAAAAGACGTCTAAACAATTATAAAGGGAAAATATTTTTTAAAGTCTCATGAGTGAAAGTATTATAATAACACTAAGGATATAATAAAAGGTGCCATCAGTTTCAACGGCATAGATTAACTAGTATTATAACATGGACATAAAGTTGGGGACCAATCTTATATTGTTATTAAGTAATAAACTGATCCCCTACATAATAAGTACATAGCAATATTCTGACTGAACAAAAATAATTTATAGATTCAAGTGTGAAAACCTAATAATATTTTACAAAATATGCCGTCAGTTTTGAGAGTATAGATCAATCAGTGTTATAATATTCGGCTGGAGTAGATTTTCAACTAAATCGATTTTGTTGAAAATCTACTCCAAACTTTTTTTCCCTCTAGTAAAAACATTGTTATACAGTTTTTATTGCAACATCAATTAACCACTTTATATGTTTAGAAACACAAATAGTTATTGAAAAGTTTTCTGTTCGTAAAAAGAACAGACGGAAAAAAGATAAAGAATAATATTACAAGATGAGAGCAACAACAAAAATTGAACAAAAATCGAACAAAAAAGGAAAAGTCTAACCGCCTGATGAATCGACGACATATATTTCAAAAAGACGGTTAAGTTGGTTGAATTTACAGCATATCAAACATTGTTGGAAAATTTAATTTCAAATGCTGTATGGAACACACAGTGAGGTTCAGACTCACTACATAATCTCAATGATCAACTAGACTAGCGTCTCTAGTCAATACCCCAGACCAAGTGGGCGTCGTACTAAACTCGTCTCGCTACTCAATACCCCAGGCCAAGAGGATGTCGTACTAAACTGGCCTCTCTACTCAATACTCCGGGCCAAGAGGGCGTCGTACTGAACTGGCCTCGCTACTCAATACCCCTGGCTAAGAGGGCGTCGTACTAAACTGGCCTCTCTACTCAATACTCCGGGCCAAGAGGGCGTCGTACTGAACTGGCCTCGCTACTCAATACCCCTGGCTAAGAGGGCGTCGTACTAAACTGGCCTCACTACTCAATACTCCGGGCCAAGAGGGCGTCGCACTGAACTGGCCTCGCTACACAATACCCCTGGCTGAGAGGGCGTCGTACTAAACTGGCCTCACTACTCAATACTCCGGGCCAAGAGGGCGTCGTACTGAACTGGCCTCGCTACTCAATACCCCTGGCTAAGAGGGCGTCGTACTAAACTGGCCTCTCTACTCAATACTCCGGGCCAAGAGAGCGTCGTACTGAACTGGCCTCGCTACTCAATACCCCTGGCTAAGAGGGCGTCGTACTAAACTGGCCTCTCTACTCAATACTCCGGGCCAAGAGGGCGTCGTACTGAACTGGCCTCTCTACTCAATACTCCGGGCCAAGAGGGCGTCATACTAAACTGGCCTCTCTACTCAATACTCCGGGCCAAGAGGGCATCATACTAAACTGGCCTCTCTACTCATTACTCCGGGCCAAGAGGACGTCATAATAAACTGGCCTCGCTACACAATACCCCTGGCTGAGAGGGCGTCGTACTAAACTGGCCTCACTACTCAATACTCCGGGCCAAGAGGGCGTCGTACTGAACTGGCCTCGCTACTCAATACCCCTGGCTAAGAGGGCGTCGTACTAAACTGGCCTCTCTACTTAATACTCCGGGCCAAGAGAGCGTCGTACTGAACTGGCCTCGCTACTCAATACCCCTGGCTAAGAGGGCGTCGTACTAAACTGGCCTCTCTACTCAATACTCCGGGCCAAGAGGGCGTCGTACTGAACTGGCCTCGCTACTCAATACTCCGGGCCAAGAGGGCGTCGTACTGAACTGGCCTCTCTACTCAATACCCCTGGCTAAGAGGGCGTCGTACTAAACTGGCCTCTCTACTCAATACTCCCGGGCCAAGAGGGCGTCGTACTGAACTGGCCTCTCTACTCAATACCCGGGCCAAGAGGGCGTCATACTAAACTGGCCTCTCTCTCAATACTCCGGGCCAAGAGGGCATCATACTAAACTGGCCTCTCTACTCATTACTCCGGGCCAAGAGGACGTCATAATAAACTGGCCTCTCTACTCAATACTCCGGGCCAAGAGGGCGTCGTACTGAACTGGCCTCGCTACTCAATACCCCTGGCTAAGAGGGCGTCGTACTAAACTGGCCTCTCTACTCAATACTCCGGGCCAAGAGGGCGTCGTACTGAACTGGCCTCGCTACTCAATACTGAGGGGCAAAGAGGGCGTCGTACTAAACTGGCCTCTCTACTCAATACTCCGGGCCAAGAGGGCGTCGTACTAAACTGGCCTCTCTACTCAATACTCCGGGCCAAGAGGGCGTCGAACTGAACTGGCCTCTCTACTCAATACTCCGGGCCAAGAGGGCGTCGTACTGAACTGGCCTCGCTACTCAATACTCCGGGCCAAGAGGGCGTCGTACTGAACTGGCCTCTCTACTCAATACTCCGGGCCAAGAGGGCGTCGTACTGAACTGGCCTCACTACTCAATACTCCGGGCCAAGAGGGCGTCGTACTGAACTGGCCTCGCTACTCAATACCCCTGGCTAAGAGGGCGTCGTACTAAACTGGCCTCTCTACTCAATACTCCGGGCCAAGAGGGCGTCGTACTGAACTGGCCTCTCTACTCAATACCCCTGGCTAAGAGGGCGTCGTACTAAACTGGCCTCACTACTCAATACTCCGGGCCAAGAGGGCGTCATACTAAACTGGCCTCTCTACTCAATACTCCGGGCCAAGAGGGCGTCGTACTGAACTGGCCTCGCTACTCAATACTCCGGGCCAAGAGGGCATCATACTAAACTGGCCTCTCTACTCAATACTCCGGGCCAAGAGGGCGTCGTACTGAACTGGCCTCTCTACTCAATACTCCGGGCCAAGAGGGCGTCGTACTAAACTGGCCTCTCTACTCAATACTCCGGGCCAAGAGGGCATCATACTAAACTGGCCTCTCTACTCAATACTCCGGGCCAAGAGGCCGTCATACTAAACTGGCCTCTCTACTTAATACTCCGGGCCAAGAGGGCGTCGTACTGAACTGGCCTCGCTACTCAATACCCCTGGCTAAGAGGGCGTCGTACTAAACTGGCCTCACTACTCAATACTCCGGGCCAAGAGGGCGTCGTACTGAACTGGCCTCGCTACTCAATACGCCTGGCTAAGAGGGCGTCATACTAAACTGGCCTCGCTACTCAATACTACGGGCCAAGAGGGCATCATACTAAACTGGCCTCTCTACTCAATACTCCGGGCCAAGAGGGCGTCATACTAAACTGGCCTCTCTACTCAATACTCCGGGCCAAGAGGGCGTCGTACTGAACTGGCCTCTCTACTCAATACTCCGGGCCAAGAGGGCATCATACTAAACTGGCCTCTCTACTCAATACTCCGGGCCAAGAGGGCGTCGTACTGAACTGGCCTCGCTACTCAATACCCCTGTCTATATCTATATTATGACAAGGACTAAGTTCGACAATTATTTTAAGATATTTTTTGTTTACATGTCATTTTTATAGATACAACTGTTTAAGTAAATGCTTTGCTTATGATAAAAAATATTAACAACATTTACCGGCCTCATTCTCCGAGAAATCTCAAAGAACGCGTGTGTTCTCTGACAGGAGTCTAACCTAGGGATCGATGGGTAAATTGGTGCTATTTTATATTTTTAATGTCGCGCATTCGCGTTGTTTTTTTTGTTTTGTTTTATTTTATTTTGTCGACTGTACAGTATAATTGTGGCAGTTGGGCACTTTTGGGAAAAAGATCGCCATGATGCAATTCACTCCTCCAGAAATTGGGAAAATGCCTTCTGTACTATTTGGCATTCTTCAGGTGGTTGGAATGTCGAACTGAACCCTTTATTTCGCTCACTTTCCACTCTCCGATTAACAATTTCGAGTCATTATCCACTACACCACCCGCACATGCTACTTAGAGCACCTGTCATTCCCAATTCATATACCAGCTTCGACGTTTCTTAACTTCGGTGATTGGATGGGGACCTGTGTTTCTGTAAGCCCTCATCTATATGTCACTAGAATATGAGTTTAATGTAAAGCTTAGATTGTGTGCGTACACACGTTTCAAGAGAAGGAACAAAGAACTAAACGTAAAAAAAGAGAAAGAAACTTAAAGTCGCTCATGTAAAATTGATCTCTTTTAAGATTACTTCTTTCAGACGCCCTGGGTATGACGATAAACTACATCCGGCAGCAAGGTCTTAGATCGGGAGATTTTGAGGAGCATGAAACCATCTCTTCATTGATATTATTCCCAGGTTAACCGTGACCCGGGGTGCTAGCAGCTGTTAGGGTCCCAGCTATGGGTAAATAGTGAACTCTAAAACTGGTCTCAAAACATTTTAAATTTTTATATTGAAGGTGTCAGCAATACGTTGTCATAGTAAAAGAAAAAACTTACCAGCAATACTTTTTTGAAAAAAAAAATGGAATTACGATCAATAAGAGAAAAAAATTTTTTTGAAAAAATATTACGAGCAACACATTTTTTTAAAGAATTTACTAATGCTCCAAAGAAAATTAAATTTTGATATTAAATGACCCATAAGGAATCAATATGCCGTTAAACCAGTGAATCTCACTGCCGTGCTGCAGCACACATGTGTGTCACACAATCCTTTTACGCATGCCGCAAAATATTGTCACAACTTATATATATATATATATATATATATATATATATATATATATATATATGTATGTGTATGTATGTATGTATGTGTGTGTGTGTGGTAATGGTACAGCGTTAGTATTTAAATATGAATGAGTATTAAACTTTTTTTCCAAATAATTCTTTTCCGTCATTGAACACAGAAAAGTAAGAATGGATTCGAAATCCCTTCATAAATGTTTCTTTTAATATTGGACTCCATTTATGTGAAGAAGAAGAAGAAGAAGAAGAAGAAGAAGAAGAAGAAGAAGAAGAAGAAATAGCCTCCATTTCTAGCGATCAAGGCTCCAAAATAAAACATTCGACGGTAGCCATTGATACACTTTGGATTTCAATACAAAAGAAATATCCGACATTAACTAAAAAGGCTGTATCATTTTTAATGCAATTTTCTACTTATGTGAATTAGGCTTCTCAACTCTAAATAACATCAAAAATAAGAAGCAAGAAAGACTACGCTCAACTGAAGAAGAAATGAGGTTCTGTTTATCGCACATTCGACCAAACATTGAAGAAATCGCGAAAAAAACACCAGGCACAGGTTTCACACTAATTAAGCAGCAAAAAAAAAAATTCTAAGGATCGTCGGGGCATAACATGTTCTGCTATTTACATATGCCTGAGTAGAAAAGATGGATTCATATTTTCACGGAAGAATGAAACATTGAAGAAATCGCGAAAAAACACCAGGTCCATGTTTCATACTAAATAAGCTGCACACAGAGTTGAATAGAAACATTGAAGTAACGTAAGTTCATATTTTTGTCGTTTTATATCATAATATTTAAATGTATATCTTTTAATTTTTTTCTAAGTGTGCTGTGATATTTTCATTTGCTCCTCTGTGTGCCGTTGCTTAAAATGGTTGAGAAAAACTGCGTTAAACAAACGAAAACAAAGCAAAAGAAAACTGATTTCAGAAATTGTCTGAATTGAAATTGTGAAAATGCGAGAAAAAATGCCCGGTCGTCCTATATACAAAGAATTAGATAATGAGCAAATATCTTTAGTCAGTGAGTCCCAACAACCGCGAGACAGACTGAAAAGTTTATCGTGCATGAACGCATTTCTAATCTTATTTCTGTCCATGAGAGACGCTCATTAATTATTTTGAATCTTGAAGGGAAAGAAAAAAAACTGTAACAAGGAAACGTACTCAGAATGAAAAAGAAAACAAAGAAAATACGCTTAACTTCCATCTAATTGCAATCTTTTTATATGGCGTTGAATGCTGAACAATTTCCTCACATAGGAAGACGAGACTTGAAGCAACAGAGAAATGGTTCTAGAGAAGGATGCTGAGAATTCCATGGGCAGGATACCTGAACAACAAAGACTTTTTTTAAGGAATAGGGAAAAATAAAAGGACTTATACAGAGGGCAATACTTTATATTTAATACATATACGGGAATCCGTTAGAAACAAAGCAAAGACTGCTGAAGTTCTATATAATATCAATCTTCCTATATGGCAATGAATGCTGAACAATTTCCTCATATATGAAGAAGAGACTTGAAGCAACAGAGATATGGTTCTATAGAAAGTTACAGAGAAAATCACAGATTGCACATGTGAGCAACGAGGACGTTTTAAAGAAAATAGAAATTAAAGGACACTTAAAATAAAAAAAAGGGACACTTTAAATTTCTCGGGCACGTTATGTGGAAAGAGGGCTTGGAAAACTTGTCACTCTAAGGACGTATTGAAGGCGGTGGGACACATGGGAAATGACGAGTAAACAATCCAATGAGTTTGTGTAAATGAATGGCAGATAGGAAACATAGATGAATGGTAAAGTCAAACGCTGCTTAGAACAAGAGACAGGAAGTTGTACCGATGACATACCACATAAAGAACGTTAAAGTAGATCAATCAGAAACTTCTCGTGCGACCACCAATGTTAAGCAACGTCGAACCTGGTCAGTACCTAGATGGGTGACCGCTTGGGAATTCCAGTTGCTGTATGCTTGGATGTGCGCGGATGGTGTAATGGATAATAACGCTTAATTGTTAATCGGACAGCCAAATTCCCCCATCTATGGATTAATTAGACGTTCATTATTTGTTTTGAAGTCTGAAGGGGGAAAACTGTATCAGTATAACTTACTCAAAATGAAAACAATCAAAGATATTTTCTCTCCTTGAAATAGATATTGGGAAAATATTTATTAACTAATAAAGTCTAACTTTTAGATTTCTGGAGTCTATATTTTTCTTATAAATATTGTGATGTTAAGTTAATAAATTAGTTTGTCAGTTAACCTTTGACCGGAGTCGTTCACTGTTATACAAGCTGAAATTCTCAAATCTTAATTACCGTATTTTCTGGCTTACAAGACACTGCGGTTTGGAAGACGCACCCTAATATCCGAAAGAAATTTCTAAGAAAAAAATATCATTCTCATACAACAACACATTCACCGTGCGTCCCTCACATACTGACGCCACATTAATCACTCGTCCGATTTTGTTTGTATGGCAATGACATACTAGTCAAGAACAGAAAGCCTCCCACCGCTGCTAGTAAACATGTTTAAGCTTGTGGCTCGGCTCCAGGAAGGTTTATCGTCTTGAAAATACTTGTAACAGCTAAGTACTGAGCTTACATCATATAAAAGGCTGAATTAGATAGATAGCTATCATTATAGTGTAATGACTATACAATATAATGAATATACAAATCCACGTCCCGATTAGTCAAGCCAATTAAGTGACCGTCCAAGCTTACTTGAGCCTGGGCGTTGCCTTACATTCGTCTTGTGTTATGCTGGAACACACCTATTCTATTGTTAATAGACTCTCCCACCTATAATAAGTAGGAGTAGTAGCAGTCGCTCAGAGAGTTGGTCAGTCAGTCAGTCGACTGGCTGTTCGGTTTAACTCTCTGCCTTCGGGCGGGGAGGAACCCGAAAGAGGCTACGCCGAAGGGCGGAGTCTTTTTCGGGGAGTGTTCCGACCCTGAACCCATTTATATGGGTTCAATGGGCATATTTTTGGCCGATCCCACGGGCTCGGAGATCCCGCGTTAAACCGGCCTTGTGCCACATGATGCCCTCGTGGCGCGGGGGTGGGGGGAACTAAATATCGTTAGTCAGTCAGTCGACTGGCTGATCGGTTGAACTCTCTGCCTTCGGGCGGGGAGGAACCCGAAGGAGGCTACGCCGAAGGAGGCTACGCCGAAGGAGGCTACGCCGAAGGTCGGAGTCTCTTTCGGGGAGGTAAACCGACCCTGAACCCGTTTATACGACTTCAATGGGCATATTTTGGGCCGAGCCCACGTGTTCGGATATCCCACGTTAAACCGGCCTTGTGCCATGTGGGGGGTGACTAAATATCGTTGGTAAATCAGTCGATGCCGGACGACCGTTAGTCGGATATTGAAGTATCAGCCACCACAACTAGATTGCTGCGTCATTAACTATTATATCAAGTTCGTAACCTTTTTAGGACCGACTTAGTGACATACAAGCCTCCACTGTGAAACTACTCTACTACATCTTGGAAGATGCGTACGTAATTTTCAGGGCATTTTTTTAGGGAAAAAAGTGCGTCTTGTAAGCCGGAAAATACGTAATTCGATTTTCGCATATTTATTCAAGTGTTTTACAAAAAATGTCTTTGCGATGTTGTGTTAAGTAACAAAAAAAATCTTGTGGACTGAGTTTGTTTACAAACAAAAGCAGTAGTATTAACACATCTCACTGCCTATTGGCTGCCAAGCGGCTAGGAATTAAAATAAGAAACGCAAATAAAATAAGGAAAAAGACTGCATCGGTGAAACTTAAAATGAACACGAAAGTAAAGAAAACAGCTTTGTACTTCCATATAACAGCAAACTTCTTATATGCCAGTCAATGCTGAAAACTTTCCTCACATATGAAGACAGGCGAAGCAACAGAAGGATGCTGAAAATAAAGATGAGGACGACAGTTCGAACGATGTAAATAGTGTAAATAGTTACAGTACCTCGAAGTAAATAGCGTAAAGAAAAAATTGCCAAAGTTCTATATAATACCAATCTTTCTATAAATTTTTCACTGACTTCAACTTGTAGGAACCGATGTCAAGACGAGAATGGAATGTTGCATAGAGTAAAAGGAAATGCCCATTACACTATGACGTTATCATCTTCAGTTACTGATTTGTATCAATGATTTAATGTAGATATTTTGTAATGTGTGCAAATTCTCCATTGGAGATAATGGCTCATTCTGTTGTAGTTAAATTTGCAAACAAAAATTCGAAGGCTCATTTTCTAATTTTATTTCTGTCCATGAGAGACGCTCATTAATTATTTTGAATCTTGAAGGGAAAGAAAGAACTGTAACAAGAAAAAATACTCAGAATGAAAAGGAAAACCAAGAAAAATGCGCTGAACTTCCATCTAATTGCAATCTTCCTATATGCCACTGAATGCTGAACATAGGAAGACGAGACTTGAAGCAAGAGAGATATGGTTCTACAGGAGGATGCTGAGAATACCATGGACAGGATATCTGATGAACAAAGACGTTTTTAAGGAATAGGGAAAAATAAAAAGGACTTATACAGAGGGCAATACTTTATATTTAATACATATACGGGAATCCTTTAGAAACAAAGAAAAGAGTGCTGAAGTTCTATGTAATATCAATTTTCCTATATGGCAACGAATGCTGAACAATTTCCTTACAGATGAAAAAGAGACATGAAGAAAGAGAGATATGGTTCTGCAGAAGGATGCTGAGTAAATCATGGACTGCACATGCGAACAAAGACGAATTCAGGAGCATGGAAACACAAAGGGCACTTTTCTTAAGAAAGTGATTTCACATTTCTCTAGTACTTAATAAGGAAAGAGGCCTTGCAGAATTTGATACTCAAAGGGCCTATAGAAGAAAAAGGGTTAGTGGAAAGTCAGCGGACCACTTGCCTGACTAGTCGGTGAAGAAAGGTTGGCGAAAAAGTGAGCAGAAGGAATTGCAAAAAGAGCAGCGTTAATAAGAGCTACAAGGGATACGATGTTGTGGAGAGCCATGACCACCTACGTTCTAAACGTACACGGCAGATAAAAGAAGATTTTACAATCAGGCTATCTTAAGTAAAACAATCTGATAACACGGAGCTTATTTCCCTATTAAAATTTGAATGATATATAATCTAATATAAAATTCCTGGACTAGGATTTCCTGAAAAGCTCCATAACTGGTGTCCACTCGTAAAAAAACAACATGAGTTCACGAATGTTTCACATATATTTTTAGCCTTCTGCTATCGTTTGGTCACCCTGACCTCTCATCATTTTGAACCGTTACTCAACCGGCCTACAAACGCTCTTTCCACTCAAAAGTCTGTGTTTGGCCTAAAGAAAGTACAGTAAAAGCCCGACGACGAAGCGTTTCGAGGATCTTGGTATCGGATTCACTAAACTTCGAGTAAAATGTGATGAAGGTACTTTCTTTGAATTTGTCAGTTATCGTAAAAATTATAGAACCTGAAATGGTTACAAAACTTCACGTAATAATTGAACTCCACTAGTTAACACGGATCCGATAAGCAGACTGACTTAGAAGACGAGGTCACAATCACTAGCAACCACATTTCGGCCGTTGTACGCTCCAGCCTTCTTCAGTATCTGTCTATATTTCTGAGATGACGTATTATATACACTATTTACATTAATCGGACTATTGTCCTCATCTTTGTTGCCATATTTATCACAACGTTTCGGCCGTTGTACGCTCCGGCCTTCTTCAGTATCAGTTTATATTTCTGAGATGACGTATTATATACACTATTTACATTAATCGGACTATTGTCCTCATCTTTGTTGCCATATTTATCACAACGTTTCGGCCGTTGTACGCTCCGGCCTTCTTCAGTATATGTCTATATTTCTGAGATTACGTATTATATACACTATTTACATTATTCGGACTATTGTCCTCATCTTTGTTGCCATATTTATCACAACGTTTCGGCCGTTGTACGCTCCAGCCTTCTTCAGGTGGTTGTGATGTCGAACTGAACCCTTTATTTCGCTCACTGGGGAAAACTGTTCTAGTTCCACGTGCCATGTCTAATGGATGTCAGTTATCTCCTGTTAATTCACCTCTGCAAGTTCTCCATTGCCTTAACCAGGTATTGAACTCACACTCTTTGGATCCTGTCACTGGACCTGGCCAACTCCTTTATCCATTGTGCCATGTGTCCTTAAGGATAAAAATACCTGCTTAAGGACACATGGAACAGTGGATAAAAATACCTGGTTAACACATTCAATACCCAGTTAAGGCAGTAGAGAATTTGGAGAGGGGAATTAACTGATAACTGACATCTATTAGACACGGCACGTGGAACTAGAACAGTCTACCCCAGCGAGCGAAATAAAAGGTTCAGTTCGACATTCCAACCGCCTGAAGAAGGCCGGAGCGTACAACGGTCGAAACGTTGTGATAAATATGACAACAAAGATGAGAACAATAGTCCGAATAATGTAAATAGTATACATAATACCTCATCTCAGAAACATAGACAGACATTGTTTTTTACAGTTTATCAACCTTTTGCAGGTTATTTAAATTCAACAAATATTTTTAGATTGTTTTTTTTTTTCTGTCGGGATGGAGATAATAATTATTTTTACTGATACTAGTTATATTAATTAACTAATAGGTGGTTGAGAGAAGAGGTGGATTCATGCCTTTTCCCAAGGGTATTTGCGCATAAATGTATATAACGAACCCGACTGGAATTGGAACTGAGCTCTCCGATTTCGAGCCGTTATATATTACACGATCCGCACATCAAGCTTACAGTACAGTCCAAGCTGTCACCCATCTTAATACACACTAGGCTCGACGTCGCTTAACTTCGATGATCTAAAGCCATTAAAAGTTACAATCACGTGTAGAATCCGGGAATTTCATATAATACCTCATAACAACATTTGTTTCCTGTTTTGTGTTGTTTAATGTCGATCAGGCGATGTATCTGCGTCCTGGGTAAGACGATAAACTGCGTCCAGCAGCAAGGTCTCTGATCAGAAGATTTTGAGGAGTATAGAACCAGCTCTTAATTGCTTGTGTTCCCAGGTCCACCCTGACCCGGGGTGGTAGTACCAGTTAGAGTCCCAGCTATGGGGTCAAAACACTATGGAAGTATGAAAATATGTTTTGATACCAGAAATACTTTGTAAAGAATTATTACCAACAATAAAATTTTGAAGGAAAAATTCTTACCAGCAATTCATTATTACCAGCGATACATTTTTGAAGAAAAAAATATTCCCAGAAAGAGATTTTTTTGAAGAAAAATTATTCCCAGAAATAGATTTTTTGACGGAAAAATATTCCCAGAAATACATTTTTTGAAGGAAAAATATTCCCAGAAATACATTTTTTGAAGGAAAAATATTCCCAGAAATACATTTTTTGAAGGAAAAATATTCCCAGAAATAGATTTTTTAAAGGAAAAATATTCCCAGGAATAGATTTTTGAAGGAAAAATATTCCCAGAAATAAATTTTTGAAGGAAAAATTGTTACCAGCAATGCATTATTAAGAGCAATACATTTTTGAAAAATAATTATTACCAGCAATAAATTTTTGAAGAAAAAAATTATTACTAGCAGTTCATTATTACCAGCAATACATTTTTGAAAAAAATATTATCATTTATATTAAAAAAAAAAAAAACTATTACTAGCGATACATTTTTGAACATAAAAATATTCCCAGAAATAGATTTTTTGAAGAAAAAATATTACTAGAAATAGATTTTTGAAGGAAAAATATTACCAGCAATACATTTTTGAAAAAAAAATATTACCAGCATTAAAAATTTTGTCAGCATTAAATAACCCATTGAGGTTGATATGCCGTAAAACAAAACCAATATATACTGGGATAGATAGATAGATAGATAGATAGATAGATAGATAGATAGATAGATAGATAGATAGATAGATAGATAGATAAAAAATATGGCCAAGTAATAAAATAATCTTGTCGGCATTAAATAACCCATTGAGGTTGATATGCCGTAAAACAAAACCAATATATACTGGGATAGATAGATAGATAGATAGATAGATAGATAGATATAGATAAAAAAATATGGCCAAGTAATAAAATAATCTTGTCGGCATTAAATAACCCATTGAGGCTGATATGCTATAAAACCAAACAAACCAAACCATCAGGCGATGTGTGCAGGTAGTGTAATTGTTATCAATGTAAGAATTAGTATTGGTTAAAGCCGAGTTAAAATTCTGGCGTTGTGTGCTGCGTTCACTTTTGGGAAAAGGCATGAATCCGCCTCTCCCCCTGCATGGCAGCTAGTATAAAGATTACTATTTATTCGAAATTGTGGAGAAGGTAACGTGAAAATCACTCCACTATATTTCCCAAGAAGTCCTGGCAACTCACAAATCATAAAAGAAAATAAATCTTTGAATGGCTATCATCGACTACGTCCTGAAGGGATATGGCATTTAAAAAAAATTCTAATTACTCTAAATTGCAAACCGGAGAGAAGGCAAAACGAAACTACGTCATTCACTTTCCCAATTAGCCGTAGTAATTTACAGAGAACAAAGAAAAAAGGAGTCTGTTCAGAGCCATGATCGCCTACTTCCTGAAGAGTCTTGGCATTAAAAAAATGTTAATCAATTTAAGATCGCTGAAAATTGCTGTTAATGGATTCGAGAAAGAATCGTTTTGTTCTTTCCGCATTCTTCAAATTTCATTTTTTTTATTTGGATTCTTTTCATAAAATGTCATTAATTATAGAAAATAATTCAAATCTATTTTGAAAATAGACGTACTCTTGGTCGCCAAATAAATGTCGTCATTTCAGATTTGTTAATTTTCGGATTTTTCCATACACACCTAGCTTATGAGAAGACCATCCCCAACTCACCATTTATTTAGTTTTTGTTATTAACAGTCACCTCAATCAATAGGTTGCTATATACTTTGTTTTGATAGGTTGTTGTGGCTTGCACTGCTATCTTCCTTTTTATGAAATATCTTACTTGTTCGAATCCTATGAACAAACACTATATAAAAATAACAGCGTTCAAACTTACATTACATTATACGGACGATTGTCCCCATTTTTGTTGCACTGGTAAAAAATGGTTGCTGAAGACATTAGGTTTATAATACCCAGAAATTCATACACAGATGTCCTCAAGGACACATGGCACAGTGGATAAAGGCATTAGTTAGATCCACTGACAGGACCCAAAAACTGCGATTTCAAGGAAGTAGTTAAGGCAGTGGAGAACTTGGAGAGGGGAATTAACAGGAGATAACTGATAACTGACATCCATTGTACATGGTACGGGGAACTAGAACAATCTACTCCAGCGAGCGAACTAAAGGGTTCAATTCGATATTCCACCTGAAGAAGGCCGACCGAAACGTTGTGATAAATATGGCAACAAAGATGAGGACAATAGTCCGAATAATCTAGTGTACATAACACCTCATCTCAGAAATATAGACAGATACTGACAAATTGGATGTCCAACAAATGTATTGCGATTATTATTATTATTATTATTGTTTTATTTCCTTTGATTTCTGGTGTGTACTAATTTCTTTCCGGGTCCCGACCACAGACCTCAGGTCTAAAATGGCACCATGACATTTCCCACTGAGCAATTTTGGAAAAATTGTCAGACATGTTTTATATAGATAAAGCCCTTCGTAAGGTACGAGCTGTACTTGTGAGAACATTTTTTTTGCATTTCTCTAAGGCATAGAATCCCTTCATTGAGTCTATCGGAACCTTTTCTAATCAATCCGAGGACTCAGACTAAAACTTGAAATATTGATGGCCTAACGGGCCACATTTTTTAGATTTCCACTCCAAGATCCTTGTATTTTGATACTTTCTTGAAGATCTTCAAAGATACATTTGTTATTCATGATGACGGTCGTCTTCGAGTATAGAATCCAGAGGTTAGCAGTGAATATTTCGAAGACAGTAGAAAAGCGTTGTTCAGGTTAGCAGTGAATATTTCGGTAAAAAGTAGCAGAGCATAGTTCGTCCTTCTGTTTCTCTTCGCCTGACAAGCTGGACTGGACATTCAGTTAGAGTGAACAAAATGGCCGCCTTTATACACGACGGATTGAATATTCTACATCTTCTGATTGGTTAACTAGTACATAATATATACAAAAAACTGCAACAACATTACAATCTGCAGGAACTGATATAGGAATAAGAAAACACATTCTGTCTTTGTGTTTTTTGATCACGATATCTGGACGATTAATTTTGATTTCATCTGTGTATATTGTAAAGTCCCATAAAATTATTACAGGTCCTATCTTTGTAACTGGGTCAGAGAGATGTTGCATTTTCCTTCCCGTAAAAGTTGCAGATTTTATTATTATTAAAGGTCGAGGTACACGGCAAAATGTAATTTAATATTACACCGATAAAATAAACAACTTCGTGAAATATTTTTCCATTCCTAAATAATTATCATTCGAAAGTTTGTCAACGAAACAAACAGAATTGCATCGTAAGAAAATGAGAAAAATCTTTGTAAAGGCAAACTTGAATTTTCTCCTATTCAAGACAATCCCCCCCACAAAAAATAAATAGGTTTCAATCATGAAAAAAATTTTTTAAAAAATGGTCTTTCTTCGTCAATAGACTTTCTAGTACATGAAATCATTTCTTCCAGCCAAGTCTTGAGATGAGTCGATCAGATTTTGATTGTGGGGAAGTTTATGTGAGACAAAAAAAAAATCGTTTTCAAGTCAAGATAGCTTCAAGGAATAAAGAATATACCAAGTATGAATTCTTAGCATTTCTTTTTTTCGGAATTTCCAAATCCAGAGAAAATTAATGTTGAGATTTGCTGAACAGAAGATGCATCAAAAATTATTCTCGAAGAGTCTACAAAAAAAAATGCATTTTTAAATGATTCAGTGAGAAAACTTTCCTGAAGATTTCAAAGGCGAACAGGCAACAAATTAGTACATGTCTTCAATTACAGAATCACATTTTATCATATATATATATATATATATATATATATATATATATATAAAGTATAAAATGAAAAATAAATCCAGATGCATCCCTCTAGTAACCATTTTCAACACTCTTCCTCCACTATCTCAGATAATCAAAAGTCACTGGGAAATACTACATCTTGAACCAGAACTAAAAAATTTGTTTGAGGAACCCAACCTTTTAGCATATCGTAGACCAAAGAACCTTAAGGAAATCATAGGTGGGAACCAAATTTCAGACGATAAAGTAACCCGTGATAGACCAAGAACAAAAAAATAGGATTTTCCCTATTATGTAACAACAAAAGTTGTCTATGTTGTAACCACATTAAATACACCAATTAATTCATTAGTTCAATCACTAAGACTACTTTCAAAATCTACCACCACTCTAACTGTATAAGTCATAATTTACTTATTAGAATGCACACTATGCCAGCAACAATGTGGGAAAATCTGAATGGCCTTTTCACTACAGAATTAATAATTATCGGAATCGGATCAAGTCGGCTTTTTACGGAATATTATTACCTGTAAAACAATATTTCACGCCTAAAAAACATGATTTCGATAGCCATGCAAAATTCACTATTACTGAAAAAATAGAAATACACACAAAAGATTACCTTAGAAAAATAAGAAAAGAACATGATGACAAATGGATTCGGCGCCTGAAAACACTTTGTCCAGACGCACTTAACCATAGATTAAACAAAACCGAATTAATATATAATCCCATAGATCAACTCCCACCCACATTTCTCAACCACACGAGACAGATATGCTTGCCGAGGTGATGAGGCCTCCCAGATACACACACTCACACAAATATATACACATACCCACATCACACATTCCAAAAGCTACAATTATTTTAAGACATTTTTATGTTTATACATTCTTTTTTTATAGATACAAATATTTAAGTAAATGCTCTGTTTATAATTCAGACTGGTAAATGTTGTTTATACTGAATATTATAAACAGAGCATTTATTTAAATATTTGTATCTATAAAAAGAATGCATAAAAATAAAATGTCTTTATATATATATATATATATATATATATATATATATATATATATATATTATATATATTACCCGATGAGCCAAGGGTAATACGTGAGTAGAAGACGGAAGATGGGGTACTGAAATGCTATCGGTCAATTTTCAGTACCTCCTCATATGTGCTACAACGCAATCACACACAACGCGTGCTTGAACTTTTGACACTTACTCTTTTTCACGGCTTAAGAGAAAGAGAAAAAATGATCCGCCCGATCACAACGTCATTACAATGGCAAGCAATTCACAGATATATGTATATGTACACACACATATAAACAAACACACATGTATATGGAGGATAGCGAGAAGTGTAACTGTAGAGAAAGAAATAAGTGTGCGCTGGATGGTGTTTGTAAAACGGAAGGAGTGATATTTATAAAACAGAAGTGACGGACGAAAATAGCCAGAGCAAAATATATGTGGAGTGTACTGAAGGTACCTTCAAAAAGAAATGGTACAATTACAAGTCATCGTTCAAAATAGAAAGCTATAAAAATTGTACCATACTGTCCAGATACATGTGGGAATTAAAAGAAAGTAATAACAAGAGCCTAAATATAAAATGGAGTATAGTGAAGCTAGCCAATCCTTACAACATTAGCAATGATGTCTGTAGGCTGTGCCTGCAAGTAAAACTAGCGATAGTAATGTATCCAGACCAAGAAAAGCTGTTAAAAGGTCGGGGGTCATGTCGGGCTGTAGGCATACTAGAAAGTATATTTGGGGTTTATACCAACCCAGATGAGAGTACGAGATATAATGGAATATGTGTACACCTGTGTTACCCCTCACTGGAGTGTGATTGGCTGGTGTCCGTCATAAATACCGACGGACGTGTAGGAGAGTCAGAGCATTAGTCTGAAAGCTAAGTCTATAACGACGCCCATTGGACTACGCTATTGATCTACACTTCTTACCTACGACTACGACGCGTATCAGTCGATTACTTCTACCGTATTCTACTTGGGTATAGTAGCCAAATCCACTTAGCTACTTCGTTCAAATATATCCCTTTCCGGGATATATCAGTACGTAAATTTGTTTCCCTCTCAGTCACTCCACATTCAACTCTACTTCGCCATTCTTGCCTCACCCCTCCTCTTCTGTAACACTTCCGGTTGTGCGCACATAAACTAAGCTAATAAAGCCAATTAACAAACATCTACCGCCTGACGATACCTTAATGTTTGAAACCATTGTAGCGGGTGTGTAAGGGATTCCTAATTTTTTTTAAATATTTAAAGCTCTACACGTTCAATTTTTTAGATTGTGTATAGAACAGTCTTTAATACAACCGTCAGTGGTCGGACTCAATTCTGACCAACGATCGGTTAAATATATATGCGGAGACACGAGCCTCTAACATCCGGGCGTTCGCAGACTCAAAATTCTGCGAACGGTGAGCACGATTTAAATTCTGTTGGCTGCAGGACGAATTATTCCCCTGGTTTCTTTTCTGTTATGCACTGGGCACAGAGGCGACTGCATTTAGACATCCTGGAGTCTATCATTATTAACATGCAATGTCCTGCCCTGTGTAAGCAACGGAAGTTGAAATATAAATTGGCCCTATTCGGGAAAACAATTGCCTGACTGGGAAGAAAAATAGTACATTTTTCTCCCCCCAACCCCAATTGCCTACTCCAGCTTGACAATTTATGTCTTAATATCAGTTGTTGGTAAAAAGTTTTCATAGCAAAAACTTCGTTTTACAATGCCGACGATTTTGTTTCTGAAGAACTGTCGCCCAAAAGACGCTTTAACTCTTAAACGTGATACTTTGTATTTATTTTAACAATAAAATTATGATCCTTGTCCTTAAAACTATCTTGGCCTGGTGTGGCAAAAAAAACCTGTTTATATATATATATATATATATATATATATATATATACAGTGGGGGAAAGATTGGATTAAAAAATATGTATCAATATTATCATTTTCTTTCTTCGTTTAATGATAATGTTATTAAGCTTATTAGACGTTATGAAAAGAATTTACATAAAAGGAATAGACAACACTTGTCTATGTTATTTAATGAAACATGTATCAATATATATATATATATATATATATATATATATATATCCTCCATCCCTCCTTCATCGTCTTACTTTCTCCTATTTCCACCTTTCCTCCCTTACCCCTCACTCTTAGGAAGCTTGGAAGGGCTCTGCCTAAACTCTTGACCGTTGCTGTCGTTTAGGTCGAGCCATTACCTTAACACTTCAACATTCCTTCACCAACAAGAACTATTGTTTGCATTCTGTCACCCTTTTGCCTTTCCTATCTTTTCTTTACTCTTATACGTGCCCCCCTCTTAAAATGTTTCCCTTTTTTTCTTTTTTTCAAACAAATAGAAAAAAGGAAGTGACGTTCCACGAGCAGCCCGCTTACAAACAGAATTGTTCATAACCATTTGAGTGTTCACCAGTCGAGGTGCAACTAAATGCACCGAAAAGGTTGCATCTTTGTAGTGAGTAAATTGTTTTTGCCTATATGAAAAAAATTATAATAAATAATTATTGGTCTACTTCGGTATTGAACCATCTTTTGAATTAATGCTGTGAGCATTAGAATTAATATATTATTTTCGTTCTCATTACATTCGATATATATATATATATATATATATATATATATATATATATATATATATATATACTAATAGCATGACCCGGCGTTGCCGTGCTTGATTCAAAAATCGTACGCCTCATACAGCAATCGCTATCACTTGACTTAAAATATTTTTTGCCCTTCCTTGCCTTTTGAAAGGAGTGCCCTTTGCCATGCTGATGATGTTGCTACATGCCTTACTTCTTGCCTATCTCACACTGTGATTTTTTTCTAAGCTCTATACTAAACATTATATCTGTTACGAAAAAAGGACTAAACAAAATGAACACAAAACGATCAGCTTTAAAAAAGGACTCTGGAAAAACCGAATGAAAAAAGAATGTTAACAACAAATACTTTTTCACAGCCAACCCAGTTCTGCGGAATCAGAATCAACGTTGAGTTTAAGCAAGCGAATGAGCCAATTGGAGTAAAGTGCCATGCAGATTTAAATTGTTTCCACTTGTGACGAATGCAGCTATCGATTTTTTTTTTTTTGCATGCTAGCATGCTAGTTAATATTCGTGTCAGTCAGCTGTTGGCTCTCACGCTGGCCAATAGAATCTTCCTGCCTATTCGTGACAGCTATAGGCTCTCACTCTGGCCAGTAGAAAATGGGCACAAACTACATGAAAACTACCGTAGAAGCATGAAAAAATCGATTATTTCCACTATCGATGGGAGTTTGGAAATGCAACTTGGAGAATATGCATGTAAATTTTGGTGCAAATCCGTCGAAAATTGCGGCCGTGCATTCGTTACACACACACACTCACACACACACATCCTGCCTTATATATATATATATATATATATATATATATATATATATATATATATATGACACAAATATAAATCGTTAATGTCTAACAAAACAAGCATAAATTACAAGAGTTTAAGACGTTCAAAGACAAGCAAAAAGTATTTTAAATTATATATGAAGTAATTTGATAATTTCATTTGGTTGTTAGAAATACTCGTTCGATTTTTTTATGTTCTTCGAATGATCTCGAAGAATAATCTTTCATAGCATTTCTTCCTTCTTCGTAACGCTGGTCATCTTGGGAGACTATTGTCTGACGTTATTGAAATTTTATTTCAGATTAGACGCCCCCTTTGAGACGGAATGACAAGTAGACAAGAATAAGCTATTTCGGCATCTTATTCTCTTTGCTTTTAATCGAGGTTACGAAGCTGCCAAAGCTGCTTGAGACATTTGAGCTGTGAACGAAGATGACTTCATCACCGACAGAATAGCACAGAAATGATTTTCCTGTTTCAAAGACAGGAAGTTCGAACTCACAGACTTTCCGCGTTCTAGTCTACCTGTTCATTTGCACGCGCTGATTGCAGAAGTACCGCACCAGACCATCAGGGAACTAGCTAAGATGTCCAGCTCTCATCTTGCTGCTGCCTGTGCATCTTCCCTCAATGTTTAAGGTCCAGAAACACGGCGCATGGCTGCTACACGCATTGACCGAAAGGAACAAGCTCCAGCGCGCCTCCATTGCCACACGTTCATTCGCGGGACATCAGTCGGGAATAGGACAAAAATATTCCTTTACTGTATTGTCAGCGGGGATGAAAAATGCTGCCTTTACGTGAATATGAAGCAAAGAAAAGAATTGTTGAATGATGCGTCAAAAATATTAATAAGAAATAAATATAAAAATAAATTATAAAAAAATGAACGAATTTATATAACATCTTAATGCTTTGTTCAAAAGGAGTGATGCATTTTTTTAGAATGTTCCTTAAAGCGAATTCCTCCTGTTTGTATTTTTTTTCTGTATCTGGTTACGATGAAATCCTATATATAAAGTAGAGTGTACATGCGTGTTTTTTGTGCGTTTGTGTGTTCTCCGCTCCCACTGGTCCGATTTCAATAATTCATAGCTCATTCAAAAGCCTTAAAAAAGTTAGGCACAGGGAACGATTTTCGTTGAGCTCAGATTCAGGGTTGCCAGATTATGCGAGGTTAAAAACATATATTAATATATTATATTAGCCATTATCTTTGCTTTCATGGTTCAAGAGGAATAACTCTTATAAGCACAATTATCCAACGAATTCTGGGGTTAAAAAGCCCCATTTCTACTTTATAGTAATTTATACAGCAAAAGATCAATATCTGTACTATATTTTATCTACTTCTAGGTGATATCACGCTTCAATAAGTTTTGTCTTTTTGCTACACACATACACACACACACACACACACATATATATATATATATATATATATATATATATATATATATATATATCTGAAGAAATATAGTTTTAAGGTGTGCTATATTTATGGGATAAAGTGCTCAATATCAGAGATAGAGCATATGTAAATATAAATATAAAAGTGAACATTGAAGTCAACACTCAGAGGCGACAGGCTGTTTCATGCTGTACGCAATCTGAGTGTTAATTTTCAATGTTCCCTTTTATATTTATATTTATTTAGATATATATATATATATAAAGAAAATATACGGAAAAAACAAACAAAAATCTAATATGCAATCATGCTGTTTTTAATGTTAACATTAAAACAGCATAATTGCATATTAGAATTTTTGTTTGATTTTTTGTTTGTTTCGTATATTTTTCTTCATACTGTCGGATCTATATCCATATATTAGGCTTACATATATATATATATATATATATATATATATATATATATATATATATATATATATATATGTGTGTGTGTGTGGGGGTGTATAAACAAGATATAGAATCCATATAGAATAGGATATAGAAACGTTATTAACGACAGCGAATCACGTAATCAAGTCATATATATATATATATATATATATATATATATATATATACACCAACACCGTCCACAGTAAGAAACAAATTCTATCTCTTGTATCCTCTTTACTGTAAACCACGCGCATATGTATTGCCCTTTTCACATAAACACTCATATAACAACATTTCATTGTTTCTCACATATGTACACAAAGAGAATTTATATTTTATTTCAGAATTTTATTAACCCAAACAAAAAGACATTACGTTCCAATTTATGACCAATTGCTTGAATTCTTGTCGTTATATGAAATTAATGTTCATTTGTTGAAACTACGTTGTCTTTTTTACTGAATTTTATTCTTTCAAAGAAAATCGTTTGATTATTCTAAACGGCCGAATAACGCGCAGCCCTGCAACAATATTTTTATGTTATTGTATCAAATCCCAACACGACGAAATTTGACATTCCAAGCTCTTTTTATTGTTCAACTTTCTTCAAAAAGACAATTTTTTTTCATATTGAAAGCAACCTCAATAACAGCAAATAAATCTATTTTTAAAATATCTCTTCTTTCACAAACTCTTCATGAAACTAAATGTAAACAGTAAACACAACAACGGGGGTCGAAGGTGGTGTAGTCAATGGTTAAAAATGGATTATTTAAAGAAGTAAGAGGGTACAAATAAAAAAAATTGAAATTAATAAGTTTTTCTATTTCACAGAAGCAGACGGGAAGCATATGTATGTGTTATCGCCTCATCTATCTTCCAATTCTTTTTGTCTTTCGTTCTTTTTTTCTTTCTTTATTTCATTCATTCTTTCTTTTACTGAAACCAAATAGCATATCTGATATGTCTTTTCACTCTTTCGTCGCAACGAAAACAAAATAGTCCATTATTTAAAAAGTTTTGGCAGGACGTAATGTATGTGCTAACTAAGTAAGTAACAATAAGAATTCTAATATGATTTTAAAATTAGATTTATAATATCCGATTTAATTTTTTAAACCACGTTTTGGGGGAATTATGTGAAGCAAAATACTTCCGTTTTGAACATTAATTTGTGCAAATTGTTAATCAATCAAGGGCTACAGTTATTCGTCACTTATTGTATATTTTTAATAGATATTTATTGATAATTCCAGCTCCAGTTATTGCTAATTAACAAAACCAAAACGTTTAAAATCACGGTTGATTTAATTTAAATATAATTACAGTTTCTATTATAGAGGCGGGCAAATGTTTGAATAAAATCTATGAATGAAGTATGATTTATAATTTTAAATTAGTTTGAATCATTTGTTTTTTATTTTAATTTTTAATTTTAAAATATTTCGATCACACAAACACACACGCACATGTATTTATATATATATATATATATATATATATATATATAGAGAGAGAGAGAGAGAGAGAGAGAGAGAGAGAAAGAGAGAGAGAGAGAGAGGAGAGAAAGATTCTGTTTTAATTAAACTATTCCAAACTTCGAGCTATTTCACTTGATAAATTCAATCTTCCAGCTTCCCAAAGAATTACAGGATTTAGACAAAGGAATTCTAACAACCACACATACGCCACATTGATTCTTGAAATGACTGTTGAGGTCGAAAGTGCTTGAACAAAAATAACACAATATGGACTTCGGATAGTTTACCCACAAATAAATATCAAACCCGTCCTAGGAATGACGATAAACTACATTTGCTTCCTGGATAAGCTGATAAACTACATCCAACAACAAGGCCTCTGATCATGACGTTTAGAGGAGCTTGGAAGCACGTCTTAATTGCAGGTGTTCCCAAGCCCACCCTGACCCGGAGTGGTAGCACCTGTTAGGGTCCCAGCTATGGGCAAATAGTTAACCACCAAACTGGGCTCAAAACAAAAAGTGTAAAAATAGGTTTTACTGCCATCAATACATTTTTGTAAAAATATTACCAGCAACAAATTTTTGAAGAAAAAAATTAATACCACTAATACATTTTTGAAGGAAAACTGTGGTTTTTGTAAAAAATATTAACAACAAAAAAATCTTGTCAGTATTAAGTAACCCATTGAGGTTGATATGCCGTAAAACAAACCAAACCAAACCAAAATATCAAACAGCTTATTCGAAAATTAGTAAAATACAATAAAAAAAGGAAACAGACATTGTCGGTTTTATGTTAATCAAATTTCTTTGATGAATACTTGATGTCTAAATATATATATATATATATATATACATAAATATATATATATATATATATATATATATATATATATATATATATATATATATATTTGATGAAGTGTGATTTATAATTTTTAATCATTTTTTTATTTTTTATTATTTTTTTAATTTTTAAACATGTCACATATACCCGGATGCAACAGTAAAATTGTCCAATTGTTAGCTTAAGTTTTGAACCGTTGTATCTCAGAAAAGATATCGTACTGGAATTTTCCGAGGTTTTATAACACTATTGAACTTTAATTTGAGCAAAAAGAATGTATAATTACTCCCTAAATTTAACAGAAGAATCGTGATGAAATCGATCATAAACAAAAATGACATGTTCGTCATTAATTAATCATAGCTAAGGATCGGAAGCTCATGAAGGATTGATATAAAGTTCAAATATATTTATATATGTTATTCCAGGATCATTTTCCGATTTATTCAAGATGATCTTTGCCCTTTCTAACCTTCTAACTTTCTGTCCTGGAGTAACAAGTTGCCCCACAGGTTTGATGTACGACTTCATTTTCAAGTCTTTTTACACTGTTCTTTGGACTGTCATAGTTGAAACTCCTCTATCATGTGGCAAACGTATTATGCATTGAGTTTACTTCTAAGTTGAAACGATTGTTGTAATCTCCTGATCCACTTTTCCTATCTACTGTTACCCGCTTTTTAAAAATTATTCACCATTCTCTTGATGGATTTTGAATGAACTTTGATGATGGGAGGCAGAGTATAAATGTTGGTACTATTACTGAAGGTCTGAATGATCTTTTTCCTCTCACCATTGATCAGTTGAGAAAACAGTGAGGCTGACACAAAACGATTTTAACCAATTCGCTTTTACGACAAATGGTGTCAAGATGGCTAAATGTGTTATCTGAAAACCTGGTAAAAAAAACTCAATTAGTTTAGTGCTTTTTTCGATATTAAACATTTTGTGGGATGGACAATTATGATGTAACACGATTTAAACACACACACACACTCTCTTCTCTCTCTCTCTATATATATATATATATATATATATATATATATATATATAGAGAGAGAGAGAGAGAGAAAGAGAGGTGAGTAATTCAAATATTAGCAACCGTATATGCGCACGTTAGCGTGCATACACAGGTAAGCAAATCAATATTTACTAAATTTACTTCAAGGTGTAAGCAAAACAGTACGTAATGTGGTTAGACAGAGCTATTAATATATATATTAATAAATATACGTATACCTAAGTTTGGGGTGGGACTTAAGTTTCGTTGTTCTACCAACTCATCAGGCACGAAATATTACTTATGATAAGAAATATCATTTATCATGTCATATTTCGTTCCTGGTGAGTTGGTATAACAACGAAACTTAAGTCGCATTCCAAACGTAAGTATATGTATATTTATTAATATATATATATATATATATATATATATATATATATATATATATATATTGATGCATGTTTCATTAAATAATATAGACAACTTTTTTCTATTTATTTTAAGTAAGTTCCTTTCATATTGTCTGATAATCTTAATAACATTATCATTGGTAGACGAAAGGAAATCACCATATTGTTACATCTTTAAATCCAATCTAAGCTTTCAACATGCCTGGCCGCATACACAATTCTGGAAAATCCTTGTTGAAAACACAACTATACTTAAACATGAAAACAATAAACAAAAACTAAAAATTCTTAAAGCTATATACATAAAACAGTTGAAACCTAACCTGAACAAAATAAACTACGAAATCTCCACAAATATTCTTAAATGCCTATAATTGATAACAGTAGCCATTGGTTTATACCAACGGCTTCCCATACTTAATACTTCTCGCTTTCACTCTCGCGTGGTCATGTGTGATGTCACGAACTGCGACGCGATTTTCGCTTCCGCGTCTCGTATACACGAGTTAGTCGGTACTTTGGAATTTTTCATGCAACAAAAACAGACTATCATTATTGTTCCGTGTATTAGTTGATATATTGAAAAGTAATTGTCATCTCTGATAATGGCTTATGTAAGACGAAAGAAAAATTGCTGCCTATATATATATATATATATATATATATATATATATATATATATATATATTAATCCGTTGGTATAATCCAGGCGAGTCATATTGACACAACATACAATTTGAAATATGTTAAAACTGACTCACAAAAGAGCGCTCAATGTTTATTTTCATTAAATAGAGAAAAATTTCTTTACAAGTGGAATTAAGATAACTTTAGTTAATGACCATTTTCACCTACAAATTTTAAAATTTTGTCCGTTTGAAAAATTCTGCGAATTTTAAAATTGAAATTCGTAGGTGAAAATGATCATTAACTAAAGGTGTCTCAATTACACTTTAATATCTATATATATATATATATATATATATATATAATATAAAAGACTCAGACACTGATATTCCATGGTTATAATTTATTACATTGTAATCGTAATCACGAACAATTTCATCAGATCTCCAAATTCAAAAAATATTTTTACTCTGTCCTGGACATTGTGTTCTACCTGGGTTCTATCCGCATGGGAATTTATATATATATATTGACCACTAATATATATATATATATATATATATATATATATATATATATATATATATATATATATATGCTATATATATATATATATATATTTATATAACTCTGTCAGGAAAATAGCCTCTTTACTCCAAGAGTAACCTTTCTTTTTCTTTTTTACAGTGTACCAAAGATATTCATTCACTGTAGTTAACTATTTTTCTTCAAATTTCATACGAACTGCATATGCTCGTCCAATTAAATATCAGTTCTTCCGTTTACTGTGGTTCGTAAGCGAACTTCATGTCCGCCATTTCGTTAGCAACAACAAAATTCTTTAGTTTTTCTGAACGGTTCAAATTTTTCGGTTCCTTGGTAATTTGGTATTTCTCATTTCTTTCGACACTCCCAATCTCCAGCTGCAGACCAACATACGGTATTTACTATTGTATTTATGTGAATGGGGACATACCCATTATCGTCCGTAGGTAATCTACAACAGAAAAAAGAGAAAAGATAAAGAGAGAGAGAGAGAGAGAGAGAGAGTTAAGAAGTTTGTGATCATGGCTCTCCACAATTTCCTGTCCTTTATAACTCTTAATAAATTGTTTTTGTCATCTCTCCTAAACTTTATTACGCCATCTATTTACTAAAGATCTTTAGGTAGGTTATGCGTTCTTTACATCTGTCCCCCGTACGTTCAAACTGTCTTGTGAGTATCAGATTTTCCAAGCCATCTTTCCTCATTATGTGTTCTAGAAATTTCAATTATCTCTTTATGATATTAAATATAAGTGTTCTTTTTGTTTCCATTTTCTCTAAAACTTCGTCGTCCCTCCTATGTTTAGTCCATGGTATTCTCAGCATCCTTCTGTATAACCAAATCTGTGTTATTTCTAGTTCCTTCTTCATCTACGAGGAGATTGTTCAGAATTCACTGCCGCATAGGATGACCGACATTACATAACAGTTCAGTAGTCTATTCTTTCTTTCTAATGAAATCTTCCTTTTTCTTATTACATTAGCATTAATACAGACAATATCAATTTCTTATTTTTCGTAAAACGGGACAGCACAGCCAGGCAACAATGGTATAACAATGCAGCAGTGAAATGGTTCATAAGTAACTCATAGTGGAAATATTTCTGAAAACTTCGTTGTTTATCACATGTTCTGTCTATGGTATTCTCAGTAACTAGAACCAAATTACTGTTGCTTCAAGTTTCTTTTTCATTTACTTAAGATCAGGAAGAGACAGTTAAAATTTCTAGGGCACATAATGAGGAAAGAGGGCTTAGAAATTTGTCACTGACAGGACGTAATGAAGACAAGAAAGACAGAGAAAAGCAGCGCATAGCCTACCTGACAATATTATGTAAATGATTTGTATAAACAGGGATTAGGAGCGATAGCAGAAAAGCAAAATTTGTTAAGAGCTACAAAAGACAAGAAATTGTGGAGAGCCATGATCGCAAGCATCCTGAAGGGACACGGAACATAGAAGAAAATTACAATATTTTCCGGCTTACAAGACGAATTTTTTTTTCCTAAAAATACCCTGAAAAATACGTGTGCGTCTTCCAAGACGAATGTAAAGCAACGCCCAGGCTCAAGTAACCTTGGACGGTCACCTAATTGGCTTAAATGATAGGGACGTGGTGAGTCATTACGCTATAATGTTAGCTATCTGTCTAATATTTTATATGCTGTAACCTCAGTACTTAGCTTTTACAAATATTTCCCAAACTATAAACCTTCCTCTAGCCGAGCCACAAGATTAAACATGCTCTGTTTACTATCAGCGACGGGAGACTTTCTGCTCTTGACTAGTGTGTTTGCCATACAAACAAAAACGGGTGAGTGATTAATGTAAACAATACGTGGCACAATTATGTTGAGAGACGCATGATGAATGTGTTGTATGAGAATTACTTCTTTTTTCTTAGAAATTTCTTTCCAGTATTAGGTTGCGTCTTCCAAGCCGCAGCGTCTTGTAAGCCGGAAAATACGGTAACTAAAAACTAATTGAAACTGGCTTTGAGCGTTTGTATACGCTATTTTATCAGATAGATTAAGAAATTTTTAAATGTTATTTTTTTCTTGTGCCGTGAGAGAAACCCTTCTTTTCAGAAAAAGTGTTTTTTTGTTTTATTTTGTTTTGTTTTGTTTTTTGGGGGTTTGGGGTTTTTTTTTTTTTTTCACAATCTTAACTGATTTTGTTCATCGACCTAAAAGTACTTCGACAGTTCAAGTCGATTTCCATTTTGTGCAAGGGCAAAATCGGAACCTTTGCGTGTGCTCTTAATTCTGCAGACAGCTTTAAAGGTTTTAAATCCGCCCATAACACCTCTTCGGAGTCACATAAACACTTAACTCTGTTGTAGAAAGGTCTTCAAATTTCGCCTGATGCAAATTTCACAAATTTCGCCTGATGCAAATTTTCTCTCTCTCTCTCTCTCTCTCTCTCTCTCTCTCTCTCTCTCTCTCGAAAGAAAAGCTACAGAGACAAGACAAAATCGAGGCTGGTTGAATTGACCAACTAACGATGCTAAAGAACATTTCTGTCGATAGCAATCGGCTTTCAGTCACTTAAGGCTTTTTAATGGTAAAATCGCCATCCATGTATACTTTGCGTGTGAGAAAGATACACTCCTGCGTGTTCTGTAAAACGGAAGTGTCGGCGTAACGATTTGTAATATTTATGAATCATTTCCGGTCGAATAGCGATATACTCACATTAAGTGTAAGAAGCCGACAATAAAACCGATAAATTAGCAAAAAGATGTCATTTAAATTTACTCATAGAATAAAATTATAGTTCCTGCACCTGCTACTGCTTTCTTTCTTTCTTTCTTTCTTTCTTTCTTTCTTTCTTTCTTTTTGGTTTTCTACCTTTCTTTTTCTTTTTTTTTCTTTTCTTTTTTCCTTTCTTTTTTGGTTTTCTTTTCCTTCTTTGTTATCTTTTTTTCTTTTCTTTTCCGTCTTTTTTCCTTTCTTTAAATCTTCTTGAAATTAGTTGTTTCCTTATACGGAAACATACGGCATTCATTGAGTGAACAGTTAGCTTTACCGTCGGTTGAAAAACGTAAAATCTTTCTCTTAAAACAGGTTTTCAGGAAATTAGGTTTCTTAAGCCCAATAACTGCAATCGCTCTTTTTTGGCGGGGGGGGGGAATAATGTCCGATTTCAGAATCAACATTTATTCTTAAGTAAATGCATTTAAACCGTGTTTAAATCAATCAAAATAGCAACTCTGAACATATAAACATTTCTGCCATCAAGTTACAACCTTATGACTTTACAATAAAACTTTAACGGTTTGGATGCCTTTTATTGTGATGAAATAACCCAACTTCCCCATTCACGATAATGGACGGACTGGTTGCCGATTAAGTACGACCACAGCGGACAGTCAAGAGGTCTTCGTTTGTTAACACCTATTGAGGTTAGCAGACTCACTACTCTGTCTCTGTATTTGACACACCTACATCCGATTATAAACCTATTATTGAAACCCAACGCTCGTGTTACTTTGTTTATTATATCTTGCACGAGATATAACACCTTTGAATTCACTTTCTGCATCTTCTTTGTAACAGAATGTCTTTTGGCTAAAAAAAAAAAAAGATGGCCGACAGATCAGTGGGTGAGGCAAAGTTCCGTATCTCAAGTCAGTGAGCCTCTGAAGTGTCATCCTGGCAATATGGCGTTGTCATGAAACAGAATTAGACATCGGTGATTAACCAGTTTCGGTCGCATTTTGCTTAACCGAATGTGTATTCCAACTAGTCACTGGCAATAAACTTCCAGAGAGCTGTAATGGATAATGCCAGTACCAGACAGTTACCATAATCTTCTGTTTGTGTAATTTCGGCTTTGAAAAGTTCTTTGGGAGCTTCGTCATGATCAAGCCATTGAGCCGATGGTTTACGATCTGTTGAAAATGCAACACACGAGAATCCTCAAAGAAACACAACGCGTGCCTACGGCTACAGTACGCACAATTTATTTTTTGATAATGACTTTGGAAAGCCGAAAACGCACAGAGGAATACGGGGCAGTTTATGTTAAAATTATTCACGGAGAAACTGTCAGAACCGTAAAAAAAGTAAATTAAATAATAACAAACAATAATAAACCAAAAAAATTTCCTTGCCCTTCAATCAAACTAATAAATGAGCGAGCAGAAACACACACACACATAATAATAATAATAATAATAATAATAATAATAATAATAATAATAATCGAAAATGTGGCATATGGGAACATCAACAATCCCTGTTGTAGTTTGGCGCCCTAGGACTGGTTGGAAAAGATTGCAGTAGACTAATTGAAGGGATTCCTGGAAGTCCATGCCTCAAGGAGATGCAAAAAATTGTTCTGACAAGTACAGCCCACAATTTATGAAGGGCTTTATCTATGTAATTTTTTTTTTTTTTTTTTGTCGGAAGGTGTCATGATGCCATTTCTAACCTTAGTTCCCTGGGCGGGACCCGGAAAGAAATGTGTAAACGCCAGAAATCAAAGAAAATGAAAATAATAATTATAATAATGTCATCTATTGATGTACGTAGAATTCTATAATTCAACGTATGGCACTGTAAATAGATTTTCTACCAATGAAGTTCCTCAGTAGTTATCGAGATCAATAATTATTGAATTGGAAGAAATTTAAGCTCACAATGTCGACTCAGATTTTCTTCATTTTTCATGGGCCAAAAATCAGCCAAGAATAATTGTATTAATTATTACAGAATGTATATTTTATTATTTTATAAACACTTAAAAAATAGGCCAAATAAATTTTCAAATGATCTGTATATATATATATATATATATATATATATATATATATATATTATGAAATGGACAAATTTCGACAATTATTTTTAAGATATTTTTTTATGTTTATATATTCTTTTTATAGATACAAACATTTAAGTAAATGGTCTGTTTATAATAAACGGTATTAACAACATTTACCGTCCTGAATGTCCGAGAAATTTTCATAGAAAATATGCGTCCTCCGACATGAATCGAAACTATATCCTATACTGAACCGTCATATAGCCTGACGTGCCTTTAACCGATTTGACCACAGTAGAGCGTCCGATTGGCAAGGTCGATTCTACTATCTTTAAACGACTGCCTTCCATGATTCTCTCACGTACATTCATATCTGCTCAATGCGTATCCAAACAAATGACGTCATACATTATGAAATGGACAAAGTCCGACAATTATTTTTTTAAGACATTTTTTATGTTTGTACATTCTTTTTATAGATCCAAATATTTAAGTAAATTCTCTGTTTATAATAAACAGTATTAGCAACATATACAGGCCTGAATGTCCGAGAAATTGTCATAGAAAATATGCGTTTGTTTACATTTGTTTATATATATATATATATATATATATATATATATATATATATATATATGTGTGTGTGTGTTTTAATCAATTCAATCTAAGCAAGGCGACAATGCTACTAAGACTTTAGAAAGAACTAGAACCCCAATCCTAAACAGGAAACAAAGTATACACCTCTACTAGTGTTCAAAAGACTGGGATGGGATGTGAACAGGATCATAGGCGAACCTATCTACTTCTATTAATAGAAGTAAAATGTTTGTTACTTAGCTGACTTATGCTATCTTCAGCATCCCGACTCCAGTGTTTCGTAGACGGAACCGCCCGTCCACTCGTCAGTGGATATCAGGAATTTGACTGATTTTTCTTTCTTATATGCTCTTATCATCTTATCATTGGTGCAAGTTTTTTCACAGAATTTTACTCATATATATATATATATATATATATATATATATATCAGCAGTAAATTGTTGATAAAAGCTGAAGAGTGGAAAGAGTGAAACTCTGGAGTCAGGATGCTGAAGATAGCATCAAACACCTAAGTGACAAGTTTTTAATCATATTAATCCCATACACACACACACACACACATACAATATATATATATATATATCAAATATGTGGTGCAGTTCAATTTATATTACAATAACTCATTCATACAAAAAGTAGATTAGTTAAGTTAATGATATAAAATGGCGAAAACTCCTTCGCAAACAAAATTTTTAAATTTGCATTAACCTACGAACCACTCGATGAATGTTATGATCCTTGTTTTTAATAACTATAAGCAGTATAAGTTTTTTTTTAATACGCGCATAAGTACTTTCAACTGTACATTCATTCATCCTCAGGAATGGAAATTATTTAGGTTTTAGTAAAATTCAGGTAGCATCCGAGACGAAAAAATTAAATTCGAATCAAAATATGTTTTTGTTTTTTTTTTGTTTCTGGAATGTGTTATTGTTAACGGATACAAAGTTTTGGATTCATTGTAATATATATATATATATATATATATATATATATATATATATATTTCTATGAAATATATATATATATAGAGAGAGAGAGAGAGAGAGAAAATTTTGTCATATTAATCCCATACCCATATATATATATATATATATATATATTCAAGCATATTTGGTTAAATAACTTAGACGTATTAGTCTATTTATTTTAGTTTTAATCCTTTCATGTCCACGAATTAATTTCTTTGTGGCGTTCAGTATTATTATTTTTATACTTTGTTCCAACTCTATTGCCAGTGTTTATTCTTTTTCATTCAAGCTTTCATTTTGTTCTTCTTGATTCTAATTTTCCCACCATTACACATTCTTTCTACAATTTTTCCTTTCATTTTCTTCCTTCTTCTGTTTTTCTTTCCTTCGTTCCCCATTCGCTTCCGTTTCTTTTACACCTGTTCGACTTTTTCTTATCTAATACATACTTCTAAAATTCTTCTTCATTCTATCAACAACAGCCGCACATCGATGAAACGGGTATCATCGGGTGACATATATCAAATTTCTATGCCAAAAAATGAAACCTACTGAGGAAGGGCTGTAAATTTTCAACAGTTACTTAACAGGAAGCGGCCAATAAGATGGCACACTATGGAGTTCAGATGGGCAACGGCAAGTAAACGCACTTATTAACAATTTCTATGGACTCAGTTGCACTAAATGTTGGTGTCATTGCGCATGCGCTTTTTAGTGCATAAATTCACATCTCGTTTGCATCTGCATTCGGGGGACGATTTGAAAGAAACACAGATGCACTAATAATCCTCTGCACGCAGTTTAATCAGTAGGATTGTTCGCCTTGACACTTATTTCAATTGTTACTCACTTGGCTCTCTTGTTTGTTTATACATATATCTTTGTCGCTTTCGTTAAAGATCATTTTTGTTCCTTAGTTAGTCAGCATGTACGTAACGCCCTGTCATTACATCAGATAAACAATGGACCATTTCTTGTATCACTGCGTGGAAAGACCTGTAGTAGCTTGCCGGAAGAAAAGATATATGAAACGAACTGTTTAGTTTTAGAGAAGTTAGAGGAGGTGATTACACTTTCGTGTGTTTTATCCTCTCCTTCGATGAAAAGAAAAACCTTGTCAATTTTAAATATTTTTATTTGTATCCTTTTTTTAAAAAAATAATGACCCTCATTCATATTTATTATCGTTATTATAATTTTTTGTTAAAGTTGTTAAACTCAAATATCTGACGAGACAATAGCAGATTTTCCTAGGATATTGTACAGTAGTGGAACTTGTAAGGAGCTTATTTAATAATTAACTTAACAATTAAGATTCGTCAGAAAATTTCCCCGGACACTGTTAGATCCTTGTATTTTGATAGTTTCTTGAAGATCTTCAAAGATTTATCACAATGCAGGTAATTTCTAGTTAGCAAGCATTGGGTCTGTGCATCAAGAATAAAAGCTTCCGTTGTTTATGATGCTGTAAGAACCAGGAGTTGCGTCCCCTTCCGCAATGGGCTGTTGAGAGAAGACCTTCTACTTAGAGTAAGTGGTGCTGACTATTTGCAAATGAACGATACTGGGCAGGTATTAGTCAATAGTAAGCGTGGCTCTGGAACTGGGAGAGCTATAGAAGCCCCAGGAGTCACGTCCCCTTCCACAATGGGCTGTTGAGAGAAGACCTTCTACTTAAAGTAGGTGGAACAGACTATTTCCATGTGAACAATACTGGGCAGGTATTAGCCAATAGTCAGCATGGGTCTAGGATTAGGAGAGCTATATGATACCTATGTTTTTCTCAGTCGAGAGCGGCACTCTCAACATAGAGAGGCTCTGCTTGTCGACCGCTCTGCCTCCGGGCGGAGATCAACTCGGACGAAGCTATGCCGAAGGGCAGAGTCTCGTCCGGGGAGGTAGACTGCTACCCGAGCCTGTGTACACGGAGTCTACGGGCAATTTTTGCCCGAGTTCACTGGCTCAGAACCCCCCACATAAAAAATTGGCCTTGTTCCGCATCCTACCTTGTAGGGAGGTGGGTAAATACAGAGGTGCTCTCGACGTGCGAAAACCAGATAAGACGAACCCAAAGAATTATTATCGTCAATAAAAAAAGTCCGTTATTATTCCCTAAAAGAAAGTTCTTCATTCAAAAGTCCTAATTACTATCGTATTTGGCGTTGCAATAAGATTCCAATCTTTTTTTTCTAATCATCAGTTTTGCAGCTCATAGTTTGGTTTGGTTTGGTTTGTTTTACGGCATATCAACATCTCTATGGGTCATTTAATGCCGACAATATTTTTTATTGCTGGTAATATTTTTCAAAAATGTATTACTGGTAATTTTATTAATGCTTCTATTCCTAATTCTTCCATAACCTATATCCCTGGTGTGTCTTAGTGGCTTTACTGCCTTGCTTGGGGTGATTCCGATTTTTAAAACATTATAAGGAATCATCTAAATAATCACTATTCCTTTGATAGCTGAAACAATGTAACAGAGAATTGGGTTAGGCCGACAAAAGACTCCGAGTTGGTTGAATGTGGTGGTGTAAGAACCAGGAGTTGCGTCCCCTTCCACAATAGGCTGTTGAGAGATGACCTTCTACTTAGAGTAGGTGGCGATGACTATTTGCCTATGAACTAATAGTTAGTGTGGGTCTGAAACTGGGAGAGCGATATAACACCAGTGTTTTTCCCAGTCGAGAAAGGCGCTCTTGGCGTAGGGAGGCTCTGTTTGTCGTCCTCACTGTCTCCGGGCGGAGAATAACCCGACGGAGAATAACCCGGACGAAGCTATGCCGAAGGGAAGAGTCTCGTCCGGGGAGGTAAACTGCTACCCGACCCTGTGTATACGAGGTCTAGGGGCAATTTTTGCTCAAGCTCACGGGCTTGGATTTCCCACACATGAAAATTGGCCTTGTTCCGCATCCGGCCTTGTGGGGAAAATACCGAGGCGCTCTCGTTGTAGAGATGCTCTGTTTGCCAACCTCTCTGTCTCCGGGCGGAGAATAACCCGGATGAGGCTATGCCGAAGGCTAGAGTCTCGTCCGGGGAGGTAGACTTCTACCCGATCCCGTGTATACGGAGTCTACGGGCAATTTTGCCCGAGTTCACGGGCTCGGAAACTCCTCACATAAAAATTGGCCTTGTGTCGCATTCTACCTTGTGGGGAAGTGGGTAAATACAGAGGCGCTCTCGACGTGCGAAAACCAGATAAGACGAACACAAACATTTATTATCGTCAATAAAAAAAAATTCCATTATTATTCCCTAAAAGAAAGTTCTTCATTCAAAAGTCCTAATTACTATCGTATTTGGCATTGCAATAAGATTCAAGTCTTTTTTTATATATCATCAATATTGCAGTTTGTAATTTTCTTCCATGTTTACGACTCGATCGAAATTAAGAAGTCGAAAACTTTGAACCGTTCACGTCTTTGATAATTTCTTCGTCTGTTTCGCTAGAAGTGATTCTCCGATCCTTTCATCAAAGGTTCTGCAACGGACAATGCTTGGAATATCTATTTCGATAACGTATTCAATTTCGTTCCTGTCAAGACAATATATGCGAATGCGGGAAAAATAGATATCGAACTGTTTGTTTTTCCCCCTTTTCTAAACATGTACGCTGTGAGAAGAGCAACAAATATGATAAAACCAATATAACAAAAGGCGATAAATATCCTATCAGTTTCGTAATGTATGTATGTTTAGCTGGTCACTCGTATTTGAGGATACCCGTCTAATAGGGTGGCTAGCCAATCCCTGTTGCAGACTCTTGCTCAGACTCATTTGATAAACATATATATTATTCAACACATGCCTACGGTTTATAGTGCAGGCCATAGTTACAGTTTCTGGGAAAGAGCGTGTTATCTAGCGTGATCAGCAATTTCAACAAGGCCAGCACGCTCAGGCCCTCAGCTACGATGACTTGTGACTTCGTGCTAGCACAGCTATGTACGGGCCCAAGGGTTCCATCTATCCAATTTCACTCACAAGGCTTGGGTCAACCCGTGGTATGTTTTTCAGGCACTTTCCAAAGGTGCCACGCGCTGGGATCGCCCCCTCGAGTCCGATAACATCAAGAAGTCTGCTTCTTGACAAATCGACCATGGTGAGATTCGAACCCGGGAATGCGAATATTCTAACCACTCGGCCACGTGCCCATGGTTTTGTACTACATAAAACACGCCTTTCAATGAGAAAGTCTTTATGGGGATCGCAGTCAACACGTTTATTTCTCAGTCTTTTATCTTGATTTGCTTAGTGTTGTAACCCAAAATATTAGGAACAACACAATATAACAAAACATATTTTGAAAGACAATATTTGTTTTTATTCTCACTGACCAGGATACAGCAGGATTGTGTTGTATAAACAATTCACTGTCTACCGGTGGTGTATTGTCCAGCAGCCATGTTGTTGTCTCCCAGGACACTTTTTCCGTGAAGAGTCCATGATTTGTTAGGGAAGAGTTGTCTCCCTTAACACTATAAAACTCTGATTCCTCTTTGAAGGTGCATTATCTAAAAAATATTCCTAAACCGATATAACACTAATGGAAACAATGACAATGCCATACAAAATTTCTCATTCAGAAATCAATATATTTGCTTATCTGAAGTAGAACTGTTTTTCATGAGGATGCTTTGTGTTATGGGCTCTTACTCATAATAATAATAATGGACTATTCCATACTTAATAAATACTGCGCCTCGGGAGTAGGCAAGGAGTCAATCGTTCACATTTTGAGCGACTGTTCGGTTCAACTCTCTGTCTACGGACGGAGAGGAACCCGAAGGAGGCTACGCCGACGGAGTCTCCTTCGAAGGGCGGAGCCTGAAACCGTTTATACTTTCAATGGGCTAGGTAAAAACCGGGCCCCACGACACCCTCGTGGAAACCAGTCGTTCACTTCTGAACAGGTAATGGTTGAACTCTCTGCCTCCGGGCGAGGAGGAACCCGAAAGAGGCTACGCCGAAGGGCCTCGTTCGGGGAGCCGGCCCTTTTATACGGGTTCAATGAAATTTTTGGGCCGCCCACGTCCAGAGAACCCACAATAAATAACCGACCTTGTGCCACACGACACCCTCGTGGGGGGGTGACTGAATATCGTCACTCAGTAGTTCAAGTCGAGTCAAGAGTCGAATCAGAGGCAGTCCGAAACAGAGTCGCGTTCAGACAATTACTGCAAGACATTGGAATAGTGATACTGGTCGAGACTACATTGTTCTCTCTACTAAACCTCATTGTTCATACTAACACTTCTACTTCTCTGTATATATTCCTGTTTGTAATATATCTGTGTTATTCCATACCTGTGTTCGAGTTCTTTATTATTGGTTCTACTTTAGACTATCATCCGTGGTACAAGGAATCGGACCATAACACTTTGTTAGATATATAATATTTTACGTATTAACTATGTAATATTTTACGTAATGGCTATCTAATATTTCACGTATTAGATATCTATATTACTTATATTAATTAGTAATTATATTAATATATATTACATAATATATACATTCTTATTCGCTCTATTTATATTAGTAATATTTTTACTTATTAGCTATCTAACCCCAGCGACCCTTCTATGTTTTTGTTACCTTTTCTTACACGATTTATAATTGCTAGATATATTCCATTCGGAAGGGTTGTGAGTAGACTAACGGTTTACAGCGCGATACATGATTAGAAAGGAGGGTTAATCCTCATGGGGCAGACTGAGGGTAAGAGATATAGGGGAAGGCAGCGATCCACCTACCTAACGAACGTGTGAACAGATGTCGAAACGGGTTGAAGGGGTCTTAGCAAAGGGAGAAACACTTCTAAGGGCCATGAAGGACAGGAAGGCTTGAGGGCCTGCGATCGCCCATGACCTGAAGTGACACAGCACAGAACAAATAGAATGGCATCTGAGTTCAAATGACATCTGAGAATGACATCTTTCCACCATTATTCTTGGAGAAGACATGTATTGATGTCCCCTCGTTGGCTATGATTGGGTGATCTAGCTATGGTTAGCAGTCTAGGAGCAAAACAACTCTGATCAAAACCGTGACAAAATGCAACAAGAAACGAATGCACTATCTTCCCCAAGGACAATCATAGCAAATGTAATGTTTGAAGATATTTCAAGAAAGGAAGATGTGGAGTGCCATGTCCTTTATGGCCGGAAGCAACATGGGATTTAAGTTTATGATCATTTCGAAATATTACCTAGAATAAAGATACGAATCCATCGCTTATCTGTTTGCATGATTTATTAACATGGTGGCGAGTTTCCTCTGTCATTTTGTTGCATTCAGATTTAATTCTTTCTTTAATATCTCTTAGGCGCGACTAATAAACAACTGATTTCAAATGGCCCCACAGAAAAATCCAAGTGTGTTATGGCAACTGAGTTCAAATGATATCTGAGAATGACATCTTTCCACCATTATTCTTGGAGAAGACATGTATTGATGTTTATTTATTTTTCAAACTTTCTAAATTTGGTTAAAAACATTATTTTTTCTGGCGTCAACGGTGGTGCAGACATTTTTATGGGAAATTAAGCGTCTTTTTGCAGTGAAAAGAACGTTGATTTCAAAAGTACGTCCATGGTCTTGTAAAATTTCACCTTTCATGGCAGATCTATTATCACAATATGGGAATTTTTAATCAATTCGCCTCAGACAAGGCGATAACACCACGAAGACGCTATCGACCATTGGAAGTAAAAGAGAAAGAAAAGAATTTAGAAAGAAGCAGAAACCCAATAATAGGATAACTTTCAGAGTTTAGGCGGAGACGTTAGCAGTATAGAGTTGAAATAGAATTTAAAAGGAACAGGAAACAAAGTTATTTTAGTTGTGACCTGTAGCACTGAAAAAGATTTTGTCTAAGCGAAGGGACCTATAATTTTACTGCCTACAATGCTAGTACAAATCATTATTCCGGAACTCCTCTCTTGGCTTCTAGCGTCCTGAGTATGACGATAAAATACATCGGCGTCCTGGGTATGACGATAAACTTCATCCGCGTCCTGGGTAAGGCGATAAACTACATCCGCGTCCTGGGTATGGCGAAAACCAGATAAGACGAACCCAAAGAATTATTATCGTCAATAAAAAAAGTCCGTTATTATTCCCTAAAAGAAAGTTCTTCATTCAAAAGTCCTAATTACTATTGCATTTGGCGTTGCAATAAGATTCCAATCTTTTTTTTTCTAATCATCAGTTTTGCAGCTCATAGTTTGGTTTGGTTTGGTTTGTTTTACGGCATATCAACATCTCTATGGGTCATTTAATGCCGACAATATTTTTATTGCTGGTAATATTTTTTCAAAAATGTATTACTGGTAATTTTTATTAATGCTTCTATTCCTAATTCTTCCATAACCTATATCCCTGGTGTGTCTTAGTGGCTTTACTGCCTTGCTTGGGGTGATTCCGATTTTTAAAACATTATAAGGAATCATCTAAATAATCACTATTCCTTTGATAGCTGAAACAATGTAACAGAGAATTGGGTTAGGCCGACAAAAAGACTCCGAGTTGGTTGAATGTGGTGGTGTAAGAACCAGGAGTTGCGTCCCTTCCACAATAGGCTGTTGAGAGATGACCTTCTACTTTAGAGTAGGTGGCGATGACTATTTGCCCATGAACTAATAGTTAGTGTGGGTCTGAAACTAGGAGAGCGATATAACACCAGTGTTTTTCCCAGTCGAGAAAGGCGCTCTTGGCGTAGGAGGCTCTGTTTGTCGTCCCTCCTGTCTCCGGGCGGAGAATAACTCGACGGAGAATAACCCGGACGAAGCTATGCCGAAGGGAAGAGTCTCGTCCGGGGAGGTAAACTGCTACTCGACCCTGTGTATACGAGGTCTAGGGGCAATTTTGCTCAAGCTCACGGGCTTGGATTTCCCACACATGAAAATTGGCCTTGTTTCGCATCCGGCCTTGTGGGGAAAATACCGAGGCGCTCTCGTTGTAGAGATGCTCTGTTTGCCAACCTCTCTGTCTCCGGGAGGAGAATAACACGGATGAGGCTATGCCGAAGGCTAGAGTCTCGTCCGGGGAGGTAGACTGCTACCCGATCCCGTGTATACGGAGTCTACGGGCAATTTTGCCTGAGTTCACAGGCTCGGAAATCCTCACATAAAAATTGGCCTTGTGAATGGCAACTGAGTTCAAATGATATCTGAGAATGACATCTTTCCACCATTATTCTTGGAGAAGACATGTATTGATGTTTATTTATTTTTCAAACTTTCTAAATTTGGTTAAAAACATTATTTTTTCTGGCGTCAACGGTGGTGCAGACATTTTTATGGGAAATTAAGCGTCTTTTTGCAGTGAAAAGAACGTTGATTTCAAAAGTACGTCCATGGTCTTGTAAAATTTCACCTTTCATGGCAGATCTATTATCACAATATGGGAATTTTTAATCAATTCGCCTCAGACAAGGCGATAACACCACGAAGACGCTATCGACCATTGGAAGTAAAAGAGAAAGAAAAGAATTTAGAAAGAAGCAGAAACCCAATAATAGGATAACTTTCAGAGTTTAGGCGGAGACGTTAGCAGTATAGAGTTGAAATAGAATTTAAAAGGAACAGGAAACAAAGTTATTTTAGTTGTGACCTGTAGCACTGAAAAAGATTTTGTCTAAGCGAAGGGACCTATAATTTTACTGCCTACAATGCTAGTACAAATCATTATTCCGGAACTCCTCTCTTGGCTTCTAGCGTCCTGAGTATGACGATAAAATATATCGACGTCCTGGGTATGACGATAAACTACATCCGCGTACTGGGTATGGCGATAAACTACATCCGCGTACTGGGTATGGCGATAAACTACATCCGCGTCCTGGGTATGGCGATAAACTACATCCGCGTCCATGGTATGGCGATAAACTACATCCGCGTCCTGGGTATGGCGATAAACTACATCCGCGTCCTGGGTATGACGATAAACTACATCCGCGTCCTGGGTATGGCGATAAACAACATTCGCCTCCATGGTATGACGATAAACTACATCCGCGTCCATGGTATGAAGATAAACTACATCCGCGTCCTGGGTAAGGCGATAAACTACATCCGCGTCCATGGTATGGCGATAAACTACATCCGCGTCCTGGGTATGGCGATAAACTACATCCGCGTACTGGGTATGGCGATAAACTACATTCGCCTCAATGGTATGACGATAAACTACATCCGCGTCCATGGTATGAAGATAAACTACATCCGCGTCCTGGGTAAGGCGATAAACTACATCCGCGTCCATGGTATGACGATAAACTACATCCGCGTCCTGGGTATGGCGATAAACTACATCCGCGTCCGGGGTATGGCGATAAACTACATCCGCGTACTGGGTATGGCGATAAACTACATCCGCGTCCTGGGTATGGCGATAAACTACATTCGCCTACATGGTATGGCGATAAACTACATCCGCGTCCTGGGTATGGCGATAAACTACATCCGCGTACTGGGTATGGCGATAAACTACATCCGCGTCCTGGGTATGGCGATAAACTACAACCGCGTCCTGGGTATGGCGATAAACTACATCCGCGTATTGGGTATGGCGATAAACTACATCCGCGTCCTGGGTATGGCGATAAACTACATTCGCCTACATGGTATGGCGATAAACTACATCCGCGTCCATGGTATGAAGATAAACTACATCCGCGTCCTGGGTATGACGATAAACTACATCCGCGTCCATGGTATGGCGATAAACTACATCCGCGTCCTGGGTATGGCGAAAAACTACATCCGCGTCCTGTGTATGGCGATAAACTACACCCGCGTCCTGGGTATGGCGATAAACTACATCCGCGTCCTGGGTATGACGATAAACTACATCCGCGTCCATGGTATGAAGATAAACTACATCCGCGTCCTGGGTAAGGCGATAAACTACATCCGCGTCCATGGTATGGCGATAAACTACATCCGCGTCCTGGGTATGGCGATAAACTACATCCGCGTCCTAGGTATGGCGATAAACTACATCCGCGTACTGGGTATGGCTATAAACTACATCCGCGTCCTGGGTATGACGATAAACTACATCCGCGTCCTGGGTATGGCGATAAACTACATTCGCCTCCATGGTATGAAGATAAACTACATCCGCTTCCATGGTATGAAGATAAACTACATCCGCGACCTGGGTAAGGCGATAAACTACATCCGCGTCCATGGTATGGCGATAAACTACATCCGCGTCCTGGGTATGGCGATAAACTACATCCGCGTACTGGGTATGGCGATAAACTACATCCGCGTCCTGGGTAAGGCGATAAACCACATCCGCGTCCATGGTATGGCGATAAACTACATCCGCGTCCATGGTATGAAGATAAACTACATCCGCGTCCTGGGTAAGGCGATAAACTACATCCGCGTCCATGGTATGGCGATAAACCACATCCGCGTCCTGGGTATGGCGATAAACAACATCCGCGTCCTGGGTATTGCGATAAACTACATCCGCGTACTGGGTATGGCGATAAACTACATCCGCGTACTGGGTATAGCGATAAACTACATCCGCGTCCTCGGTATGGCGATAAACTACATCCGCGTACTGGGTATGGCGATAAACTACATCCGCGTACTGGGTATGGCGATAAACTACATCCGCGTCCTGGGTATGGCGACAAACTACATCCGCGTCCATGGTATGGCGATAAACTACATCCGCGTCCTGGGTATGGCGATAAACTACATCCGCGTCCTGGGTATGGCGATAAACTACATCCGCGTCCTGGGTATGGCGATAAACTACATTTGCCTCCTGGGTATGGCGTTAAACTACATCCGCGTCCTGGGTATGACGATAAACTACATCTGCGTCCATGGTATGGCGATAAACTACATCCGCGTCCTGGGTATGGCGATAAACTACATCCGCGTCCTGGGCATGGCGATAAACTACATTCGCCTCCATGGTATGACGATAAACTACATCCGCGTCCATGGTATGAAGATAAACTACCTCCGCGTCCTGGGTAAGGCGATAAACTACATCCGCGTCCTGGGTATGGCGATAAACTTCATCCGCTTCCTGGGTATGGCGATAAACTACATCCGCGTCCTGGTTATGGCGATAAACTACATCCGCGTACTGGGTATGGCGATAAACTTCATCCGCGTCCTGGGTATGGCGATAAACTTCATCCGCGTCCTGGGTATGGCGATAAACTACATCCGCGTCCTGGGTATGGCGATAAACTACATCCGCGTCCTGGGTATGGCGATAAACTACATCCGCGTCCTGGGTATGACGATAAATACATCCAACAGCAAGGCCTCTGATCTGGAGGTTTTTAGAAGCGTGGAACCACCTCTTAATTGTTGGTGTTCCCAGTTCCGCACTGACCCAGGGTGGTAGCACCTGTCAGAATCCCAGATATGGGTAAATAGTTACCTCCACCCCCGACAAAAGAGCTCAAAACACTATGAAAGTGTAAAAATAGTTTTTAATACCGGGAATACTTTTCTGAAAAAATTATTACCAGCAATATATTTTGGAAAAAATATATTACCAACATTACATTTTTGGAGAAAAAAAATAGCAGCAGCAATACATTTTTGGGGAAAAAAAAACAGCAATAAAAATTTTTTCGGCATTAAATAATCCATTGGGTTTGATATACCGTAAAACAAAATAAATCAAACCATCTTCTAAGTCGTGTTGGTTGACTATTTCCATAAAAGCCCCAAATTCTAGTCGAGTTATCGGGTTCATCCAATGTAGCTCTAAATTACTGAATAAAAATAACTATTGAGAAAACAATTTCCATACACTTTACCCAGCTAATACCCATTTATTTGTTGTTTCCTCAAAAATATTATGGTTGATTTCACGCCTTTAGTCAGTCATCTTGATATCCTACATTTCTTCTTTTATTTTTACATTAGCGACATCAGCTTCTTCAAATATCTAGTTTTCTTGCATAACATAACATTCAAGTTGTTAATTTCCATGTTTCATATGACGAAGTGGAACAGAGGCAGAAAGCTGTGGAGGACCATAATCAACCAGCTTCTGAAAAAGAGATTTGCCTGATTAAAATGAATGAGTGTTGGTCTCAAATGCAGACAGGCATAATTGCCATAGAAGTGAACATTTTAACACCTTTTTCCAGATTATGTTACGCTCTCCTGTAGGGGAAAAAACAATTTTTTTTGTTTATTTTTTCTTTTTTTTTTCTTTTTTTGTTTTTCGTAGGTTCGGTTAAAAGAAATTAGGGAGAATGAAGATCAAGCGACAACAAGACCCTCGGTAAAATCTTACCCAATACAAAGATAAAGAATTTTATTAAAATAAAATAAAAGAAACTTTGCACAAAATTATGGGTTTGTGCACTCGTAAAAGGGTGTAAATAAATTCTTGGACAAGTAACTTATTTTTTAAAAAATAAGGCTTAATTGAAGTTGTGTGGAAAAGATCAAATTTACAATCAAAATCAGCCAAAAATCATAAAATATCACAAGAAAAATTCCACCGAATGCAAAACAATGCAAATTACAAAGAAGACAGCACAATAAAAGGTTTCCAAGGAGGTTGAATCCAGTCAAAAGAGTATATTTATCTAAAATGGGAATGTTCATAATAATTCTTGTAATTTGATGTGAGTTTAGTTTAAAGTCCCAGAACCGTGAAGATTACGTAAGAGTTACGTTTACTTTCTCTCTAATACGTTTTTCGGGAGGGCAAGCATCTGTCTCTTCTCCCCCTCCCAAGCTTGGGGCTAAATACCAAAATTGATTATACTCTCTAAGAGATAGGAAAACTGAATTAAAAAAAAAACTGTAGAATAGAAAAAAAAAACTATTAATGTATATTTTATGGATTCGGTTAAGAGACTGGGGAGAATAAAGATCAAGTGACAACAAGGAATAACTGTAAAAAATGGCGAGAGATACCCAGATATAAAACCAAATTAATTTTATTAAAATAAAATAAAAGCAAATTTGACGAAATATGCACAAAATTGGTTTTGTGCGCCCGGAGAAGATGGAGGGTAATAAATTCCTGGACAAGTAACATTTTTTTCTCCCTAAAATAAGGCTCAGTGGTAGTTGTGAGAAAAAGATCTAATTTACAATCAGTATCAATCAAATAACATGGGATATCACAAGAAAAATTCCACCGTATGCAAAACATTGCAAATTACAAAGAAGACAGCACAATAAAAGGTTTCCAATGAGGTTGAATCCAGTCAAAAGAGTATTTATCTAAAATGGGAATGTTCTTAATAGTTCTTGATGTGAGTTGTCAATGTTCGTGACAGAATCCGTTCGTGCCTTTAGATTTCAGAAACTTTAACGTAAAGAGTACTTGTTCTCTGTCTTGGAAACTACTTTTTTTTTTTTTACAATAGTCAGGGTGAAAATAAGACTTTAATTCTGTAAGTGTAATCCTAGTAATCAAGACATCGTTGAGGAGTGGGTTTCTTTGATTCTACGCTCGATCAAGTTTTCCGATATTTTCGAAGGTGTCGCGTCTCCCACTGTCAGGCGTCGCATCTCCTACCCTTATTGATAATCGTAATGGAGAGATTTTTATAGCCAAGTGTCGGCGCTGATTTACCCGAAAAATTTTGGCGGTCAACACAAAGATTTCAGATTCCAAACGGCTAGAGTAGCCATTGGCTAAAAAATCAGGTTTATCAAAACAATTGATCGTAGTAGAAAAACACTTCTGTTTTTCTTCCTTTCATTTACATTCAGTTGAACACACTTCCACTACTTGGTGAAGGAGCTTTGCATGTAGTGTGGCAAGATTCAAATTTCAGTACTTATTTGTATTACCTTCATCTTTCCCCCCAAACGTCCGAAAAACGTGTTAGACATTTTCATGACGGTCGTCTTTGAGTATAGAATCCAGAGGTTGGCAGTACTGGTTTACCGATGCCGTAAAAATATTTTAATAGTATATATATATATATATATATATATATATATATATATATATATATATATATATATACTATTAAAATATAGTATATATATATATATATATATATATATATATATATAAATATATTTTATATTATATATTATATTTTATATTTTATATATATATATATATATATATATATATACTATTAAAATATTTTTACGGCATCGGTAAATATATATATATATACTATTAAAATATTTTTACGGCATCGGTAAACCAGTACTGAATATAAAGAGAACCAAAAAACACTGATTATATTAGATACTTTAATTTAAATTGCTAATTAGAACGGACAGTATAATGTGATATGATTTAAAACGAGATTTTCTTAAAGCAGGTTCAGAGCTTCACCTATGACGCATTTGAATTCCATTCAGACCGAAACTTATAATACCTCAATAATAACTCAATAATACCTCAATAATAGCTCAATAATACTTAAATAATAGCTCAATAATACCTCAATAATACTTAAATCATACGTTAATAATACCTCAATAATAGCTCAATAATACTTCAATAATACCTCAATAATACCGCAATATTTCAATAATACCTCAATAATACCTCAATAATACTTAATACCTAAATAATCCCTCAATAATAGCTCAATAATACCTCAATAATAACTTAATAATAGCTCAATAATATCTCAATAATACCTCAATAATACCTCAATATTCGTCCAATTATAAATAATGTCCTTAGATTTTACATTGTAATATATTATTTTCCTTTTATCATTTATGAAATATTTTTAAACCGAGTCTCGTTTGCTTCTTTATGTAGAGTATCCCCTTTGTTACATAGGTGACAATGATTTCCTTTCCTTTGTAGCTTTTAATAAATTTTGTCTTTCTGTTATTTCTCCTAAATCCTGTTCCTTCATTCATTTACTCAAGCTCACTAAGTACGCTGTTTTCCTCTTGCCTTCAATCTGTTCTGTGAGTATCAGACTTTCCAAGCCTTCCCTTCTCATTATATGCCCTATAAATTTCAACTGTCTCTTCCTGACTTTAACTACAAGTTTCCTTTTGGCTTCCATTTTCTTTGAAACTTCGTTGTTGCTCACATATTCGGTCAATGCTATCCTCAGCATCCTTCTGTAGAATCAAATTTCTGTTGCTTCAAGTCTTCTCTTCATCTTTGAGGACATTGCCCAACATTCCTTGCCATGTAGGAGGACTTTTCCTTGTTTCTAGCAAGATTTTTTTTTATTTCTTAATACTTTGCTTAACTTTTGGAAGGCATCTTTGGCTATCCCAATATACCTTCGGCATTCGGTGTCGTACTTTCCGTCCGCTCTTAAAACACAACCTAGACATTCAAATTTTTGTACTTATTTAATATTGGTATCTCCGATTTGCAATTCGCACTTTGGACTCATTCTTTTGCTGACAACCATTCATTCTGACTTCATGTTGTTGATGTTTAAGCCTTTCTCCTCGCTTTCCTTCACTACTTTCTGTGGGAGCTTTTTAGTTTTCTTTCCGTGTCTGCTATCAACGCTAACGCATTTATTGTAAGAATTCCAGGTCATGTAAGCAAAAAGTTTTCCTTCGATGGTCGTAATTATCAATTAATTTTACACCTAGGTTTTTTAACAGATTTTTCTGACGTTTTTATATGTCCATACTTTGTTTTTATTTTTAAAAATACTGAATTAATATTAATAATTTAATTCACCAACATTTAATTATTGTTCTACAGAAGATCTTGTTTCTGTTGCGTTTAAGCTAATATTGAAGCCGAAAAATAACAAAAGTTATAGAAAATAAATTTCATCTATACTGGGGAAGAAGGCTCCAAATATGTAAGCGACTTGTAATCAAAGAAATGAAGTTTTATACTTGTCGGTCGGTTGTCAAATAATCGTACAAACAATACAATCTATAGATAGATGCAGAAATAAAATAAACCACTTTTAAGAATGAGTTAGTATCTGTCTATATTTCTGAGACGAGGTATTATGTACACCATTTACATTATTCCGACTATTGTCCTCATCTTTGTCGCCATTTCAGTTCGACATTCCAGCGACCTGAAGAAGGCCGGAGCAACGGTACAACGGCCGAAACGTTGTAATAAATATGGCGACAAATATGAGGACAATAGTCCGAATAATGTAAACAGTGAAAAATGAGTTAATAACGAAAATATATCATTGAAACAATGACAGCTCTACACAACAGTGTATGAGTCAATCGAAACTCCAGAATTATTTTCAAGACACTGCCAGCTACTGATTTGGATATTGGTATGAAAATGTATTAAATTAATTTTGCTTCTATGACTCATGAATTATTACACTAAATGCATTAGTGTTGATAGCAGTAGCGGAATGAAAACGTCATAATCTGCGTTGTATTTTTATTTTCTTTTTCTTTTTGGGGGAGGGAGATGGTGGGATTGGGCTTTTTTTTTTTTTGTTATATATTAGATTGAAGAAAATAAATTACGTTAGTCCAGTCGTTTTTTTTTTTTGTTTTTTTTTTCTCATTTTTGTTCTGTGATCCACTCGAACGCTTTCCATTTTGCAATGTGGAACCGACTTCTGAGAGAATGTTTTCCTGATGACTACAATCTTAAGTCTAGGGTTAACCGTTATCTTCCCAATATATCTGCGTAAATTATGCCTCTTACTTGGACCTTGTACAGAGTGACAATCACTGTAATATATATATATATATATATATATATATATATATATATATATATATATATATATATATGTGTGTGTGTGTGTGTGTGTGTGTGTGTGTGTGTGTATTAGTGACCAGCCACTCGTATCCGTGGATGCTCGTCTACTAGGACGGCTAGTTGATCCCTGTTGCAGACGCCTGTTTGTTTAACACCCGCGTAGCCCAGTGCATCCAATAAGTCTGCTGAGCGAACCTTAGGGTTTCTGGGAGATAGTGCGTTACGAACAGTCTGAACAAGGCCAGCACGCCCAAACCCTCGGAAACGATGATTTGTGACAATCACCGACGGCTCGATCAATTTCCATCACAAGGCTTAGGTTAACAATCGACAATAGTGCGATTCAAATCCGGGCCTCATGGTTAAATATTGAAGGTTCTAACCACTCAGCCACATATATTCCCAACATAACCGCATAAACTATATTTAAAACATACATACATATATATATATATATATATATATATATATATATATATGTGTGTGTGTATGTGTGTCTTTGTGTATGTGTGTAAGTGCGTGTGTTTGTGTATAAATTATTTTCAGATAGAGTGGATCTATAAAGAAACAGAATGAATTTAAAAGAAGAAGAGAAAAAAGTTATTCTTAATCGACGCGTTTCGTCCTTTGAGGGACCTTTATCAAGGAAAATGGAGGATTTATTTTGCTGCACGTGTTTATATACCAATAAACTTGATCTTGTATATAGACGCGAAGAATATATATATATATATATATATATATATATATATATATATATATATATATATATATATATATATATGTATATATATAAAAACAAAATAAATGATACATTTGACTTGACACAGCCTAACAGAAGACGAAACCCGTTGGATAAAAATAATTTTTCCTCTTATCTTTTTATTCATAATACCAAAACCGTAAGTGGAAACGATAATTCAAGTAGCTCTTTTTCGATAAGTTTTTCCTTGATATATATATATATATATATATATATATAGAGAGAGAGAGAGAGAGAGAGAGAATTATTAGAAGTAATAGAAGTGAACGATTGTCACTTAGCTGACTTCAGCATCTCGACTCCAGAGTTTCGAAGACGGTTCTGCCCCTCCACTCTTCAGGGGATGTCAGCAATTAACTGCTTATACTTTTCAAAATTTTTCTTTTTTTATGCACTTATCGATGGTGTACGCTTTTTTTTTTTCAGTATTGTTTGGGTCCGTGTGTGCGTTTGCGCGCCTTACCCATGCGTCTGCCTGTGCGGATGTGTGTACGTGTAGAATGTCGTGTTCATTTGTCCTTACATATATTTATACAGAATTATATATATACACATATACACACACTTATATATTTAAGCACACACGCATATATACATATATTTATATACACATATATCTATAAACTTATACATACAACCACATACATATATATGCATACATATTTACACACCCAGGCACGCGCGTACACACACACATATATATACATACATATATATATATGTATATATATATACATATATTTATACACATATATACATATATACACTTGTATATACAAACACACACATATATACGCATACATATTGATGCAAACATATAGACACACACATACATCTTACTTATTATAAAACGCAGATTGTGTGTGTGTGTGTGTGTGTGTGTGTGTGTGTGTGTGTGTGTGTGTGTTTATATATTGTATCGGATTTCCTACATTTTTCAACTGATTTCAACAAAACTTCACAGGAAAATTACCTTGCGGTGGTTCTGACAGCGCCAAAAATTGGAAAAACACTATTGGTTTTTGCACGAAATCAATTTGAAAACACGATTAAGTCGCCAGAATGAAAGGGGGACAACTCATATCGAGTTATACTTATTATAAAAACCTTTGTTTTTTTTGTGTCTGTGTGTGTGTTCCTTTATATATGAGATCGGATTTCCTACATTTTTCAACCGATTTCAACAAAACTTCACTTTTTTTTGGCAGTTAGTGTTTCTTATTGTCTTGCACTTTTTTTTTTTTTTTTACATTCAGAATGCTTTAAAAATTCTATTTACAAGACAATTGTTTATAATAAAATTCTATTCGATCGATAGACTCATAACGAAAATGTTTTTGTTTGAGTTTGGGTTTGACCAATTCGTAAAAAAAAAAAAAAACTAATTAAGACATGCGTGTCCGTCAACCTTAAACAATAATCTTTGTCAATTTTATTTTTCAGTCTTTATGATGGTCGATACTTTGATCTATCTTTATTGTTACATCCCCGGGCAACGCCAGGCTCTACTACTAGTATATGTATATAAACATATTTTTATACACATATACCCATATATATGCACATATACGTACACTTATATATACACGCACTCACACATGTATATATATATGTATATATATACATATATTTATACACATATATAAATATATACACTTGTATATACAAACACACACATATATACGCATACATATTGACGCAAACATATAGACATACACGCACAAACGCACACATACATATATATATACATATACCCATATACATGCACATATACATACAATTATATATACACGCACACACACACACACACACATATATATTTATACATACATATATATATATATATATATATATATATATATATATATATATTGGTAGTGGGGTCTTTTTATTATTTCGGTTGTTATTTTAATAAAGGGCCTCTTATTATTTTAGTAGAATGGAGGGGTGTCTTCTCATAATTTTACCTGAGTATTTTCTCATCATTTTACTAGTGATGGGTATCTTCTCAGTATTTCCGTGTGGGGTGGAGGGGGGCGTCCTGTCATTATTTCTTCCTCAGTTCCCACTATTTTTATTCGATAGAAATTCAAAAAGTTCTCAAAGTCTTTCACGGTTTTCCTTCTCCCGCGTAAGCCATCGATTTCAAACTCATATTGTATTTAATTGTTTATCATTTTGATCTATTTCAATTTGTCTGTTGCTTTATACCCTGAATCTTTGCTTTCTTTACTCTCCTCCTTTACCACAACACTTATCTTAATTTTATCGACTTTCATCGTTCTTTCCCCCCCCCCCAATCATCTTTCATAGTTTTCTTTGCGATTTTCCTTTCTTTTTTTCTTATCTCTACGTTGCACGTTTGCAAATTGAATCAGTTCCTTGCTGGAAAGAATCCTTATCTGAACATCGTCCATTTACGTTTCACTCCCATTTGTTTTGTTTTTTTTCAGGTAATTTGTTCAGTAATTTATTATTTGTTAACAATTCTGATTACAAAAACGAATTCACAGAAGAGAAGTCACAGGTGAAATTTATTGTACGAAATATCGATAGAAATTAGCGCCGGACTGAACCTATGTATGTGTACACAATTAAATTGTTAATGTCTGTGTATTATTTACTAAGTAATGCATACATGGTTATATTACTAAATTACGGGTTGATTGATAAGGTCGTCACTTCTACAGTAGATTCCCTCATATCCGGAATGCCTCATATCCGGAATGCCTCATTATCCGGAATCCCGCATATCCGGAATGCCTCATATCTGGAATCTTGCATATCTGCAGTGCCTCATATCTGGAATCCCTCATATCCGGAGTGCCTCATATCCAGAATCCCTCATATCTGGAGTGCCTCATACCCGGAATCCCGCTTATACGGAATGCCTCATATCCGGAATCCCGCTTATACGGAATGCCTCATATACGGAATCCAGCTTATCCGGAATGCCTCATATACGGAATCCCGCATATCCGGAATCCCTCATATCTGGAATCCCTCATATCTGAAGTGCCTCATATCTGGAATCCCTCATATCCGGAGTGCCTCATATCCGGGATCCCTCATATCTGGAGTGCCTCATATCCGGAATCCTGCATATCCGTACATGATTTTGATGCGTATATTTGAACTATTTGGGTGATATGTAACTGATTTGAAATTTCTGTAGGTTGTGTATTGTTTTCCTCTGTCTCTCTTGTCTTCAGTTTGTATTTTGAGTACCAAGTTTTCCAAGCCCTCTTTCCTCGTTATGTGCCCTAGAAATTTCAACTGTATATCTCTGATGTGTCCTTTTCGTTTCCATTTTCTCTAAAACTTCATCGTTGTTCACATGTTCGGCCCATGGTATTCTCATCATCTTTCTGTAGATACCACATTTCTGTTGTTTCAAGTCACTTCTTCATATGTGAGGAGATTGTCCAGCATTCACTGCTGTATAGAAGGACTGATATTACGTAACAGTTCAGTATTCTTTTCCATGTTTCTAACGAATTTATTTTTTCTGTTTCTTAATACTTTGCTAAGTTTTGGAAGGCATCTTTCTCTATCCCAATGCGTCTTCGGATTTCGGTGTTGCACTTCCGTCCTCTGTTAAAACAATTCCCAGATATTTAAATTGTTGTACATGCTTCATTTTGGTATTTCCGATTTGTAATTTGCATGTTGGTCTGTTCTTTTTGCTAACCACCATGTATTCTTTATTCTTGCATTTGATGATTAATCCTTTCTTCTCACTTTCCTTCACTACCTTCTGTAGGAGATCTTGTAATTTTCCTTTCAATGTCTACAATCAACACTGTGTCATCTGTACTTCCTATGATGATTTTCTAAACATAGCTTAGATGTGGCACTAAACCGAATGTATGGAGCTCACTATTCAGTTGTTACTGATCTAGCGAGACAAGCTTGTTAACCATTACACCACGTGGAAGTCCCCAAATGATTTTCTAAGCGTGGGTTAGAGGAGGCACAAGGCCAAAATAATGAGGATTGAACTCACAACTCAGTTGTATTTGCTCTACTGAGACAAGTTTGTTAACCATTACACCACGTGGAAGTGTCCAAATAATTTTCACCGCGTAGCACAAGTTTAAGGTAGCCTGTCAGGATCGAACTCCTTATTCGGTCGTAAATGATTTAGCAAGACAAGTTTGTTAACCATTACTCCAAGTCGAAGTTTCGAAGCGATTTTATAGGCATTGCTTATATTTTATTTATTTATTCATTTTTTTTTTTTTTTTTGAGCATTTCACTCCAAGCAAGGCGGAAGTTCTACTAGTACTCAAGCGGCTAAGGAGAGTGTAAGTAAGGGTAAAGACTGGGCGGAGGAGGGTAAAAAGAAGAACGGGGGGGTCAAGGCAACAGAAGATGTCGATTGACATTACATTTAAATTTTTGAAGATTATAGTTATCAGGGAAGCAAGTAAGAGGAAGGGGGTTCCACTGTCTGGAAGTGCAAGAGAAGCAGTTGGAGTAGAAGAGACTGTTGCATCTAACTGTTTCGGAAGTGAAAGGGTGGGACCTAGATGCCAACCTAGAAATACGCTTAAATTCATGCAGGGGGGGGACATCAGGGAAAATAGCTCGTCAGAGCAGATGCCACGAAAACATTTATAGAAAAGACAGAGAGAAGCCACATTACGTCGGTGAGAATTACGTTGGATATCCGTCTTTGAATTTTGTTGAGAACCTCAGGATGAACAGTGGGAGTACCATGCAACTGTATTCCATGTATGGACAAATGATAGATTTTTAGATGTGAAGGATGAACTCAGACGAGAAAAATCTTCTAGTGCGACACAGAGAACAAACTTTCCTTGCAGTAGATGCAGCAATTGATTCAATATAGTTGCTCCAACTCAGGTCAGTGCAAAACGTGAGTCCAAGAAGATGCAGTGAAATACTCTCGTGGAGTTGTGCATCAACCATGCTGATAGGCGGCAGGGACATTTCTCTAAGGTGAGTAAATGACAGTAGTTTCGTTTTGGATGAATTAAAATTCACAAGCCTTTTCCTGCCCCAGTCAACCACAAATTGGAGATATTTTTCGAGACCAACAGCCAGAGTTAATTTTATCAACAATGCCGGATTTACTACTGACACAGGATTAAATGGTAGTGTTGTCTTCGTAGATGCCGACTTGAGAACTGATGATATCGGGAAAACCACTGATGAAGATCAATCAGTGTAGGACCAAGGATAGAGCCTTGAGGAACACCAGCTTTCGTATGGAAGGAACTGGAGGAGAACCACTTCATGACAACCTTCATTTCACAGGAATGACTGGATTAAATCAAGTAATCGTTTTGTAATACTGTATCCCTGAAGATTACGTCGAAGGCTAGCATGTCAAACCCCGTCAAACGCCTTATGGGACGCCGGTTGGCAAGCGGCAGGTAGTATCAAGCTAAATGTATGGAGCTCCCAGTGGGGATCGAACTCACTACTCAGTCCTAACTGATCTAGCGAGATTTTCACTGTTACACCAAATCTGTATTTCTTATGTTAAGATTTTAACCATTTAGGAATTTAAATAAAATAGTATATGAACACAAAAGGGTTTTTTTACGAAATGAAACACTAGATGCGTTTCTCCTTCATTGGAATAAGGGCGATAATGAATTCGATTTGCAGAATGCAGTTTTAATTAAAAGAGAAAGTATTATTTAAATACTAAATCTAATACCTATTATAGAATAAGACTAGTACATAACTAACGAATAATAATGTATAAACTGGAAAGATGTTTCAAGGGCACCTTGGCGTATTGTAATGGTTAGCAAACTTGTCTCGCTAAAACAGTTACGACTGAATAGTGAGTTCGATCCTCACTGGATGTTCCATACTTTCGGCCTTGTGCCACATCTAAGCTACGCTTAGAAAATATAGCGTATAAATTCCTCCTTGGAGGGATCTCCAACGCAGGTTTATAATCTCTCAGTTGCGTCTCTCTCTATCTTTGGGCAGAGTGCGCTCAGGGGCTTCACTGTTAAAGGACAAAGAAAATAACACTGAAGAGGTTCCCAGCCCTAGGGAACTGCTGTCCGAAGCCGCACCCTTCCATTGCACCAGAAGCAGGGATCGGTGCTCGCAGAGATCAGCGCAACCGATGGTTGCGGGGACTGTGGGCAATTTTTTTTTCCATTGCCCGGGTACACGCGCTCGGGTCTCTACTTTAAAAAGGCCTTATATCACATCTCGTCCTGGAGTGGGAACGAGTAAATACCGTAAAGATGTTTCAAACTGTAAATGATTCTAAAAAAAACGTTTCAGATTTAAAGTAACCGCAATTGTTCGGAGAATCTGCTCAGTGAAAAAAAAAAAAAAACATTAATAAAGAAATTCCTTCACGCCTGACGTAACTCGGTCGATTTCTTCATCATGAAAATATTTTTTGTTCCAGAAATAGCACGCTTTGAATGAAAATAGAAACATCTACGAGAAATTATGAATGAATAGATTTATATTTCACTATAATGAGTCTTTCATTAACTCCGTACGCATGCGCCTGACACATTCTTCACTGCTCACCACGCTCCAATAAGTAATGACAATAAACTTAGATCTTTTCCCAGCGCATGGTCTTGCTTTGTTCTCATTTCATTCCTCATAATAATTTTACATTTCAAATGTGTCGCGAATCCTGCGTTAGGATTGTTATAGTAACTTTCGAGAATTGGCAAACAATTATTTTTAGACAGTTTCTTAAATATTTTTCAATCAATTCACCCCTAAGCAAGGCTATAATGCCATTAATATGCAAGGGGCAACTGATAGTGAAAGAAAATGAAAAAGAATTTAGAAGGAACCAGAAACCCAATCCTAAACAAAAAATAAGAGATAAAACACTAATCTTGTTCAAAGGAGTGTGAACTGGACAAAAGGTGAACCTATCTACTCCTATTGAAATAACAAGCATTACAAGTTTATTTATTTTTATATTAGATCTTTGTTATGGTAATATTAGATATAAATAAGTCGGAATACGTGAAAATTATGTCCATTTTTTTTTTTATTGTATTGTTAACATTTAACCCCCGGGGAAGATTTTCAAAGCGCCTACAAAAAATAAGAAAATCGTTATCATTAAAAGCACTGAAAAACGTTGACAGTTAATAAAATTTATAAATAAATATCCAAGAAAAACTAATGAGATTTGTATATAGGAAATATGTTAAAACAAAAATGAATTAAACAAAGTTATAAGGAGAAAAATAAAGCACGTATTATCCAAAGTAAATAGTCATATAATTAAAAATATAATTTAAGATTTATGTAATTTAGGTGTAAAAGAAAATGTAAAATTTAAATAGGATTTTATTTAAAATAAGATCTTTAACCAGTTTTTTTGTTCGTTTGTTTGTTTTTTGGGGTTTTTTTCCCTATTTTCTTAGCTAGAAAACATGATATGTTATAAAAGCTTACTTTTTGATTAATTGAATCCAATAAGGATATCATAGTTAAATCAACAATTCTCCGAGATTTTCCGATATAAAGTTTTTAATATATCAAGAACAATTTGATGGGAAAGAAGTATAACAAAGTGGAAAAAGTTCTCGCGTTTCGAGTTTGGTCCTTTAGGACTTCGTCAGACTAAGTTTATGTTTAAGTTGATGAGACTACGCATGCGCACAAAGGAAACCTAGGGCTCGCTGAGAAATTTGAATTTTGATTTTGGGGACTGGAGGTATATAATCTTGCTGATTTCACCTAGAAAATCAACATACTTCCGATATATTGATCATGCTCTATTAATATATCCCCGTGGTGTTGATTTACCTGATCGAACATACAATAGAGGTTACATGGAAATAAACAATACCTTACCTTTCCTAGATATCATGCTACACTGCATTAACAGCAGCTAAAGTGTTCGTACCCACCGAAAAATGACTAATAAAAATGAACTAATAATTTTTTCCCATCATAACAACAAAATAAAATCCGGAATAATTATCTGCACTCAGAATATGTAGCCCTTAGTTTTTGCATGAAAAGGAGAAATACATTAAAATATTTTGAGGCTCCTCCAATACCCTGTTTTATATTCAATGCGCAACAAAAGTTTCATTTTTTTAATGAATTAATGTTCTACTAATTCTATCACAACTACAATTGAAAAAAATTGTTACAATTATGTCTGAAACAATAAAAAGACTTAATATAAAACAAAATAATAAGCTAAAACTTAAAGGAGGAATTTACTCTATTACTGTAATGATTGCCACAAGGAATACATCGAAGAAACCTCAAGGAATTTAAATGAAAGATTATATATACACAAAAGGGTTATTTTACCTAAACAAGACATTAAATGCCCTAGTTGCCCACCGTAACAAGACTGAGCACAATTTTGATTTAAAAAATGCTACTCTAATTAAAAGAGAAAAAAATCCTGGCAAATGCAAAACAAATTATTATATTTTCTTTTAAGAAGAATAAATATTATAAACTGAAACTTATTGGTATAAATCCCGTGGAAATGAGGCTTTAAACGGGTTTTATCATATATTTGGGGGGCGGTGAAGATGTATGACAAAGTGGAAAACGATTTTGTGTAACGTGTTTCATCTTTTTAGGTCTTCATCAGACTAGATTTATGTTTACGTTGATGCAACTGCATATATGCATTAATGAGAGACGCTGGGAATTTTAATTTGAAGATGATTTTTTTTATGTATGTCCTAAACAAGAAAAGACTTAATTAATACAAAAGAATAAGCTAAAATTTGGAGTGTAATGATTGCTACAAGGAATACATCGGAGAAACCTCAAGGAATTTAAATAAAAGTATGTACAAACACAAAAGGGATATTTTACAAAACAACACACTGAATACCCTAGTTTCCCACCGTAACAAGACTGACCATAATTTTGATTTAAAAAATGTTACTCTAATTAAAAGAGAAAAAATTTATTAAAACGAAAATGTATAGAAAGTGCTTTAATCGCTTGATCATCCAAAGTGAATTTGCATCCAGGTTATAAGAACGACTCAGCTTCCTTGTCACATCTTCTATTATCTCAATGCGAAATATCTAATAACAAAAGTGAAGAAAGAACAGACAACACCAAAAAAGGTTCTAAATTAAATCAGCTAGGCTATAGCCCCAAAAGACATACAAAATGAAATTCGAATTTATCAGCGTACCCTCGCTGTCGTTCCTGTAATCGTATCAATGTAAACGTAAGCATTTGTCTGATGAAGTCTTAAAGGACGAAACGCGTCACACGAAAACATTTCCCAATTTGTCATCATATATATATATATATATATATATATATATATATATATATATATAAATGAATATAGAATCAACAATTAGAGGGCGACAGTCTGTTTCATGCTAAATGTAATCGTCGAGCATGAAACAGACTGTCGCCCTAAGTGTTGACTTCTATGTTCACTTTTATATTTACACACGCTCTATCTCTGATATTGAGCACTTTATCCCATAAATATAGCACACCTTAAGACTACATATATATATATATATATATATATATATATATATATATATATTGATCTGGGAATTTAACTATATATATATATATATATATATATATATATATATATATTAGATAATAGAAATCCAAAATTACCTGATGAGTATAGACTATTTCAACTAACGTCAATGTGCTAGTAAATTTTTTAACTCAAATGACTCATTTGAGTCGAAAACGCTTGCGCATTGACGTTAGTTGAACTAATCTACTTTCATGAGATAATTTTGGATTTCTATTATGTAAACTTTATATGCTCTGTTATAATAAATGCATTGAGCTCTTTTCTGGATCAGTATTAATATTTCATATTATTAGGATCCACTTGAACTATATTAGCTGTATATATATATATATATATATATATATATATATATATATATATATATATATGAATAAGTATAAAATATTGCAAGTGGTGGTAATAAAATGCTCAATTTAAAATAATAGAACGAAAATTTGTACTACTAATAATAAATATACATTTTATCCTCATCGTATGGTACAACTCTGGGGGTCATGCACGCAGCAATCTTCATCTACAGCATCCATACCTGAAGTGCCTGAAACTTACAGTTGTACCAAACGATGAAGATATAATGTACATTTATTATTAATAGTATATATATATATATATATATATATATATATATATATATATATATATATATATATATATAGCATTTCAATCATATTTATTATAGTAATTTTTGATTTATTAATTATGTCTTTTAGAAGATTAATTATGTCTTTTTTTGTAGAAGATTTAGGTTGGGACAGACTTAATTGCAATGTCTTTCAGTTTATCAGCAGTTATTTGAGAAAATAAGTCTGTAGACAAAAATCGATATCTATCAGGCTTAGAATTTATAGTAGAACTTTTTTAACAATTATTATATTTTTTAAGAATTGTTTATATTTATTATTATTATTATTATTATTAATATTTATAATTTTTTTAACAATTATTACAATCTTTAAAGATTTTCTTTTGATGGTTAGTATGAAGTAAGTAGTGTATTCTAGATTTTTTAATGCATTTTCATTGTATTTAAGTTCTTCGTCTAGACAGTGGGGGGTTATATATTCAATATGCATTGATATAAAAAAATATTATTATGCTGGTTCCAGTTTTTGTCATAATGTCAGTAAAAATGTATAATTTTGTCGCATGTAAGAAAGAATTCTGCATTTCAAACACACGAAAGTGACTTTCTAAGAGTGGCTTAGATGTGGCTCAAGGCCGTAAGTATGGAGCACCCAGTGAAGATCGAACTTACTGCTGAGTCGAAATTGTTCTAGCGAAACAAGCTTGCAAACCATTACACCACACCTAAGTGCCCAAAAAATATTTAATAAGTTTTGCCAACAATCCAAAGACAAATATGCAAATATAGCAACTATTATGGGATAGAGATTATATTCTAAGATGACAACTTCATTATGAACAGTTTTATAAAATGTATATTTCTAAGTGCTTCTCGCACGTTTCTTTAATTCATTTTTCTTGCCTTGAATCATTCTGAGGCTCTCATGTCAGTTTCCTTTGTTACTTGCTTTCTCTTGAGATACAAGTTTACGCGGATTGTCAAAAACAAAATGGCAGCCAATATTTAAGGAATTTTGCAAACACATTGGTTATATATTCTGATGGAGTATTCTAGGATTTTTAACTATACAAGTTAGTCTATTGTCTTGCATGTAAGTGTAGAGGAGAAATGGAAGGTCTCATTAGAGGGCCGTAGCAGAGACAATTTGGAGGGGCGGGGGGCAAAAAATTTAGAATTTAGTCTTAAGTTATCAAATGCCCATTTTTAATTTTTTTTTTTTTTTGTTTAACCATTTCAGCCCAAGCAAGGCGGGAGTGCCACTAGCACGCAAGGTGTTACAGAGAGTGAGAGCAAGAGTAAAGAGGGGGGTGTTTGAGGAAAGGATATAGAGAAGGACGGGGATCAGGATCAAGATGTCGATTGACATTACATTTGAATATTTGAAGGCTATAGCTATCAGGGAAGTAAGTAAGAGGAAGGGAGTTACACTGTCGGGAAGTGCTTGAGAAGAAGCTGCTAGAGTAGAAGAGACGGCTATATTTAACTGTTTCGACAGTAAAAAGGTGGGACCGAAATGCCAACATAGTAACTGTAGACGAGATGCCAGATAAGGACCTACTACATTGTATATCCACCTCTGGATTTTGTCGAGGACCTGGAGATGAACCTGACACCAGAACATCTATTGCAACAGTATTCAATGCAAGGACGAATGGTTGATTCATAGATTTGAAGGATGGACTCAGGCGAAAAAAATCTTCTGGCACGACACAGAGAACCAACTTTCCTTGCGGTAGATGAAGCTATAGATTCAATGTAGTTGTTCCACTTCAGGTCAGTGGAAAGCGTGAGACTAAACAGGTGCAGAGAGGCGCTTTCTGAGAAGAATCAAGGACGGTTCTCTATGGTGGGTAAATGAGAGCAAGTCGTAATCATATTTTCTTATATTAACGTAGAGCACATTCCCATTTGTAAGCCTGCTGTATCGGATGTTAGTTTGATTCCTTTGCTATAACTTTTCGATAGAGTTGCTGTCCGGTTATTAAGGCGGCAACAGTAACTTTTTTTAAAACATTTAACCCCAAGCAAGGCGGGAAGCCACTAGCACGCAAGCGGTTAAAGAGAGTTGGAGCGAGATCAAAGAGGCATGATAGAGGAAAGGATAAAAAGAAGGATAGGGGATAGATCAGGGCATCTGGAGACGTCGATTGACCTTACATTTGAATAGTTAGAGATTATAGCTATCAGGAAAACAAGAAATGGCGAGGTAGTTCCACGGGCGAGAGGTGCGAGATATGAAGCTATTGGAATAGAAGAGACGGCTACACTTAACAGTTACGACAGTGAAAGGGTGAGAGCGAGATGCCAGCCTAGTTGAACGCTTAAATTCATAAAGTCTGGAAACCAGCGAAAACAGCCTATCGGAGCAGTTACCATGAAAGTATTTGTAAAAAAAAAGACAGGGAGGCGACAGCACATCTGTGAGAGAGCGACTGCAGACGAGATGCCAGATCAGGGCCAATTACATTGCATATCCGTCTTTGTATTTTATCAAGGACCTTGAGACAAATAGAAGGGACTCCAGACCATATATGGCAGCAATATTCCATGCAAGGGCGAATGGTTGATTTGTAGATTTGAAGGATCGACTCCAGCGAGAAAAATTTCCTGGACGTCAGCGTTTTGGGTTTGTTTGTTTGTTTGTTTTTTTTGGTGGGGGGTCTGGTCTAGCGATATGTTTCGAGTAGTTATCGTAAGTTCACTCTTCAGATCGATCAATATGATTCTGGGCGTAATTTAACATAACCCTATCCAATATTGCTAAGACTTAAATAATTCCCTTAATTCGACAGAACGGACTGGCGCCATTTTCTGACTCACAACGTCCCTACCCACGACACTTCTCTATTCCTGTTTTCAAACATTTCCCTAATGCAGTGGGAGTGTTGCACTTTGCTTATTCTTCTTCTAGCTTACCACCGGCCAATCAAACCCAAAAATGCTAAATTCTGATTCGTGATTCCATATCAATTTAGATGACTGTTCAAAGCTCCCGTCCCTACTCTCTTTTGACGAACTGAACGCGTGTTGGCTTATTTAAAGAATCCCATCCTAAGAGCTTAAATTGCTTTAAGCGATTCTTATACCTGCTGTACTTATTTTCAAATTATATGCTTCGATTACAGCGTTTCTTATATCAACGGCAATCATTTTTCGTATTACTCCTTCAAGGCCATTGAATGTGCTTAACCACTTCTTGGGTGGGGTTTCTCAAATGCCCACAGAAATTGTTGATCTGAACAAGTGGAAAATCTTGTAACGATTCACCTACGAAAACGGTGAGGGCCAATCTAATTTTATTATATATGTTTCAAGCCCTTATTGAAAATCTGTGATGAGATAATGCAATATTAGAATTAGGTTTTTGTCATATGACGAACTCATGCATCTATAAACTTTCGAAGGTGGATATGCGGGTGGTGTCATGGATAGTGGCCCGATCTGAGAAAACGGAGAGCCTAGTTCGAATTTCAGTCGAATTCGTTACACTCACTCACGCGCAAATAACCTTTCGAAAGGTAAGAATCCGTCTCTCCCTTCTTCTATGGGTTAAATAGTAGAACTTTTCTCTGAAAAAAACATTATTATCTCGAAAAAAACTATTAATGCAATATTCCCTCACAAAAAATACATTATTTTTGCAATTCAAAAAATGTTTCGATATTAAGTAACCCACAAGTTTGATAAGCCTCAAAAAAAATCAGTATAAAAATTCGAGTAATTATGGATGTATAGCTGGCGATTCGTATTCGAGGATACCCGTCTATTAGTGCGACTAGCCAATCCCTATTGCAGACGTTTGCTCATGCGCATTTGTGTTTGTTCAACACCACAGAGCCCACTTGTGGTTTATACTGCTACTATGCTGAGCAGACCTTGGTTACAGTTTCTGGGAAAGAGCGTGTTATCTAACATGATCAACAATTTGAACAAGGCCAGCACGCTCAAACTCTCGGTCATGATGACTTGTGACTTCGTGCTAACACAGCTATCGATGGCCACCAAGAGTTTTCATCAACCCAATTTCACTCACAATGCTTGGGTCAACCCGTAATATGGTTTTCCGGCACTTTTGAAAGGTGCCACACGCTGGGATCGACAACTCCAGTCCGATAACCTCAGGTAGTCTCCTTCTTGAAAAATCGACCATGTTGTGATTCGAACCCGGGAATGCGGACGTTCTAACGACTCGACTATGCGATCAAGTAATTATATCAGATTGATTATTGCCAACTGAAAAGTGATTTACTAAACGGAGTTTAGATGTGACACAAATCTACTTGTATGAAACACCCAGTAACGATCGTACTCATTTCTAATTGATCTTCCAGACTAGCTTGTTAACCATTACACCACGTCGAAGTGTCCAAAGATTATAGTGATTTACTAATCGTAGCTTAGTTGTGACACTAAGTCGCAAGTATGAAACACCAATCGCACGATATTTTTTGTGGGCACATGTGTTTTAGTTGTTGGTGGTGTTTTTGTTATTTTTATTCAGTTAAATATCAACCGGCCTAGATCGAAAAGTGCTACTAAAATCCAAAGAAGAATCAGCAATATTATTGGTGCTGATCTGGCGTCTCGGCTTCAGTCACTTTCCCACTAAAAAGTTGTCTCCCCGTGCCTTTTCTTTCAGAGCCAATGTTCAGATGAGCTCTTCGCTCTGATATCTAGACTTTACTAATTTAAGCTTCATTCATGATAATGGCGATGATGACTAAATTCGCCACCAACGTGCAAGTTCAGGAGTAGACATGTCCAGTTTCACCAACACCTGATCTCGTCATCCATTCTCTATTGCCGTTTGCTACTCGGACATTTGGCCGAAGAACATTTTACCGAATGGACATTTAGCCGAAAATGTAGTGGCGTACTTACATGTATGTCACACTCTTTATCATAATTTGCTACATATATTTATATTTATTTACTGGATTAATTCATAATTTCTCTTTCTTTTTTCTTTTTTTTTTTTTTTTGACAGGCTTTTCTTTAATCTATTCTGTATATATTATATTTTACTTCAAATATTACTGTAAGATGATAAGTATTTTGAGAAAAAGCACATTTTACTGTAGCAAAATTCTTAATCTTTTACGATATGAAAGATCTTTCAATTTCGCTTCTAATGATCATTATCTTAACGAGATGAACTCGCTTTTATCTTACTGTTAAATATGAATTTAAATAATTAGGTGATACTTTTTACCCAAAATACACTCAAATATTTTTAAAAATACTAATTATTATAATCAGTTATTGAAATAAGAAAACTTTTAACTTTAAATTTAGATTAGTAATTTAATCACTCGAAATTCAGTGGTAATTATTAGTCCTATTTTACCTTATAATACTGTTAATTAAAATACTTAATGTATTGCTTGTTACTATTTTTACTTGTACTTTTTGGGTAAAATGTCCGTCGGCCAAATATCCGCTCGGCCAAATATCCGTTCGGCCAAATGTCTCTCGGCCAAATATCCGTTCGGCCAAATGTCCCTTCGGCCAAATGTCTCTCGGCCAAATGTCCGTTCGGCCAAATGTCAGTCGGCCAAATGTCCCTTCGGCCAAATGTCCCTTCGGCCAAATGTCTCTCAGCCAAATGTCTCTCAGCCAAATGACTCTCGGCCTAATATCCGTTCGGCCAAATGTCCGTCGGCCAAATATCCGTTCGGCCAAATGTCCCTTCGGCCAAATGTCTCTCGGCCAAATATCCGTTCGGCCAAATTTCCGTCGGCCAAATATCCGTTCGGCCAAATGTCCCTTCGGCCAAATGTCCCTTCGGCCAAATGTCCCTTCGGCCAAATATCCCTTCGGCCAAATGTCCCTTCGGCCAAATGTCCGACAACGTTGCCGTTTGGCTTTGCGAGAGTTGGTTAGAAGTAAAAGAAAATCAGAGTAGAAGAAAGTGCCGTTTGCATAAATTTGTTTAAGGTAGACCCACACACTTGATTTACATATAAAAGTAGATATTACACCACAGTTTAGCTATCATTTCTTTCTTTCAAAGGATATTTCAATATCACTTAATATTTTGCTTACTTTCTAGAAGGTAGCAAACGTCTACCTATGGTTGACATATGTAAATAAAAAAATGTCAGGTTTTGATTTCCTTTTAACAATTCTCTTCACGACGCTCTCGTTTTTTTTGGGGGGTGGGGGGTAAAGTAATTCTGTCAGCATTAAACGTAAAAACACGAAATTGTTTTTAGGATATAAAGCGGGGAAAAACTGCAAGTTGACGCCTGAGATCACGAACGTTTACGGAACGATGATACTAGAAACAAAGAAAAGCAAATTAAAAGTGCATTATCGAGAATTTCCTCCCGTTCGGAAACAAACGACAGCAAGTCCGATATGGAGGATAACAATGTAAACAAAGACAGCAAAGGAAATAAACGACAAAATTCTCAGTGTTTATAGAAAGAGAAACTTTATTTACAATATAAATAATTGTCAGATAGAGATATAAAGAAATGATTATTGATTGCACCTATAGTTGGTTTAAGTGCTATGGGATTATTTTCAACCTTTTAAGATAAAACATGTAAATAAAACAATTTTTTATACTTACTAACGGAACGAAAAGGATATATCAGATCTTTTCAGCAGAGTTTTTGTTGTTTTTTAATGTTTCATGCGACCACTAAGGGTTTTAATAACGAGTTTTATACTAAATCCTTGAAAATCTCGGCTTACTCTGCCAGATATTTTGGATCAATCGAGAAGTTGTCTTCAAAGATGCCGAAATCGCTTTTTTTGGCAGAACATCTAGATGTTGTCGAAGCAGTATTTCGCTCTGTTCTGTAGATATCGATCGTCAAGCAGGCGTTGGTGGCTGCTACTTCTGCTGCTGCTACTCGACGAACTTTTTGGGGTTAAGGGAGCAATGGACGATGAAGGTCTGTCTCCTTTCTGGCTAAAGGCTCAGTCTTAAACCCTGGCAGAAAGCTCCAAGGCACCGACCAAAAAAATATTTCTTTCGAAAGCCGCTAACACGCTCTTTTATGGGCATCTCGAAGGCGTGCCTAAACTTAGACGAGTCAATTTGCATACACACAAGAAGACTCTATATGGGCAAAATAAACTGATCAGTTACTTTTTTCTTTCCTTTTTCAGCTAGTATATAAAAATAATTACTATAGTAGACGATAACTATACGCCTGCGTATAAAAGAAAATATCAATTTAGCAGACAACATGTCTACAAATAGTTGGATATATTTTTTCTTAATCTTTTGAATAAATAAACGGTAAATTCTGTCTGTCGGACCGTGTGTCTGAAACACCTCTAACTCGGGCTATACTTGCTTTACATGATACATTTTTGGGAATCAGGATGATCCTGAAATTGAAAATTTGCCCTTCATCTGGTGTTTGAACATTCAGCATTGAGATGAGGAAGGAACAGTTAAAAATTCAAATTTTAAAATAACTGATAAAAAAATTAATGATTTTTAAAACTTTTTGATTTGTATTGAGTTTAAAGTAACACAAAAGCTTAGGGAATTTAAAGAAAAATTGTTTTAAATTCAGTTCAAAATATCTCCAAAATTTTGTGAATTGAGGAAATTAATTTTATTTCTTCAAAATGCTGAGGAATCAGAGATAAAGTGAGAGGTTCTGTGAGGTTTTGAAATTCCGCAGAGTTTGTAATTTGAAGAACACAACTCAATTGAAGTTCCATGGAGTTTGTGATTTGAAGAACTCAATTTTCGGTCTGGATTGGCATTTAGGCCCAAATCAGTCTTTCGATCTTTTGGCCGGAATTGGAATTATAGCCCGAATCAGAGTTAAAGTGAGGTTCTAAAGCTCCACAGAGAGAATTGAAGAAATCAATGTTATTTCTTCAAAATTATCATTGATGTTTATTAACCTAGACCAGAAGTCCCTTTAGTTTTGGTCCGGGGGGGGGGGATCCAATTAACTCTCCGCAGGAGTGCGGCTTTTAGGCTAGCTTTAAAATAAAATACAGTGTATCTAAAAAAAAAATATCTGTACATACGAAATATTAACAAAACATTTTTTTATTATTTGAATTTCCAACATATATAAACATAACTTTTATCAAGAGTTACCAATAATCCAGATAAAGCTAGTCAAATCTAACCACTATTATGAAATAGAGGATACGCTTTATAATACGTAATAAAAGTCCTGTAGCAAGGCCTCTGATCGGGAGATTGGAGGTTTTGAGGAGCGTAGAAACTCCTCTTAATTGTTGTTCCCAGGTCCACCATGACCCAGGATAGTAGCACTTGTTAGGGTCCCAGGTGTAGTCAAATAGTGAACCCACCAAGCAAACACACTATGAAAGCATACAAATACATTCTAATAGTAAAAATACCAGCAATACATTTTTATATAAAAATGACCAACACTACTTATAGTAAAATGACCAACAATACATTTTATACTGGAAGTACCAACAATACGTATTACAGGAAAATGACCAACAATACATTTTATCTGTAGCTGAAGGCATACAAGTACGTTCAAAATATATTTAGTTGAAGTCATAAATTTGTGTTCAAAATAATTAGACTTCGGCATTAAATAACCCATAGAGGTTGATATGCCGCTAAACAAAATCAACCAACCAATCAACTTGAATAATCTTTCATGATATTAATCCATATAATATCCTATAATTTCTTAAATCAAACTGTATTTCAAAATATTTCAACAAAACTACAACATAAAACACACATCACCGGCCCTAGTAATTATGTCTACACAAACGTGTATATGCTCAAAAGCTGAGTATTATATACCATGTATTCAATTGTGAAAGCAGAATAACATATATTCTTATTACTTCATGCTCCAAAGAAAATTAAATGTCGGCATTAAATGACCCATAAGGAGTTGATATGCCGTTAAACAAATCAATCAATCTATACTAGCGTATATAGGAGTAACATTTTCATACCTAAAATATTTGATATTCGTGAAGCAATCTGCCAAAATTATGAAAAGATCTGTCAATAATTTGTAACAGTCGACTAATATTAGGCTTACAGCCGCATCATGTTCAGACACTGATTCGCGTATGATCACCGAAGTTAAAAAAACGTCGAGCCTGGCCTGTAACTTGTTGGGTGACTGTTTGGGATAAGCGTGTTCTGTAAGCTCGATTATGCATGAAATGTAATAGACAATGGCACGGAATTATTAATCGGAGATCCGTTCTCCAGTTCCCGTTGGGTCTCTTATATTCACTTATGTGCAAAAATACGTCGGAAAGGGTATGAATTAATCTCCCCACAGCTATGGGTTAATTAGTAAAACTTGTATCACTAAATCATTATCTCCAAAAAGAAATTTTTTACTATCTATTTTTTTTTTTTTTTGCTTCAAATCACTTGCAAAAGGTTGATAAGCCATAAAAAAATGAATTAATCAATCAAGTTTGGTTTGTTGAACAACGTACCATCTTATGGAGCATTTAATACTGAAATTTGATTTTCTTGGGTGTTTTGGCAATTTATTTATTTATTTTTTTATTTAAAAAATGTATTGCTGCTAATTTTATTCTATGAAAATGTTTATTGCTGGTAATTCTTTTACTTTGAAAATGTATTGCTGGATTTTTTTGCTATAAAAATGTATTTTTATATTTTCATAATGTTTTAACCTCAGTCTGGAGGTTAACTATTTGCCCATAACGCGGACCCTGACAGGTGCTACAACCCCAGGTCAGGGTGGACCAGGGAAAAACAGCAATTTAGAGGTGATTCCACGCTTGTCAAATCCTCCCGATCAGAAACCTTGATACCGGATGTATTTAATAGTCCTACCCAGGACAAAATCAATCAAGTCTACTAATGTTAATGAAATACATTATAATTGTTAGAAATACCCATAAGACAGGTAAATTTAACAATCATTGTAAAACAGATGTACGGCTAAATAATGTAAATTGTAATAATAGATATTTATGAGTTTTAAATGTGAGCAGTTGGATTATGTCCAAACAATTGGGCAATAGTTTCTGAATCTTAACGATCGAGAAAAAACTTCTTTTCCTGTTATTACGAATAACTTGTAGAGGGTTCTTGGCCCATTTTCCAAAATTAGTATTTCAATGAAAAAGTATATGAATCTGGTGGGGGAGAGGAATATGTTTCAGAAACCTGGGAAACAACTTTTGAAGTGTATTGAATTGCAGAGTAAAGACGCGGAGAACACGTTTCATGACTCGACGCCATTCTTTTGGCCGCGCTATCTTGTCTTCTTTTCATCCTTTCTCCTTTTCAAACAAAATTTTTTTATGGTTAATTGCCGTCTATCACGAATATATATATATATATATATATATATATATATATATATATATATATATATATATATAAGTATATAAATATGAATATATATATATATAAAGAAAATAAATATAAATATATATGTATACATATATATATATATATATATATATATATATATGTGTATATATATATATATATATATATATATATATATATATATATATATATATATATATATATATATATATATATATATATATATATGTATGTATATATATATATATATATATATATATATATATATATATATATATATATATATATATATATATATATATATATATACATATATATATATATATATATATATATATATATATATATATATATATATATATATATGTGTACATATATATATATATATATATATATATTCGTGATAGACGGTAATTAGCCAAAAAGATTTTGTTTGAAAATATATTGTTTGATAATATATATTATTTAATAATACATACATATATATATATATATATATATATATATATATATATATATAATGTTTATTCATTGCTATATTTATGAAAGAGAAGATTGAGCAGTATCTGATACTGAGACATTGTGAAATAAGAATTCATAATACACGTTGGACGTTACTTTAATACTTCAAGTATATATATATATATATATATATATATATATATATATATATATATATATATATATATATATATATATATATATGTGATAAAAAAATATATATTTTAAGGTATGCTATATTTATTTAATATCTTCAATATCACGGATTAAGCGTATATAAATATAAAAGTGAACACTTGGTGTTGAACTATATGTGTGTGTCTGTGTCTGTGTCTGTGTGTGCGTGACTGTAAATAATTTTCAGATCGAGTATATCTGTGAAATAAAAAAAAAGAATGAAAAGCCAAAAGAAAAACTATTTTTAACCGACGTGTTTCGTCCTCTGATTTGCCTTGATAAAGTCCCATAGAGACGAAACGCGTCGGCAAAAATTATTTTTATTCCTCTTGTCTTTTTATTCATTTTATTACTACAGAGATTCACTTCATATATACATATATATATATATATATATATATATATATATATATATATATATATATATATATTTTTACAAGATTTCAGCCCAATGCAGTACTGACTGCACGGTCAACGAATGCCAAATGCTAAATACGGTTAATAATACTATTAGCGATAGGATATGATTTATGGTTATCAGCTTATTCTACTCTGTCTCCTCCTCCTCCTCCTCCTAAACCAGTGCCCCTCAAATCTTTAAGTAACGGCGAACCGCGGAGAAAATTAAAAGAATTTTTTGAAATACGCACAGAATTATGGGAACTTACTTTATTTAAAGAGTATTCATTTAAATATTATGAAATGAAACCATAGATTTAAAAGAAAAAAATACAAACACAAATATGAACTTACTTTATTTCAATGTTTCTACTTGTATTATTTAACTTATTCTTCATTGACATATTCACAACGTTTCGGACGTTGTATGCTCCGGCCTTCTTCAGGTGATTGGAATTTCGAACCGAACACTTTATTTCGTCCACCGAGGTAGATTGTTCTAGTTCCACGTTCCATGATGTCTTATTTCTACTCACAGATCTCAGTTATTTCCTTTTTAACTCACCTCTCCGTTTTTGGTTCACCACTGCTGTGGCCTGGGTCTCATCACTGGATTTAACCAACGCCTTTATCCACTGAGTCATGTGTCCTTGAGGACAGCTATGTATGAATTTCTGGGACTTATAAACCTAACTTCTCAACAACAATTTTTTTTTTTTTACCAATGCTCATATTGCAAATTTTTGTTATTATTATTTGTGCGGCTTGTTTAGTGTGAAACCTGTGTTTTTTTTGTTTTTTTTTGGGGGGGGGTTCGATTTCTCCAATGTTCGGTCGAATGTGTGATAAGCAGACCCTCATTTCTTTTTCCGTTGATGTTATTTTTTTATTGTTATTTTTTATGTTATTTAGGCTTGACAAGCTTGATTCACATAAATAAGACGTAGAAAATTGCAATAAAACTGATAAACCCTTTTTACCTAATTATTTGAAAAAATGTTTAATACTTATATATTCAAATAGTAACGCTGTACCATTACTACTTCAACACACAGACACACATATATATATATACAAAATACTCACTTGCGTGTGTGTGTGTATGTGGGCCTGTGTTTCTGTGTACGTTCGTGCCTGTGTTTCTGTGTGTGTGTGTGTGCCAGTGTCTCTGGTACCTGTGTGCGTGCGTGCCTGTGTCTGCGTGCGTGTGTGTGTGTGTGTGTGTGTGTGTGCGCGCGTGCGCGTGTGCGTGGTCAGTCGATTCATTACTGACGAAGCAGAAGATATTCCCGCAGTAGGCTGCCGTTTCATTCTGCGGTAGACTAGTTGACAACCCAAGCTATAGAACACAGTCTGTCCTACTATTTAACCCATAGCTGGGCGGAGAAGAAATGGATTAATATTTTTTTCCAAGGGTACTTGCATGTAAGTGTGCACTTGTTCTATTTACCCAATTGTCGTGTAGGTTATTTGCGGCGTTCTTCTGGGTTTTTCTTGCCTTTCTTGCGTCCTGAGTCAATTTGCCAACGATTTAAATTTTTTGTTTTTGTTGGAAAACGATTTCAGAATGACTTTCAACATCCTTAACTACATGAAAATTCTCTTCAAATAATAACTTTAAAATGTCTCCTTTGTAGTCTACTTTGAATTTTCATAGCAGGTAAACCAGTATATCATATAAATTTACCATGAATGAAAAATGAAACTAACTCTGCTTGAGATCGATGCCTGGTTAGAGAATTAGAATAAACTGTGTCTATAAAATAAACTTGGTACTACTGTACAATATTTTTCAACTTTCATAATGGTATATAGTTTAGAATTCATTAAATTTTAAATATTCCAGTTGTTTTTTATTAAAAAAAAATAATTTTAAAACTTTAGAATTAAGAGTATAGTTAAATCTAACAACGATACGAAAACCTTTGCACATGTTTACAGAGAAAATGGAAACTTATCATCCGCATTCAGTTCTGGAGATTTTCTAAGTGTAGCTTAGATGTAGTACAAGGACGAAAGCAGCCATTAAGGACCGAACTCGATACTCAGTCGTAGCGAGATAAGTTTGTTAACAATAACCAGTTTACCTTGAAGATCCATTTAGGTGAAACCTAGGCAGGTTTGCCTGGCTTGTTAGGATTTATTCTAATTTACCGCTCTACTTAGCGTATTGAGCCCTCTACGTTTTCGTTTTGTTTTTATACTCGCCTGGGTTTTTTTTTCTTTGGACGAAGGATTTAAGTCACTTGACGATTTGTTTCGTCTTGTTCTGATGTTTTTAGTTCTTTTTTTTTTTTTACTTCCAATTTTTTTTTTCGGTACCAATTTGCCCTCAGCTGTCTACAAGTTGAGTCATCCGAAGTTTTTCAAACGAGTAATATTGTTAATATATATATATATATATATATATATATATATATATATATATATATATATATGAAGAAAAATATACGGAAAAACAAACAAAATCCTAATATGCAATTATGGTGTTATCTGTTTCGATCAGTCTTACTCTTATGTCCATCGTCTTTTCATGTTGAATTAAATATAGTCTAATGTTAATTATGTTTTATGAATATGTCCTGAAGATGGTCTACTAAACTGAAACGTCCAACGTTGATATTATATTAACATTAAAACAGCATAATTGCATATTAGGATTTTTGTTTGTTTTTCCGTATATTTTTCTTCATACTGTCGGATCTATATCCATATATTTGCTTATATATATATATATATATATATATATATATATAGTCATCCACAGTAATAGTAATACTGTTTATATATATATATATATATATATATATATATATATATATATATATATATTGTCATCCACAGACAGACTGTTTCGCTGCATCACAGCTCATCAGTGTGGTAGGCTAGAAATCGATGACAGTGCAGTCACTGGAACAAATAGACGCAACTCTTACGGCTTATAAAAGTGGACATTGAAGTCAACAACCAAAGGCGAGAGTTTGTTTCACGCTTAAACGATTGCATTTAATCAATGTCCGCCATTATGTTTACATACGCTCTGTCCCTGATATTGAACACTTTAACTCATAAATATAAATATATACTTTAATAAGTAAAAATACCCACTAAACAATCTTTGGGGAGACAAAAGTGCTCAATGCCAGAGGGTGGAGCAATTAATATATATATATATATATATATAGTCATCTACAGACAGATTGTTTCGCTGTATCACAGCTCATCAGTGTGGCTAGACGCCCGGCTGCCTCTAGCTAGGACCGAAACCCGACTGAATTGGCCTCAGTCGGAGATTCTACCACTAAGCCGTTGGCGCACGGTAGGGATGAAGGTGAATTTAAGCGTATTTATTTCTAGATAAACACACAGTGACTGAGAAAACTCGATTCGATTTACTGAAGAGTCTTGCATTATTAGCTGTAATAGTCACTATTTACAAACCCACACTTCCTCCCTCAGAGATCTCAACCGAAATATATATGCCATGACAATATTTCGCGGCACACGGAAGAAGATCGCTCGGAACGGCGGTTGAGAACTACTGTGCTAAAATCATATTTGTGAACCATTTGTGTGTCCATTTTAAACAATGTGATAATTCAATAATGTGAGTCTTATCAAATAACCAGAGTTCGATTACTCGTGGGAATATTCAAATCAGCGCGAAGTTTGTATAAAATTCACCTAGGGCTCTGACGTCAAATCGTATCTAAAAGAAAATGTCCTTAAAATGGGAAATTTTTAGCAAGACTTGTGACTGATTTTAACCGGAGAATATCAAAGATTTCAAAGATGCAAAAAGTGATTTTCGATTATCTCGAAATTGAAATTCTATTTATTTTTATATCCTTTGTATTTAAAAACACTTGGATAACCGCCAAGTTGTAAATCATTTCGATGGATGAACGTACGGCGGGATATTCTGAAAACAGATCAGGGCAGTTCAATTTTGGTGAACATTCAATGAATATATTATTGCTGGCCACTCCAAGTTCATGCTTCGGTCTTTGCAGAGGATATGACGGAAAATTTCAGAATGGATTTATAAGAAAAAAATAAATTGAATATGAATATGCCGTTCCAAACTACGAGAGAGGTACTGTTCAAAATTTAACGAATTAGAAGATGGAAGAACTGATAGTAACGCTCTAAGAAATAAAATTGAAAGATGAAATCTGAAGTTATTTGGGCAAGAATCGCTTTTTATTAGATACTAGCAGCATGGCCCGACGTTGCCCGTGCTTGATTCAAAAATCGTACGACTCATACAGCAATTGCTATCACTTGACTTAAAATATTTTTGCCCTTCCTTGCCTTTAAAGGAGTGCCCTTTGCCGTGCTGGTGTTGCTACATGCCTTACTTCTTGCCTATCTCACACTGCGAATTTTTTCTAAGCTCTATACTAAACATTAAATCTGTTACGAAAAAAGAACTAAACAAAATGAACACAAAATGATCAGCTTTAAAAAAGGACTCGTAACTGGAAAAACCGAATAAAAAAAGAATCTTAACAACAAATACTTTTTCACACCCAACCCAGTTCTGCGGAATCAGAATCAACGTTGAGTTTAAGCAAGCGAATGAGCCAATTTGAGTAAAATGCCATGCAGATTTAAATTTTTCCCACTTGTGACGAATGCAGCTATCGATTTTTTTGCATGCTAGTTAACATTCGTGTCAGTCAGCTGTTGGCTCTCACGCTGGCCACTAGAATCTTCCTGCCTATTCGTGGCAGCCAGCTATTGGCTCTCACTCTGGCCAGTAGAAAATGGCCGCAAACTGCCGTAGAAGCATGAAAAAATCGATTATTTCCACTATCGATAGGAGTTGGGAAATGCAAATTCGGTGTTCGCTTTCTCGCTAACTTGGAGCATGTGCATGTAAATTTTGGTGCAAATCCGTCGAAAATTGCGGCCGTGCATTCGTTACACACACATATCCTGCCTTTTATAGATAGAGATTAATTATTAATTAACTAGAAATATTAATTGACTATTAAACTATCAGCACCTAACGATGAAGCCAACGCCTGAATAGTCAGGAAAATTATTACTTTAGCAAATATAACAAAAATCCGTTAAACAGTTCATAGTTTTACCAAAAGCGCACAAAATTAACTTTACCATTCATTAATTCCAGAAAAGAAAACACTTGTCCGCATACAAGAAAAGTATAATCTAAACTAATGTACTTTCTCAATCTTGTTCAATTAAACATATATTGAAGAGTGATTGCTGCCTAAATACAAAACATATATATATATATATATATATATATATACACACACACACACACACAAATGAGAGAAAGAACAGATTCCAGTGTTCGTAGCATTTACTTTTAAAAAAGTGGTCAATACAAAGTATAGCAATATATTATTATTATTTTTATTATAAGAGATTATAACAAAAACATTTTGAAATCGCTCCACAAAAGCTTTTCATGCTTCAATAGTTATTTACTATCGCCTGAAGAACAATCATATTATTTAAACATGAAAGCTTTTGTGCTACGATTTCAACGTGTTTTTATCATAATCTCTTATAATATATATATATATATATATATATATATATATATATATATATATATATATATATATATATACCCATTTATAATTGCGTATGCCCTCCTTAGTTCGCACGACCGTTGCGCCTTGCCATAAATAATGGGCTATTCCGTTTTCATCGTATAGAAAGAGGGGCAATGACACTAGTTGGTTTCAGTAAAAGAAAGAAAGATAGATAAATTGAAGGGAAGGTCGAAGTGTTTAACGTCTCCGCCCAAGATCTTATAAATAATGGACTATTCCGTTTTCATCGTGTAGAAAGAGATGCAATGACACTACTTGGTTTCAGTAAAAGAAAGAAAGAAAGAAAGAAAGAAAGAAAGAAAGAAAGAAAGAAAGAAAGAAAGAAGTGTTTAAGGAAGGTCGAAGTGTTTAACTTCACCGCCCAAGATCTTATAATTAAATTAATTGTTTAATTGTGGTCTTTTATTGTTAATTGCATCGTCGTGATTTTTGATTAAATAATATCGGAAAGGATCAAAATTGAATTGTATTATTCGAAATGTAAAGATCTTTACTTCGAGGGAATAGCTAAATTTCGTCAATATCAGTTCAGAGTAAGTCTCGTGGATTCTCGGTAACTGTCGTAGGTTACTCTGAGTAAGTGACATCTACCCCATTGTTTGTTTTACAAGTCGAATGCATGTGAAATCTGATTAACCAATGCAAAAACAACACAAAAATAAAAATACCAGAATTTCTTTCTTCTTTTTCTCTATTTTCTCCATATTTAATAAAAGTGAAACGTATTAGATTGATAAACCTTTCCTATTTGTTCTTTAGTCTAATTTGCAGTGTAGGATCCGAGCTTTGGGTTCTATTAAAAATTTACCAAATTGTTACATTTATGTGTAAATGTACAGGCTAATTATAAAAATAACCACAATAATTTGATAAAATCTATCGCTTTCGAGTTATTGATAGTAAAATTTCGGATTCATTCGATTCACCGCAGCCATTACTTTTTTTAGTTTTTTGCATACATTTGCTATGGAAAGACATTCACTTGTTTTGATTATTGCGCACGCAATGAGTCCTCAATTGCGCAGTAATTGAGACAAGTAAGATCAGTAAAAAGGCTGTTAACAAGGTAATCTAACATGTCCATTCAGCAACGAATGTATGCAAACAACGCCAGTAATGGCTGCTGCGACGCGAATGAGTCCGAACTTGTACTATCGATAAATCCAAAACGGTAGATTTTATCAAATTTTCGTCGTTATTTTCAAATTAAACATGTAAATTTACACATAAATGTAACAATTTGGGAAATTTTTATTAGAAACTGAGCGCGGGTCCTATACAGCAAATTAGTTGTTTTTTATCTTATCATTATAGTGAAATATAATTTTACAGTTAATGGCTTTAATAATTTTACATATACATGCATTTCCTTTTAATAATAGAAACAGTTCTTTGCAAATTTAGCATTCAATGTTCATCCCTCAAATGTTTGTCTCATGCATATGTACACATGCGCACTGCTGACCTTAGAATGTGCACACAAGAACGCTCGTTGTATAGTACATGAAGTAGCCCACCAATACTTAAATTAACTGGCCATCTCGTAAAAAACAGATGTTTTTTTCTTTTAAGGGGAGAACAATTTTTTGTATATTAGAATTAAGTAGACGTTCCTCTAAATTTGTCAGGATCGAAAAATATCATTTTAGAAGTGGGATTCCTGTTCATAATATAAACAGAGTATCAAATTGATCCCTGAATTCTTAACGATTCCACGTGTTGTAATGGTGAGCATGTTTTTTGTCGCTAGGTCAATTCCAACTGAGTAGTGAGTTCAGTCCTCATTTGGTGCCCCATACTTGTATCACATCTAAGCCACGCTTAGTAAATTAAAACTTACTTCTGAAAGTAATATCTATATTTTATTTACAAATGTCAAGTTTTAAACCGTGCTTACGTCATCGATAAATGCCACTGATGTTCTTTTCTCAATTCCTAATAATACACAAAATGTCATGGGCAGAGCAAAGTCTAATGAGTTCTAATCTGCAACAATCACCCAACAACCAAAAAAAAAAAATTCTCCTGTTTTTTACGAGCGGTTCGGTTAATTTAAGTAATGTCAGTAGCTCTACCGTTTAATTTTTTTTCTTCAAATTATTTTGTTCTTGCTAGTTTTCGAATCTAACACAAATATTCACCACCATTTTCAAGTACAACACTTATAGTTCTATTACCTACGACCATAATAACGACATTTTCTTTACTCATCAAAATAAACCTATTCAATCGCCATTATTATCTTGGACTATATAAGACTGATATTTAAAAACTGACTGGAGGAACAATAAAACTTTAACATCTTACCAGTGTTTCACGACAACTGTCATGGCACTGCTTTATAGATGCAATAATCATGCAACCTATCTTCTCTCTATTTGAATTTTCTGGGAATTTACATATATATATATATATATATATATATATATATATATATATATATATATATTATTAGGAATTTACATAAATATATATATATATATTATTAGGTAATCCGTATAGGTAGACTTGAGGAGGATGATATCCAGAGAGCTCAATGTAAAATTAGAGCAGATATAATTGTTTATAAGAAGACACGTTAAGATTCCATGTTGTTATTTCACCATAACCCTTAGGGGTTATGGTGAAATAGCTTATTACATGGAATCTTAACGTGGTCTGTCTTTTATTCAAACAAATATATATATATATATATATATATATATATATATACAAAATACTCTCTTGCGTGTGTGTGTGTTTGTGTCTCTGTGTGCGTGCGTGTCTGTGTTTCTGCGTGTGTGCCTGTCTCTGCGCGCGCGTGTATGTGTGTGTGTGCCAGTGTCTCTGGTATCTGTGTGCGTGTGTGTATGTATGTGTATGTGTGTGTGTGTGTGCGCGCGCGCGCGCCTGTATCTGTCTGTGTGTATGTGTGTGCGTGGTCAGTCAGTTAAGCGTAATTACACGCTTGGGGGATCATGTCTCTTTCGATTCATTACTGACGAAGCAGAAGATATTCCCGCAGTAGGCTGCCGTTTCATTCTGCGGTAGACTTGTTGACAACCCAAGCTATAGAACCCTGTCTCCTGCTATTTAACCCATAGCTGGGCGGAGAAGAGATGGATTATGTGCTCAATATCAGAGATAGAGCTTATGTAAATATAAAAGTGAACATTGAAGTCAACACTCAGAGGCGACTGACTGTTTCATGCTAGACGCAATCATCAGGCCCCTGAGTGTTGACTTCAATGATCACTTTTATATATATATATATATAGAGAGAGAGAGAGAGAGAGATCGAGAGAGAGATCGAGAGAGAGATCGATAGATAGATAATGTATAGAGGTATGCATACACACACACAACATAAATTTAAATTCGTAACATTTTTAAAAGGCCTATTAACTTATATATATATATGTGTGTGTGTGTGTGTGTGTGTGTGTGTGTGCGTGTGTGTGTATTTATACCAGGATTTATACCAAAATAAATAAATATATGAAATAAAATAAAATAAAACACCAAAAATCACTCTTTAGTTCAAGCTAACACCACAATAATTGCATTTATTGTTTTTTATTATTCTCCTACTACCATTACTAATCACTGCTACCAATTTACAATAACTATTAGCCACTTATATTATCATTGTCTCCAATCCCCTACAACATTACTATCACATCACATCTGCTATTATCATATAAACCCGTCATAATTATTAACGTAAACTACCCCCTCCCCCAGCATATTTAATACCACCATAAAAATAACTAATAAGGATTACAAACCGAAATTTCTACCAGTCACATATACACAGTCATCAAAAACAAGCAAATAACCAGCTTTAAAATAATAACAAATAAACTTTTTTTAAAAATTAAAAATAAAAATAATAGTAATTTTTACCTATCATAATTTTACACAGACCCCCACCACACGTATATACGTGCATGCTAAAAAATAGAAAAATGCTCTGATTGCTGACATGTATACATTCACGAGACATTCACGAGACATTCACGAGAAATTTTCGCTACACTTCCAATCTTTGAATTTCAACATACAAATGCGTATGTATAGACACAACACCACCCATATACATACATATGTCAAATCTCAAACTGTTTATATCTGTATGAGCCCCGGCGCGGACGAGCAATTGTGTATGTGTGTCTGCGTACCACACCGGATGTACGGACATGCATCTATGTTTGCGTTAGCACGGTGACATCACGACGAAGATTCCCCCCACTCCCATAATAACACCAATACACGCAATCTACATAAACCCAATTTTTTTTTAAAATGAATCAGTTTGTCTGACGATCGCAAAAGCGTGAAACCCAGGGTCACAAACTCACATCAATCCAACCAAATATACATACATATATATATATATATATATATATATATATATATATGTGTGTGTGTGTGTGTGTGTGTGTGTGTGTGTGTGTGTAGTAAAATGATAAGAAAAAACAGTAAGATTTATAAACACTAGAGCAAAATATTATAATTATTTTTAAAAATAGAATTCCATCGCGACACAGAAAATTGATGACGTCAGAATTATATGTAATAAATTACTAAATTATTATTAAAATATTATTAAATTGGGCCTTTTTTTATACTAATGACATATTTGTTTCAAGTTATAAGTGATCATAACTTTTCCTAGCTTTCACTTTAAATATCTGAAACCTGCATCGCCATGATTATTTTTTGGAAAAATGATTTCCCCTTGTCTTGTTTTTTCTATTATTTGGATTTCATAGTTTGCTCGAGTTTGGGCTCGAGTCTTGCTACAGCAGTGAATCATCATTTTTATTTTGGTTCATAGCTGTGGAAATTATGATTACAAATCAAATATTAATATACAAAATAGCGATACGTAGGTATGGTTGAATAATTAGTTGAATAGTATTAGCTTTTTTCCTGAACATTATAATTATAGCGGCGTGTTACGCAAAAGGAAATACGGTATATATCCATTCGCAGTCGGAGAAACATCACTTTAGATTAATT
>CAHIKZ030001090.1:875000-940000 GCA_903632075.3 Acanthosepion pharaonis | reverse complement strand
ACAAGGCCTTTTTAACGTGGGAATTCCCGAGCAATTAGGCTCGGCCAAAAAATAGCCCATTTGAACCCGTATGAACGGGTTCTGGGCCGGTTTTACCTCCCCGAAGGAGACTCCGCCCTTCGGCGTAGCCTCCTTCGGGTTCCTCCCGCCCGTAGGAAGAGAGTTGAACCGAACAGTCAGTTCAGAGGTGAACGACTGACAATATTCAGTCACCCCCCCCCCACAAGGGTGTCATGTGGCACAAGGCCTTTTTAACGTGGGAATTCCCGAGCCATTAGGCTCGGCACAAAAAATAGCCCATTTGAACCCGTATGAACGGGTTCAGGGCCGGTTTTACCTCCCCGAAGGAGACTCCGCCCTTCGGCGTAGCCTCCTTCGGGTTCCTCTCGCACGTAGGAAGAGAGTTTAACCGTGCAGTCAGTTCAGAGTTGAACGACTGACGATATTCAGTCACCCCCCCCACGAGGGTGTCATGTGGCACAAGGCCTTTTTAAGGTGGGCATTCCCAAGCCATTAGGCTCGGCCAAAAAATAGCCCATTTGAACCCGTATAAACGGGTTCTGGGCCGATTTACCTCCCCCTGAAGGGAGACTCCGCCCTTCGGCGTAGCCTCCTTCGGGTTCCTCTCGCCCGTAGGAAGAGAGTTTAACCGTGCAGTCAGTTCAGAGTTGAACGACTGACGATATTCAGTCACCACCCAACGAGGGTGTCATGTGGCACAAGGCCTTTTTAACGTGGGTATTCCCGAGCCATTAGGCTCGGCCAAAAAATAGCCCATTTGAACCCGTATGAACGGGTTCAGGGCCAATTTACCTCCCGAAGGAGACTCCGCCCTTCGGCGTAGCCTTCTTCGGGTTCCTCTCCGTCCGGAGACAGAGAGTTGAACCGAGCAGTCTGTTCAAAAAGTGAACGACTGACGATATTCAGTCACCACCCCCACGAGGGTGTCATGGGCACAAGGCCTTTTTTTTAACGTGGGCATTCCCAGAGCCATTAGGCTCGGCCAAAAAATAGCCCATTTGAACCCGTATGAACGGGTTCTGGGCCGTTTTACCTCCCCGAAGGAGACTCCGCCCTTCGGCGTAGCCTCCTTCGGGTTCCTCCCCGCCCGTAGGAAGAGAGTTGAACCGAACAGTCAGTTCAGAGGTGAACGACTGACAATATTCAGTCACCCCCACAAAGGGTGTCATGTGGCACAAGGCCTTTTTAACGTGGGAATTCCCGAGCCATTAGGCTCGGCACAAAAAATAGCCCATTTGAACCCGTATGAACGGGTTCAGGGCCGAGTTTACCTCCCCGAAGGAGACTCCGCCCTTCGGCGTAGCCTCCTTCGGGTTCCTCTCGCACGTAGGAAGAGAGTTTAACCGGGCAGTCAGTTCAGAGTTGAACGACTGACGATATTCAGTCACCCCCCCCACGAGGGTGTCATGTGGCACAAGGCCTTTTTAAGGTGGGCATTCCCAAGCCATTAGGCTCGGCCAAAAAATAGCCCATTTGAACCCGTATAAACGGGTTCTGGGCCGGTTTTACCTCCCCGAAGGAGACTCCGCCCTTCGGCGTAGCCTCCTTCGGGTTCCTCTCGCCCGTAGGAAGAGAGTTTAACCGTGCAGTCAGTTCAGAGTTGAACGACTGACGATATTCAGTCACCACCCAACGAGGGTGTCATGTGGCACAAGGCCTTTTTAACGTGGGTATTCCCGAGCCATTAGGCTCGGCCAAAAAATAGCCCATTTGAACCCGTATGAACGGGTTCAGGGCCGGTTTTACCTCCCCGAAGGAGACTCCGCCCTTCGGCGTAGCCTTCTTCGGGTTCCTCTCCGTCCGGAGACAGAGAGTTGAACCGAGCAGTCTGTTCAAAAGTGAACGACTGACGATATTCAGTCACCACCCCCCACGAGGGGTGTCATGTGGCACAAGGCCTTTTTTAACGTGGGCATTCCCGAGCCATTAGGCTCGGCCAAAAATAGCCATTTGAACCCGTATGAACGGGTTCTGGGCCGGTTTTTACCCCCCCGAAGGAGACTCCGCCCTTCGGCGTAGCCTCCTTCGGGTTCCTCCCGCCCGTAGGAAGAGAGTTGAACCGAACAGTCAGTTCAGAGGTGAACGACTGACAATATTCAGTCACCCCCCACAAGGGTGTCATGTGGCACAAGGCCTTTTAACGTGGAATTCCCGAGCCATTGGGCTCGGCACAAAAAATAGCCCATTTGAACCCGTATGAACGGGTCCAGGGCCAGTTTAACCTCCCCGAAGGAGACTCCGCCCTTCGGCGTAGCCTCCTTCGGGTTCCTCTCGCCCGTAGGAAGAGAGTTGAACCGAACAGTCAGTTCAGAGGTGAACGACTGACAATATTCAGTCACCCCCACGAGGGTGTCATGTGGCACAAAGGCCTTTTTAACGTGGGAATTCCCGAGCCATTAGGCTCGGCCAAAAAATAGCCCATTTGAACCCGTATAAACGGGTTCTGGGCCGGTTTACCTCCCGAAGGAGACTCCGCCCTTCGGCGTAGCCTCCCTTCGGGTTCCTCCCCGCCCGTAGGAAGAGAGTTTAACCGTGCAGTCGGTTCAGAGGTGAACGACTGACAATATTCAGTCACCCCCACGAGGGTGTCATGTGGCACAAGGCCTTTTTAACGTGGGCATTCCCGAGCCATTAGGCTCGGCCAAAAATAGCCCATTTGAACCCGTATAAACGGGTTCTGGGCCGGAGACTTACCTCCCCGAATGAGACTCCGCCCTTCGGCGTAGCCTCCTTCAGGTTCCCCCCCGCCCGTAGGAAGAGAGTACAACCGTGCAGTCAGTTCAGAGGTGAACGACAGACTATATTTAGTCGTCCCCCCACGAGGGCGTCATGTGGCACAAGGCCTTTTTAACGTGGGAATTTCCGAGCCATTAGGCTCGGCCAAAAATAGCCCATTTGAAACCGTATAAACGGGTTCAGGGGCCGATTTACCTCCCCGAAGGAGACTCCGCCCTTCGGCGTAGCCTCCTTCGTTTCCTCTCCGTCTGTAGACAGAGAGTTGAACCGAACCGTCGCTCAGAAAGTGAACGACAGACTCCTTGCCTACTCCTTAGGCGCAGTATTTATTAAGTATGGAATAGTCCATTATTATAATTATGGGTAAGATCCCATAACAGAAAAGCGTATATATATATAGATAGATAGATAGATAGATAGATAGATAGATAGATGCACATGCGTACATAAGTGCGCATAAATATACACGAGCCACCACACAAACATATGAATCCCAATACATGTAAAAATATAAATAGATGTACAAGATTAATATATATCTACTCTAATCTTTCCCACTCCTTACATAAGCTTATATATAAAGGAGCAATTGTGATAGAATCAAAGATGGTATAAAAAACGGTGACTGGAAATTAGTCCTCAGTGTACAGGACAATATTTCCATTACTGAATAGTGCATCATTAGGGAAATCAAAGGTGGTAGAACATAAAAAATATAGTAGGTATATATATATATATATATATATATATATATATATATGCGAGTGTGTGTGTGTGTGTGTGTGTGTGTGTGCGTGCGTGCGTGCGTGCGTATATTGCACTTGTATACTGACTCTTTAAGGCAATCTTTGTAACGAAGTTTGGGATTGTACTGTGGTCTTTTTCTCATTTCCAATTCTCCATACATTATTTGTTTTGGAATTCTGTCATCCGCCATACAGACAACATGGCCCGTCCATGAGAATCTGTGCTTGTGTATAATACTTCCACAGAGGAGTAAATTGGCCCTTTGTAGAACAACAGTATCAGAAGTGTGAGACATCCAGTGCATTTCAGGCTACCAATCTCTCACATGAATTTAGCAGAGATGACACAACGCAGGCATTATATATTTTAATTTTTGTCTGCTTTTTTGTCCTTCTGACTCCAGTCACAGACCTTCAGTGCTGCAAATTCATCGGAGGCTTTCTTAATCCTTAACGCTATCTCATCGTCAAGAGAGACGGTTGAGGGTGCTACCAAGGTATATGAATTTGTCTACTACACCAAGTCGACTGCCATCAAGATAAATTGATGGCGCTATATACTGAATTCCTCGGGCAGGTTGATACATGACATCTGATGTCAAGGCTGACGGACAGTCCAAAAGCCTTACATGACCCCGATTATCGATCTATGACCTCCTGTGCGTGCTGAATTGTGTGTGCGACCAGGTCACAGTCATCCGCATAGAGAAGGTTGCGCACTAAACTCAGAAGGACTTGTGTCCTTACTGCAAACCTACATATGTTGTAAAGCTTGCCAGTTGACCTGTACGTTATAACAATACCATCATGGCAGTCCCCGAACGTATCAAGCATTACAATTGCAAATTAGATAAAAAGAAAAACAATGTCGGGGAGTCACATATGTGACAAGAAATGCAGATCGATGACTGACCATGAGCCACTGTCGTTCACACAACCGATGAATGCAGTGTTGTGGAGGGGAGTTTAAGTGAAGGGCTGGACACGTCAGTGATGGTCATACTCGGTTTGCGAGTCGACTGCCACCACCATATATATATATATATATATATATATATATATATATATATATATTTTTTTTTGTAACATAAAAGATACAACCAATTGTTCTTTAATATAATTTGATATCGAGGAATATTACCCGTCTATTTCAAGAGAATTTTTTACATCTGCTTTAGAATTTGCCACTGTGTATTAGAACTTAACGAAGGAAGAATGGAATATCATTATGAATGTAAAAAAATCAGTTCTTATACATAACAAAGGAACAGTGAATGAAAAATTAAGCCAGAAAACCATTTTGATATTACACTGGGATCGTTGGATTCTGCGGAGTCTTCCGATCTTACTGGATTATTTATTTTATACAATCTTACTGTCCACTATGACATCAGTATAGAGGATATAGGATTATACAGGGATGATGGCATTATGGTGACGAATTCCACTAACTTCAAAATTGTTAGAATTTGAAAATTAATACACAGAGATGTTTAAAAACCTAAACCTAAAATTTACTCTAAATACAAAATTAAAAGGTAAACTTCCTCGATGTAATATTAGACTTAGTAAACACTATATACCAACCATACAAGAAAATAAATACTAATCCACTATATATCCACCCAGTGTATCACCCTCCATCTATAATAAAATACGTACTCTCATCCATAGAATATAGAATTAGTATTAACTCTGCCAACGAAGATATATTTTATAAACACTGCAATGTTTATAACAATGCTTCAAAAAATAGTGGCTATAAATGCGCCGATATTAAATACAGGAAGGATAATAACGATAGCCTGAGAAAAAATAGAAATAGAAAAATCATTTGGTACAAACCCCGATTTAACCAAATGGTTAGCAACAAGTTAGGATAAAAGTTTCTTGCTTTGACTGAGAAGCATGTTCCATGCAATAATCCTCTAAGCAAGATTTTCAACAAATCTGAACAAAATAAACTATGAAATCTCCACAAATATTCTTAAATGCCTATATTTGATAACAGAAGCCATTTGTTTATACCAACAGCTTCCCACACTTAACACTTCTCGCTTTCACTCTCTCGTGGTCATGTGTGACGTCACGAGTTGCGGTGCGATTTTCGCTTCCGCGTTTCGCATACACGAGTTTGTCGTTGCTTGGAAATTTTTCATGCAACAGAAACAGACTATCATTATTGTTTTGTCCGTGTATTGTTTAATATATTAAAATGTAATTGTCATCTTTGATAATGGCGTATGTAAGCCGAAAGCTTAGATAGGATTAAAAAAACATGTATCAATATGGTGTTTTTCTTTCATCTTTCAATGATAATGTTATTAAGCTTCTCAGACAATATGAAAGGAATTTACTTAAAATAGATAGACAAAACTTGTCTATATTATTTAATGAAACATGCATCAATGTAAATGCTGCTTAAATACACAATATAATATATATATATATATATATATATATATATATATATATATATATATATTGAACTTAATATTTGGAAGGGTGTCGATAAATTACTGAAATATACAGTATGAAAAGTCAATGTACAATAATAAACTGAAGAAAATTAAAATAACGAATGATGCCAGACAGGAGATACTAAATTCACTATTCATGATTCAAAACAATCAGGTTATTCCTTTCGTCTACACTGTTCTATTTTGATAAGTACTTTATAAGGTCAAATTAGTTATTTGAATTATATCGGAAGCTTTGTTTCCGGTGGAGACGTTTTTTGATCTTTTATATATTTACTAGTTTTTATCACTAATCAACTATCAATTTTCAACTGAGTTAAAAACAAAAAAAAAAGTGACTAAAAGGAAAAGAAACAACAGCGTCATATGGATAATAGATGTGCGAGTAACATAGCGGTTATCAGCGCTGAAAATGAATCAGCAGGCAGCTCAAATTCAGGCTGAGAGAGCTGTATTCATTTCATACTAATGCCCTTCAGAAAGACATGAATCTTTGTTTTGGCCCAGACAGGTGTCTTAGGAATTTATTTATTCCTTATGTTTAACCCTAGAACACTAATCATGGGTATAATATACCCAGCGCAAATTTTCCTATTTTTAATTACAATTTTCAGTGCCTGATTTTCTTACCTAAATAATATGTTTTTCAGTTCCTATTAATGTTAGCTCAAAGTACAAAGTTTGAAGTGCTTGCATATAAAATATTTCAAATAAAGATTTATATTTAATATTTTTTTGATATTTTCAAAATCGGGTATGATATACCCATGGTTAGTAGTGGTGTAACTTTAATTGATGGTTAATGTTCTAGGGTTAATTTTAGTAGTTACCATTGTCGTTTTTATAGAAACTAGAACATCAAATATACAGTGGAGGGAAATTAATATTCGTACACATGAAAAATTGTATTTTTATAAATGTAAAAGCCTTGAATAAAACAAATTTTGATACATTTTATGTGTAAAGATACATTTTATTAAAAAATAGTAATAAACTTAATTAATTCTTATTTTAACAGAAATTAATGCATTTTTTTCATTTTAACTGATGATAAAAGTATTCGTACAAAACAAAAAAAACATATTAACTTAATACTTTGTGGAATATCTTTTATTTAGTTCAACAGCTACCAGTCTATTCCTGTACATCTCAACTAATGATTTGCACACATTGAGTGGTATTTTGTCCCATTCTTCTTGGCATATTGTCTTCAAATTCTTGATATTTCTTAGTGCTCTTTTCCCAAGTTGAATTTTCAAATATCGCCATAAATTTTCGATTGGGTTCAAGTCTAGGGACTGACATGGCCATTGCAAGACATCAACGTTACTTTCAGCAAACCATTTCCTTGTAGATCTAGCGGTATGCTTAGGATCATTATCCAGTTGGAAAACCCAATCAGGAGGTAGCCGAAGTCTCTCAACAGAACGCATTAAATTGTCTTGCAGGATTTTCTGGTATCTTTCGGCATTCATCTTGCCATCTATTATTGATATTCTGCCAACACCTTTTGCAGAAAAACAGCCCCAGATCATGATACTGCCACCACCAAACTTTACAGTTGGCAACGTGTTCTTTGGTAAGTAGGCTTCACCGTCCTTCCGCCACACATGATCTCGATAATTATGACCAAACAACTCTATTTTAGTTTCATCTGTCCATAGTACTTTTTCCCAAAACGAATATTCTTTATCCTTATGCTCTCTAACGAATTTTAGCCTATCATCTCTGTGTCGTTTCAAGAGGAGTGGAGTCTTCCTTGGGATGCGTGATTTCAGACTGTTTTTTTGTAGTTCATTACTTATTGTACGCTTGGCTACTTTAATCCCTAATGCACGCAGATGTTCCTGCAGCTCTTTTCGGGTAACCTGTGGATTTTGTTGGATCTGGCGTCCTAATATCCTTGCTAATCTTAGAGAAATCTTTCTCGGAGCACCTGTTCGTCTTTGGTTTTCGACGCTGTTACGAGTTTGAAACCTTGCAATGGACGAAGCAATTGTAGTAAAAGGAATATTCAGGTTGTTAGAAATCGTTCTGTAACTGTTCCCATCTTTCCAAAGAGACAAAATGTGTTGTTTTTGTGAAATAGTCAATTCTTTACCTTTAGGCATTATTAGAACCTTCTCGTAAGACTAGAATGCTCTGATAATGGCTAATAGCGTTAACTATAATTACTGATAATATTACTAGAACATTCTAGAATATACTTTTTTCATAATTAATTGATTATTTTATTCTAATAATTGATTTGTACGAATACTTTTTTCATCAGTTAGAATTTTAAAAATCGATTAATTTCTGTTAGAATAAGAATTAATTAAGTTTATTATTATTTTTTAATAAAATGTATCTTTACACATAAAATGTGCCGAGATTTGTTTTATTTAAGGCTTTTACATTTATAAAAATACAATTTTTCAAGTGTACGAATATTTATTTTCCCCCACTGTATATGTGTATAAAAGATCAAAAAATAATATTGATTAGAAATAATAAAAAAAATACTTTTCAAAATAGTCATTATTTTCCTACTCGTGAAATGTAAAATTACGACAGAAAGTGTCTTACGTCTAATAATAAAAACATTAAAGGCTAAGTGTTGTAAAATATACCTCTGCAAATGCAATGTATGTAAGCAATTCAATGTAAATACAAGGAATAACATGTAGTTTAATTTTAACAGATCCCCAAATGGGGCTCATAGCAGGTAATGGGTTAATGGCATATCAAAAACTCATGGGTCATTTAATGCCGAAATTTAATTTTCTTGGATGCTTTGAAGTAATAAAAATACGATATGTTCTTCTGCTTTCCTAATCATGGTAGATGATTTGTTAGATGGTTAATTTTATTTAGCGGCATATCAACACCTCTATGGGTTATTTAACACCGAAATCTGAATATTTTGAAAACAATTGTATGCCTTCAAATACAGATAAAATGTATTGTTGGTCATTTTACTATAAATATGTGTTGGCTAAAAAAGGTTTTCCTTTTGTCATTATTCATATTGTTTTTACAGATATATTTTTAGTTATCTTAATTCATACACACATACACATACATTATATATATATATATATATATATATATATATATATATATATATATATATATATATATTGCAATGAATCATTCATACAAAAAGTAGATTAGCAAACAAAATTTTAAGGGTGCATTAACCTACCAATCACTCGATGAATGGTATGATCCTCGCTTTTAAAAATTATAAACTGTATAAGGTCTTTCTTTAATACGCAAGTACTTTCAACTGTACATTCAGTCATCCTCAGACATGAAAATTATTTTGTTTTTGGTAAAATTCAGGTAGCATCCGAGACGAAAAATTTAAATGTGAATCGAAATATGTTTTTGTTTTTTGTTTTTTTAAATGTGTTATTGTTAATGGATACAAATTTTTGGAGCGTGCAGTCGCAACGCTAAGGTTGATTTTTTTTAAAAATTTAAGAGAGTGCGTTTTTTTACTAATATGGCAATTTGAGATTAGAAAATATGCATCATCCGACAGGAACCGAACCTATACGGAACCGTCATATAGCCTGACGTGCTTTACCGATTGAGCCACAGATGAGAGTTTCGGTTAGCAAGGTCGATTTTACTGTTTTTAAACCACAATTCTCCATGATTTTCCCTCGTATATTCATATCTGCTCGATGTGTATCCAAATGTAAACAAATGACGTCACACATTATGAAATGGACAAAGTCCGACAATTTTTTTAAGACGCATATTTCTATGAAAATTTCTCGGACATTCAGGCTGGTAAATGTCGTTTATACTTTTTATTATAAACAGAGCATTTACTTAAATATTTCCCATATTGTATTCATTTCTATGCTTAGTCAGCTCAGGAGATATTTGTGGCCTAGCATATGTGCTGATTCCTTAAGTTTACGAATTTTCCAATGGTGTTCTTTGTCTATGATCTCAACCTGATCTCACAGAGGGCGGTGATCTCCCTTTTCTCTTCATATGTGGTCAGCCATGCCTGATTTTTCTACTTCCCCTCGTGTTACAGCTTTCTGCTGTTCTTAAAACCTTACCTTAAGGGAGATCAACATCCGTGTCCCACGGAATGTGTATTAAGCCCTCTACTGGACACGATCTACAGTTGTTGATAGCGTCCCTATCTATCCCATCAACACTATCATTGTTTGAGGACGACACTATTATGGTCGAATTCATGTCGGGGGCTGGCGAAGCGATCTACAGGAGTAAAATAAAAATTGGCTGCATGGCGCTCTGGGAATAACTTTGCTTCAAACACCTTTAAGACAGAGCTTTCTTTTCTTTTTCTTTTTTACAGTAAGGTTCAACCTGCACAAGGCCCGGGAGCCACTAGAGGTAGAGTGTTACGTTAAGGGATACTTTATATGGATCGGAGGGGAAGATAACAGTTGACTCTAGACTTGACCAGGTTAAACATAGTGATCGGAGAAACATCCTCTTGGAAGTCGATTCCACTGCGCAGTGGTCCGCGGGAAGAGGCTGTTCGAGTGGAATTACTTCTCGCCAATGGAATACTGTGGGAATGCGGATGGTTTGCTACTATGTAATTGGCATGGCGGCTTCTAGCCGTGAAGGTTAAGACTGGACGAACCAAGGAACGTAGTTTTGTCCGAGCACTTTCCATGGAAGTAGCGATAAAGCAGTGAGAGGCTTGTCACATCGCACCTGTGAGACAGAGATTGAAGGATGGAAAATAATTCTTTTCGAACAAGGACTCTGAGACGCTTCTGAACTAGAAGTCTAGAAAATGAGGACTCAGAAGCTCCCGCCCAAATATGGCAACAGTACTCCATTTTCGGCTTGATCTTGCTCTTATAAAGGTAGAAGATAGAATGCAGTGTCAGGGACTTACTGGAGCGGTACAGGGAGCCTATCATTTTACCTGCATCTTTAAGGGTCGTTTATAAGACTTCCACTTGAGGTCGAGTGTGAGTTTGAGGCCCAGTATTCTCTCAATGTGCAGTGCTTCCTTATGAAGACATCCGTTCATCGTGACTGGCAGGAAGTGGACTTTGGGAGAAATGCAATAGCACTTGTTTCTTTGGTTATCGGTGAGGTTTGTGTGGAGAGGGTTGATAAAATTAATTTTCTGGACACCGTGTTTTGCAGTGGACTAGCAATAACGTAGTGATAATCAAAAAGGCTCCGTAGTGATTTTATTTATTGAGCATTCTCAGAAAAGATAATTTACAAAGGGAGTTGCTGATGACTTTTTACCTCTGCTCTATTTCGCCTGACATCACTGTTTGTTATGAGGATAGCATAAGAAGTTAGGTACTTAATGCAGTGGTTATGACAACTGCTCGACAGCAGACAAAAGAGACATTCAACGGGTTATAGATATTGCTCAGAAAATAATCGGCTTTTCGCTGCCGTCTGTGGAGGACATTTCTAATTCTCATTATTGCAGCAAAACTGAAAACATAATGAAAAACAGCACGCAACCGGGGTCCCACTTGTTTGATCTGCAACCCTCAGATCTATTAGCTTGAAGGCTAGCTTTTATCCTTGGGCCCTGCGCAAAATGATCTCTGCCGCACGCTGGCTATTTTTAACGTTATTAATTTTCTTCATTCGATGCTGCGAATCTGTATTTTTTTTCATTTGTTTTGTGTGTGTGTTTTTTTTTAAATTTTTTTTGTGTATGTGTTGGTGCACCTGGGGTCTGCTATCAAATTCCCTGGTCCATTGCACAGTGGCAATTTCGACTGATTGATTTGTGTTTTCGGCTTATCAACCTTTGCAGGCTATTTAAAGCCAGAAAATATTTTTAGATTGTAAGGATTTCTTCGACATAATACAGATTGACTGATAAGTCTCACTAATTAACCCATAGCTGGGGAAGAAGAGGTTCATTCTTACATTTCCCAGGGGTATTTGCACATAAGTGAATATAACAAACCTGAGTGGAATTGGAACTCGTCTCTCGCGTTTCCGATTCCTAGCCGTTATGTATTACACCACCCGCACATCCAAGTTTACAACATCTGGTATCTCCAAGCAGTCACACTGTTAGGGTCCCAACTATGGGCAAATAGTTAACCCCAGAACTGGCGTTAAAATACTATGAAAGCATAAAAATACATTTTTATAGTAAAAATATGAGCAATACATTTTCATAGTTAAAAAAATTACGAGAAATACATTTATGAAAAATATAATTACCAGTAATACATATTTTTAAAAGAAATTACTAATTACTAATTCCTCCAAGAAAATGTAATTTTAGCATTAAATGATAAAGAGTTGATATGCCACTAAACAAACTAACCACCCAAGCGGTCACGCCATTACTAACCAGGCTTGATGTTGCTTAATTTCGGCGATCATGTGAACTGGTGTTCCAGTGTGATATAGCCGTAAGCACGGTGGCAAGAATAAATAATACATAAAGGAATATTTTCTTTCAATTAAAGAACCAATATTTCGATAAAGTATCAATGAAGAAAAACTGCTTTGTTTGCATTTTTAAAATTAAAAAAAATTCAATCCAGTTAAAGAGAAAATAGAAGTATAATTCATTTAAAAAATGTTTCCAAACTTAATATTTGTAGTTTCACTTTTCGGCTCACATCAAAATACTGATCCATGATCATGCTGCGTTTTTCTTGACGCAGATGCATTTCTATTGACGCAGATGCTATTTGTTAAAGTTGGGCCATTTCCTTTTTAGATACCACGGGGTATTAAAGCTGTCTAGAATGAAATTTCTGAATTAAACAAAATGAATTGAAAAAAAAAACGAATTAAAACTTATTCATTTAGAATATTCCCCCCACCCTGTTTTTCTTTTATTATTCTTTGCACATCGACAGTAATTCGTTTTCTTTCCTAAATATTTTTTCAAAGAACTGATAAATTCATTGAAGTTTTCTTTTGGATAAAGAAACTCTTACTTTTAAAGAGATCCAGATTCTTTGAAAAGAAAAAAAATGATAATAATTTATACAAGAGATGTTAAGACTGGCACAATAAAATGTCTCAAGTCATTGGGTTTCATTAAAGTAACATCATCTTTGTTACACACGATTAGTGTTACATAAAATGTCTTTTAGTCAACCTTTGTTAAATTTTCAATGCACAAATTCAAGGAACGTTTACAGATTTCAATAATTGTCTGGTCATTTAAAAAAAAAGAAAAAACTATAGCGTAGTAACCCTTTCTTTTTCTTTCCCCCGCCAAACACTCAACACGATAATCTTTCAATGATGAGGTGGCTTTAATCTCAACTAAATCCCCATCATTTAGCAAATCTTTTCTGGTAATTACACAATCTATTTTTCATGCCAAGCGGTATAAAGACGATTTAATTTCTACTACCGAATATAAGATCAATGCAGACCATCATCCACTTGATTTTTGCCCATCGTTCAATCCAAATTTAATCGATTTTTTCCTTCTAATTGTTCATAACTAATTTAATTGCTATGTTCATATTTTAAGTGCTCTGTCTGGAGTCGGTTTCAATTACAGCCGAGTCCTGGGTATGACGATAGACTACATCCGGTAGCGAGCCTCTGATTGGGAGATTGGAGTTTTGAGAAGCGTGGCACCACTTCTTAACTACGTTTTTTTTTCTCAGGTCCACCTTGACCTACGGTGGTAGCAACTGTTAGGGTCCCAGCTATGGACAAATAGTGAACCCCCAAATACTATGAAAGTGTAAAAAATACATTTTTATGGTAAAAATACCAGAAATACATTTTTATATAAAAAAAATGACCAACGATACATATTTATAGTAAAATGACCAACAATACATTTTATAGCAAAATGACCAACAATACATTTTATAGCAAAATGACCAACAATACATTTTAACTGTAGTTGAAGTCATAAAACAGCGTTCAAAATATTTAGATGTCGGCATTAAATAACCAATAGAGTTTGATATACTTGCTAAGCAAAATCAAACAACCAACAAGTAAGAACTCTTTCAGGACAATAATCCAAATAATATCCTACAATTTCCTAAAGAAATCAAACTGTATTCAAAAATATAACTTCAACAAAACTACAACATAAAACACGCATATGACCGCCTCTTGTAATTTTGTGCACAAAAATATGCATATGCGCAAAAGCTGAGTATTGTCTACCATGTATTCAATTGTGAAAGCAGAATAACATATATGATTTTTATTGCTACAAAACTCCCAAGAAAATTAAATTTCGACATTAAATGACTCATGCGGTTAAACAAATAAATCAATCAATTACAGGCTTCAAATTTAATGATTTTCACTGTTTTCTTTCATGATTTTCGAATCTAAAAGCTCTACTTTCAAATTTTGGAAACCATCTTTTAATGTTTTTTGCCAACACCACTGTTCCCGAAATACGGAATATAGATATTTTTGCATCTTCAGTTCCATTATTTGCTCAGCTTAAACACGAAAATCATGATTTCAAAGGCTCCACGTGTTGGCCTAAAAATGTAATGCAATTAATGTAAATAAATTATATTGAATATTAAAAGAAATACAATAATTATATTGAATACTAGCAGTAGAGCCCGGCGTTGCCTGGGGATGTAACAGTAAGAGATAGATCAAGTATCGACCATCATAAAGACTGAAAAATAAAATTGACAATTGTTTAAGGTTGACGGACATGCATGTCTTAATTAGTTTTTTTTTTTTTTTTTATGAATTGGTCAAACCCAAACTCAAACAAAAACATTGTTTTCAATCGTTAAGAGTCTACCGATTGAATAGAATTTTATTATAAACAATTGTCTTGTAAATTGAATTTTTAAAGCATTCTGAATGTAAAAAAAAGAAAAAAGTGTGCAAGACAATAAGAAACACTAACTGCCAAAAAAAGTGAAGTTTTGTTGAAATCGGTTGAAAAATGTAGGAAATCCGATCTCATATATAAACGAACACACACACACACACAAACAACCTGGGTTTTATAATAAGTATAACTCAATATGAGTTGTGCCCCTTTCATTCTCGTGACGCCTCTTAATCGTGTTTTCAAATTGATTTCGTGCAAAAATAATTGTGTTTTTCCAATTTTGGGCGCTGTCAGAACCACCGCAAGGTAATTTTACGTAGTCCTGTGAAGTTTTGTTGAAATCGGTTGAAAAATGTAGGAAATCTGATCCAATATATAAACGTACAGACACACACACAATCTGCGTTTTATAATAAGTAAGATTAAAAGAAATAAAATAATTATATTGAATATTAAACGAAATAAAATATCCATTAAAGTCCTATAAAATCATCATTCCGTTTCAAAATTTTTTATTTTTGCGATAAAAACGGACATATTAAAACTATTTTTCTTCTTTTAATATGTCCGGTTTTTTTTTTCACATTCATTTCCTTAAAAAAAATAATTCTTTTTTCAACTGCACCTTTTATTAAACCTTCACAAATTTCCCCTACACTCTGCATCTATTATAATGGCAATATTAGCCATTTCCACATAAGGAAACATTCAGCATTCATTGAACGAGCAGCTTTCGGTTGCAATTTATAAAATCTTTTTCAGGAAAATAGATTCTTCACGTTCAATAGGTTTTATTGCCCCTTCCTTGAGTAATGCTATACAGAAAATTATTATAGTGTTTTATTCTTGATTTTTTTTATATATCGGAATCACCCCAAGCAAAGCAGTAACGTTACTAAGAGGTTACAGGGTGTGGAAGAACTAAAAACATAAATATTAATGATGAGTAGAAAGAGAAAAGAGGACATGGGTGATCATTTTGTGTACTGGTACCATCCAAATCATTTACCACCGTTGACCCCAAATATCGTCACTTATTGAAAATATTTAGAACTATTGTAATGGTAATATAAACCACTTCCCTACGAAAAATCATTTGGCATTCACTGACCGAGCAGCCAGTAAAATATTGCTTGAAATTTATAAAATCCTTCTCTTAAAACAATTTTTTTAAAGTAGATTCTTCAAGTCCAGTGGCTTTTATCACCATCTCCTTAATTAATGGCTTTACAGAAAATTATTTAAAAAAGAATTATTTAAACAAAATTCCAGCCGCCTCGTCTATTTAAAATTAAAGTGTCGGGGTTTGTCTTGAGTGTTAAATGTCCGCCATTGGATGATATTTCTATGCTAAAATAAACATAATAGGTGTAATTTTTAGAATTTTAATTTTTGCTTAAAATTATACAGCTCGTTTCACGATACCTCGCGATAATTTTTCCTTTTATTATCAGATTAAAACCATACGAACTCGATGTTGTCACGTGGCCTAGTAATGATTTTCCTTTTATTATCAGATTCAAACCATACCAACTCGATGTTGCCACGTGCCCTAGTAACGATTTCTTTTAATGGGTGTTGCAAAAGAAAATATACAAATTTCACAAAGTGGATAACATAAAATGAATTCTAAAGTTTGAAAAATGGTCATCAAATTCATGGATTAAAAATTATCACCGAATTCGTAGACTAAGATTTTTAATTCTCTAGCCTATTGTCCCCTAAGAATTAAAATTAACTACATCTACGGTATTGGTAATATTAGACATTTCCTTATAAGAAAAACATTTGGCATTCATTGGCCGAGGAGCCAGTACTTCTTTCGGTTAAAATTAAAAAAATCTCTCTCTTAAAACAATTTTTCAGCAAAATAGATTTTTTAAGCCCAGCAGCTGTAATTGCCCTTTCCAAAATGGATGACGGTCCAGTAGCTGTTATCGCTCTTTTCAGCATTGATGAGAGTCCAGTAGCTGTTATCGCTCTTTTCAGCTTTTTTGAGGGTCCAGTAGCTATTGTCGATCTTTTCAGCATTGATGAGGGTCCAGTAGCTTTTATCGCTCTCTTCAGAATTGATGAGAGTCCAGTAGCTGTTATCGCTCTTTACAGCCTTTTTGAGAGCCCAGTAGCTATTATCGCTCTCTTCAGCATTGGTGAGGGTCCAGTAGTTGTTATCGCACTTTCCAGTATTTATTGAGGTTTTCTGCCTAACCATTTTGTTTGAAATAGTGTGGAATGACCTTGAATTAGGTTATTATTTTCGCTTCAAGTTACATTTGTATATATCTATTTTAGTTGTTGCTGCCATTGGTAGTCCTCAATTGATGCAGTTTCTGTTCTTTGGTACAGTTCTTTCTGATTCTGTTGCGCCAGTTTACAATGTTTAAAGAAGAATGATCTTTGCCAAGGCCCTTAGGCTTTACGCGCTCAAAACCCTTTTAACCATTTGACCTTAGACAGGCGGTTGTATAGAGTTGAGAGTCTTTGAAATATTTCTGAACGCGTTTGGCGCCATACATGACATCCATATGGATGTCACGATCTGACGAGAATTTTAAGAACATATTTAAGAACATGACTCGGGTTTTTAAGTTGATGATTAGAATTGAATAAAGGATTCAGTTTGAACTTCCAGAATCTTACCCTAATCGATAAACATTTGAAGGCTGGTAGGTACAACAACCGAAACGTCCGACATCTTGAATCCAGCACACCTGCGACCAGGTCACTACCGAACCAACGATACACTGGATGAAATATAGCACTCCTAAAATAATCCTATATAAACATAGTTTTGCTAGTTCATTCTACATATATATATTGCTGTGTAATCAAAAGTAGAATGGGCACGTGGCCGAGTGGTTAGAATGTTTGCATTCTGACCATGAGACCAGGGCTCGAATCTCACCACAATCGATTTGTCACGAAGAAGACTTTCCGGATTGGAGGGATCGATTTTCAATGCTGATACCAGCTTTTCGAAACTGCCTGTAAAACCATACCATGGGTTGACCCTAGCCTTGTGAGTGAAATTGGGTAGACGGAACCCTCGTCGATAGCTGTGCTAGCACGAAGTCACAAGTCATCGTGGCCGAGGGCTTGAGCGTGCTGGCCTTGTTCAAATTGTTGAACACGCTAGATAACACGCTCTAGTGACTGTCATATATCCTGTTTTAAGCTTTGTTTTCCCAGAAACTGTAACTAAGGTCTGTTCAGCATGGTTGCATTACTGACTCTGTTGAATAAACATAAATACGTCTGAGCTAGCCGCCCGAGTAGACATGTATCCTCGAATACGATTTGCCAACTATACATATCAAAAGTAGAACAAAGCTTAAAACAGGAAATATGACAGTCACTAGAATTTTTTTTTGCAACACGCGTCATCGTGTTGAAATTCTCACAGTACTTAGTATTTTTGAAGCTGACATTTTTCCGAGATTTGAAAATTATGTTTCGTTCAATTTCGATTACCAATCGATGAAATTTGAATAAACTGATTTGTTTGGAAAAATACTTTGACAAAAACACGTGGTTTAATAATTTATTAATTTTATTTTATTTTATAGGACTTCATGGTAAACAATATTTTTAATTTTGTTTCTATCGGTCAATGTATTTTAGAGAGTGTAACGAACAGAAGTCACAGAGATTTATATATAGATTACTTGTGTCATACACACCCTGCTCTCATGGTTGTCATCATGGATGGGTAAATATGCACGTATATATATATATATATATATATATGACAAATTGTAAAGGGTTTTTGTGGCCCGTTTTCGGCCGTTAGGACTGATATTACGCAGTGGCGTAGTAAGAATATGACAGCCCTTAAATATGCCGTCCCTTGCCCTATCTACAAAAATTCAACATACTGAACAGTGACTGTCTTTTATAAATGCAAACATGCATATATATATATATATATATATATATATATATATATACACGAATACTGTGTTGAATAAAATTCCAATAACCAAAACCGCTATTTTTTTTAAAAGTGCTCAGTACAAAGTAAAGCATGTTATAACATCACTACAAAAATAGCCATTTTGTTTCAACACTTCCGGTATCTTGTCAAGTGAATGGTGTTGATTGCGAAATAAAGAGTTTTCTGAAAATTCAATTAATTTCGCAATCAGCCCCATCACTTGATAAAATACCGGAAGTGTTAAAACAAAATGGCTATTTTTGTAGTGATGTTATATATATATATATATATATATATATATATATATATATATATATATATATATATATATATATACAGGGGTTGGACAAAATAATTGGAACAGGTGCAAATTCCACTCCTATATTTCAAAGACCGATTATCTTAAGAAATTTAACTAAAACTTTGTAATTGCAGGTTATATCTATTGTAAATAGGTTTATTTATCTAGTTTACTCTCCTTGTCTTATTTATTTTTAGAATTTAGTAAAATTTAAGCTAAATGCGTGACCTCTCTGAGTTCGAAAAAGGGCAAATTGTTGGAGCTCGCATGGCCGGAGCCTCGATCACTAAGGATGCTGAACTGTTTGTTTTTTCAAGAACTACTATATCAAGAACTATGATGCAATTCGAGAAACAGGACAAAACCTCTAGCAACCGCAGCAATTCGGGCCGGACTTGCAAACGTACTGACAGGGACCAACGTGCATTGAAACGCAATGTGGCAAAAAATCATCGGAGTACTGCGGCCAAAGTGACTGCTGAGCTGAATAATCATCTGATTCGTTGTGAGCTCCATAAGGCTGCATATCATGGAAGAGCCACCGTAAGGAAACCTCTTCTCTCCACTCGCAACATTCAGACGTGGTGCAGAGAACACAATGCCTGGTCTGCAGACCAATGAAAGCAAGTCATATACTCAGACGAGTCCAGTTTTTCTCTTTTCCCAACTTCAGGGCAAGTTTATGTGTGGAGGTAGCCCAAAGCAGTTTACAACCCTGACTGCATTCTTCCAACAGTGAAGCATGGAAGTGGGTCAGTGATAGTTTGGGCCGCCATATCATGGAAATGTCTCAGTCCAATAGTTGCCCTGCATGATAGAATCTACAGCAAAGATTACCTGAACATTTTGGGAGATCATGTTCATCCAGTGGCCAAGACTTTATTCCCTGATGGTGACTGTATCTTCCAAGACGATAATGCTCCAATACATACCGCTCGAGTGGTTAAGAATTGGTATGAAGAGCATGAAAGTGAGCTAGAACACATGGAGTGGTCTCCCCAATCCCCAGATATCAATATTATTGAACATTTGTGCTGCATTTTGGAGCAACAATTTAGGAGCCGCTATCCTCTACCGTCATGTCATAAAGAGGTGGAGAAGGTTTTAATAGAAGAATGACTGACAATTCCTCTGGATGAAGTCAGGAAGCTGTATGATTCCATTCCTAGACGTATTAAAGCTGTATGCGAGGCTAAAGGAGGACTAAGTCCATATTAAATAATTTTTCTTTGAATTTAAAGAGTGTTTCAATTATTTTATCCAACCCCTATATATATATATATGTAAGCAAATATATGGATATAAATCCGACAGTATGAAAGAAAAATACAAAAAAAAACAAAAATCTGAATATGCATTTATGTAGTATTAATCATCTTCGAATACGTCTTAACAACATCGCCACGTGACGACTACGTGATCATATTTAAACAGAACGCTGATCTGTATAAAATTTCAGTTATCTATGTGAATTATTTGGGCTCTTATGTCCATCGTCTTTTGTGTTAAATTTTTATAAGTTATAATGTTAATTATGTTTAAATGAAAATGTCCATGATGATGGTCTTAAATAGACCGAAACGTCCGACGTCGACTTTATTTTAACATTAATACTACATAAATGCATATTCAGATTTTTGTTTTTTCTGTATTTTTCTTTCATATATATATATATATATATATATATATACTTCATTTCTATTGAGAAACATTTAAAAATACATTCCAGTTCACGTTCAAAATACAGGAAAATAGTTGTTGACAACACCAATATACTACAACACGAAAATAAACAAAGACATCAAATTCTCGAGGCTTCTTTATCAAAAGCAACCAACCAAGAACGAAATTAATTACGAGTTTAGCAGAAATGTTTACGCTGCATTTAACCAACATTTAATGCCATTTTGCATTTCTAACATCTCTGGTTATCTCCCTTACATTGGGACGCTTATTTTGAAAGAAAAAACATCATAGCTACAACTGATAAATTTAAAATTTAAAATAATTATAATAGAGAGAGTTTACGCGTGTTTTTAAAAATCACAATCACAAAGATCACAGATACAAGTTTGGCTTTGTAATTCCCCTCTGAAAATGATCTCGAATAAAATAGGAAGTATTTGGGCAAGGAAAAACTACGGCTTCTTCCTTGAGAAGATATATATATATATATATATATATATATATATATATATATATCCAAGTTAAAATTTAGAATGTATATATCCAAGTTAAAATTGGTCATTTTGAATTTTATAGTATAATTTAATATTAATTAGTTTGATTGAATTCTATTTTAGTCTAACCCTAACATTAAAGCATTAAATAATTATTATAACCAAAATTCGTTGTCAAGTTTTTTTAAATTCTCTTGTATCTTGATTGGTTATTCCAGCTTATGTAACAGTGTTTCCCCTATCGAGGGATGTTTGATTGATTTGAACCTTTTAAAACCCTTTATTCTACATTCAACACCATCACTTGATAAGACATCAGAAGTGTTGAAACGAAACGGCTATTTTTGTTGTGATTTTATAACATGTTTATGTTATAATTTTCGAATAAATAATTTTATATATATGTGTGTGTGCGTGTGTGTGTGTGTGTGTGTATAGTTACGAGAATAAGTCAAAAATTAACCGTACTTTCCCATAACATCTCTTTAGGTTTGTCACGCTGCCTTCTGCTCATGTGTGCTTATAATTGGCACTGTTGTGGTCACGTGATCGAAGTTTGAGCTTGATCGTGCCATTTTCTTGTTGCTGTTATAATGTAAACTATTTTTAGCCACTCTCTTTGCAATTGTGTGCGCATGCGCATTAAAAATGCTCTATCCTTGCATGGTAATTACGTTAGTTGAATAGTTTGTGCTAAACGCGCGGGTCGGTCCATTAAGAAATTCTGTTACTTTTAAAATGCCGATTTTGCGTGCAAAATAGTTTTTCCACCTTTAGCTTCTCGCGTTTTAAGTTAATCACAGTTTCTTATGGCCAGTGTTAGCAATTAGGAGAGACTAGTTCACAACCAGACAACTGCACATGTTGAATATTTCTGATGGAAGGTTCGCAAACATAATCGGATTGGCTATTTACTAGAGGAATTAAATTGCAAATGGCGTCCTAACCGATGTGCTTCCAAACTTCCCTATAAGCCTCGTTTCCATTTTGAATGATTGCGTGCCGACATGCCATGTTTGTATCGTCTCGACACTGTTCTTCAAGTGAGTGAAACATGACGCCGAAGTCGTGCTTCGTATGATGCGATAAAATCAATCAGCTTTCTCTGTTATTTCATTGGTTGCAGCGGTGGATTTCACAGATGAAGTCTTATACCGTATTCATCGCATCATGCCACCTCCACAGCTATACACATTCTATTTCAGTGCAAGTGTTCAAAGTAATTTAAACTGAACGTAGCACTGGACACCATTTGGTTACTCGAGTTTCAACCGATCTGAGTAAATAATTTAACTTATCTCCGCATGGCGTACAATAAATCTCATTTAACTTGTGAGATAAATGTTATGATCTGTCAGGACGGATATTATCTTAACATACACTGACCAGACGTCGCTGCGTTGAAGACAAATTCAGAAGAAAAACTGAAAGAGCAAAAGTAGACGATGAAAGCAGGAACTAACCATTAAATGATTGTGAGCAAAAGGGTCAGTCTACGGTACGAGTTGCAAATTGGGGACGTCAAGCGAAGTAAGTGCAGAAATTCAATTATCTTAGGAAAAAAACGACGGAAAGTGTAACCAATTCTTTGGCATTTCGTGTTGAAACTTCGACTCGATCAAGAATGCATTCCCAAAAATATCTGATGTTCGGTCATTTAGTGAAGTTTTGAGAAGTGGGTCCTGACGAAAACCTTTCAGCGCCTCGTAGTAAGTGCGATTTTTTTTTTTTTTTTTACATGTGTGTATAAGGGATATCTAATGAAGAGAGAGAGAAAGTATCAATAAATTCATAGTTTGATATTTTAACAATTTTTTTAAAATTAGAATTTCTTCGCAACATGCTGACGCGTGTTGAAAACCCTCATAGTATTGTTGATGTATTGTTGAAGCTATCGCTAGAATTTTTTGTCGAAATTTACAAACTCTACGTTTCGTTCAATTTCACATTTCAATCGGGGAAATTCGAATAACTGATTTGTTTGAAAAAATTCTTTGACAAAAATCCTACATCGCGGTTTAATAATTTCTTTAATTTAATTTGATTTTATAGGACTTCATTGTAAACAATATTTTTTTTTTGGAAAAATTCTTCTTTTTTTTTTTGCCTTTTTAACAGCGAAAAAGTAGAGAGTGCAAAAATATCCGTATTATCCATTGTCCCAAGTGCTTTCGGCCTCTTTTTCAAGAGGGTTTGTTTTTATGTGTTATTTTCTCTTCATCTTTGACTGTTTAAGATATGCTTTTGCGTAGATTTGAATACGAGCAGGAGCGTTTATTCCGAGCTTTGCGTGTTGAGCGCAGTTGGATTTCGAGAGAGTGTTTCTATTTTTAAAAAACTTTCAACGCACTATTCCTACTGTTAAATAAGGTGAGGTTGATAGTGGGAGCGAGACGTTTTATATACTGCACATCTCTCACAGCGAGTAGAAGCATGACGGTAAATTACTAAGCGTTACTTAGATATGGCACAAGGCCAAATGTATGGGGCAGCGAGTGAGGATCGAACTCACTATTCAGCCGTAATGTGATCGAGCGAGACAAGCTTGTTAATGATTACACCACGTCCAAGTTGCTCAATTACTTTCTAAGCGTAGCTTAGATGTGGCACAAGGCCGAGAGTGCAGCGCACCTAGTGTGGATCAAACCCACTACTCAGCAAAGTAAAGTATGATGACAAAAGATGTTATAAATCTAAATTTTCGGACACGCCTGTAGAATGATTTGTTTTCTACGGTTTATCAACCCTTTTGCAGGTTATTTAAAGCCAGAAAATATTTTTAGATGAGATTTGGTGGTCAAGGAGATAATAATCGAACACGCCTATGTTATCTTTCAACGAGAAATAAAATGAAGTTGGAATTTGTGAGGGGGGGGGCATTTTATTCATTTCTTCTTTTTTCCGAATGTATTATTTATAAAGTCAAGTAGATTGGGAGTAGTTGTTTGACACGATTATGGTTAGATCCGAAAATTCCGATTTTTAATATATTTTCTCATCTCATTTAAGAAACATGTGTAAACAAACTTTCTTTACTAGTGCATGTGTGTGTGTGTGTATACATATATATGTGTGTGTGTATGTGTGTGGATAGATAGATAGATAGATAGATAGATAGATAGATAGATAGATAGATAGATAGAAGAAAGACTGAAAACAGCCGCGCCTAAAAGGTAAAGACCAAAAAAGTGTTCAATACAAAATTCAAAATTGAATATGTAAAGATATCTAGCAAAAGGCTAAAATGCCAACCAACCTCGCAACACAGGTTTCGACCCTGAGCTCTCCTCAGGCAAGTGGAAGTATCCTTCTACTTGTCTGAGAAAACCTTACGGTCGAACCCCTGGTTGTGAGGTAGGTTAACATTTTTGCCTTATATATATATATATATATATATATATATATATATATATATATATATATGTATTTCTTTTTATATGTATATATATCTTCTTTTACATATATTTTCTTTTATATATATTATTTTATATATATTCATATATATTTTCTTTTATATATATATATATATATTCACACACACACACACACACACATATATATATATATATATATATATATATATATATACGCGCATGCGCACTTAAATTGAATTTTTCCTTTTTTTATCATATACGACTGCCATCGGCGAATAACCCAATTTTATTTTCCACACATAACAAAAAGATTGAATACGATAAATAATGTTTTACAGGAGATTTTTTCTAAAGGCTTTCATTAAAACAAAATGAATATGTATTTGCTGTTTATTTGTGGTTAAAGCAAAAAATACTTCTTATATATATATATATATATATATATATATATATATATATATATATATATATATACATATATATATATGGCCATGATACAATTTGCGAATTCTCATTGTGGTGACTTTATTATTTGATTATTTAAGGTAGAAAACATCTTTAAATTGTAAGAACCTTTTTTGGGGGGGATAATAATTGTTTAGTAATAAAAGTCTTATTAATTAACGCCTCACTGTAGGGAAAAGGGATGGATTCATGCCTTTCATAAGGCTATTTGCTCATCTCTATCTATAAAAGGCAGGATATGTGTGTGTGTAACGAATGCATGGCCGCAATTTTCGACGGATTTGCACCAAAATTTACATGCACATGCTCCAAGTTAGCGAGAAAGCGAACACCGAATTTGCATTTCCCAACTCCCATCGATAGTGGAAATAATCGATTTTTTCATGCTTCTACGACAGTTTTCATGCAGTTTGCGGCCATTTTGTACTAGCCAGAGTGATAGCCAATAGCTGGCTGCCATGAATAGGCAGGAAGATTCTATTGGCCAGCATGAGAGCCAACAGCTGACTGACACGAAAGTTAACTAGCATGCTAGCATGCAAAAAAAGTCGATAGCTGCATTCGTCACAAGTGGGAAAAATTTAGCTCTGCATGGCACTTTACTCCAATTGGCTCATTCGCTTGCTTAAACTCAACCTTGATTCTGATTCCGCAGAACTGGGTTGGGTGTGAAAAAATAATTGTTGTTAACATTCTTTTTTCATTCGGTTTTTCCAGTTACGAGTCCTTTTTTAAAGCTGATCGTTTTGTGTTCATTTTGTTTAGTTCTTTATTCGTAACAGATTTAATGTTTAGTATAGAGCTTAGAAAAAATTCGCAGTGTGAAAGGAAGGCAAGGTAGGGCATAAATATTTTAAGTCAAGTGATAGCGATTGCTGTATGAGTCGTACATTTTTTTGAATCAAGCAGGGCGGGGGCCATGCTGCTAGCATATATATATATATATATATATATATATATATATATATATATATATATATATATATATATATGGCCATGATAAAATTTGCGAGTTGTCATTGTGGTAACTTTCTGATTGAATTAATTCATTTTTGTAGCTTATTTAAAGGTAGAAAACAACGCTGGCAGATGGGTATATGCAGAAATGATTAATAGCCGGCCACTGACAAGTGGACGATTACTAAACTCTTCGTTTTCGAAACTCTAGAGTCGAGGTGCTGAATATAATATCAATCATCTTCGCGACAATTTTTATAATCATATATATATATATATATATATATATATATATAAATTCTGGTCGAAATCACATTACCGGAAACATCTCGCGCTGTGAAGGTGGTGCAGTATATAAAACGTCTCGGTCCCACTATCAACCTAAGCTTATTCAACAGTAGGAATGGTGCGTTGAAATTTTTTTTTTTTTTTTTAAATAGAAACACTCTCCCCGAATTCCAACTACGCTCAATATGCAAAGCTCGGAATAAACGCTCCTGCTCGTAATGTGAGATAATAAATATTATCTTTATGATTATTATCGAATTTTTTAATCCCCCAATTTCTTTCATCGGCCTACTTATATATATATATATATATATATATATATATATATATATATATATATATATATATATATATATAGGTTTGGTTTGGTTTGGTTTGTTTTACGGCGTATCAACCTCAATGGGTTATTTAATGCCGACAATTTTTATTGCTGGTTATATATTTCCTTCAAAAAGAGATAGCTAGTAATCTTTTTTTTTTTTTAAATAATTCATTACTGTTAATATGATTGTTCTTCAAAAATGTATTGCTAATAATAATGTATGGCTGATAATAATTATTTACAAAAATGTATTGCTGGTAATAATTTTCCTCAAAATATGTATTGAAGGTGTTTAAACCCAGTTTTGGGATTAACTATTTGCCCATAGTTGGGACCCTAACAGGCGCTACCACCCCGGGTTAGAGTGGATCTGGGAACACCAGCAATTAAGAGGTGGTTCCACGCTCCTCAAAACCTCTTGATCAGAGGCCTTGGTGTTGGACGTAGTTTACCGTCTTACCCAGAACGCCGATGCAGTTTACCGTCATACCCAGGACACACGTATGTCTATATATATAAATGAAATAAATCCTAAAGAGCCAGAAACAATCTACCTAGGTTTCACCTAAAGGATCTTCAAGGTAAGCTGCATATATATATATATATATATATATATATATCGGAGAAAAATAATTTGCGAATTTGGTGAGATAGTGGTTTTGAGTTCAATCCCTGTGTCGGGTGGGCAGTGTGTACTTGCACTCAGTGGAAAAGCAATAACTGAACAGTACTAAATAAAAAATGAGAACTAGACGAAATCCCTAGACATGTGCAGTGGAATGAGAACAGTTCTACCCCCGTAGTTTAAATAAAGGGTTCTGCTCAGAATACCCTGTAGGTTTCTCAGTTCGATATATACCTGAGGAAGGCCGGCGGGCACAACCGTTGAAACGTTGTGATAAAACAATGTTGAGGACAATAGTCCGAATATAAGTAATGAGAGAGCTTCTTCCCATCCTCATTGTTGAGGTTCAAGTGACCACGGTCAACTGTTGCAGTTTTGAATTCAGTCGTCCTTCTCCTAGACTGGTTGCCAACTACGACTAGAGCCCAGTCTGCCATAACTGGAAGGAGAAGAGATGGATTCGTGTCTTTCCCAAGGGTATTTGCGCGTAAGTGAATGTAATGAACCGGCCTGGAATTCGAACTCTGATTTCTCAGTCCAATCAGCAATCCATTGTACCGCCCTCATATCTATAATAATATAATATAATGTAATAACAACCTACATTTTTTTGTGCTGTTTATATTGTTGCGGCCTGTTGTCCTAATCTTTCCAATCACATTCACGACGTTGTCATTTGACGACCACGCTCCAATACAAACGCAAAAGCGGTCCTGGATTGCATGCGGGCATGTCTGTTAAAACCTGTTACATCCGCGTTTCACCCCATTAGCAGCGTGACAGCTTGACATGATACGGGATTCTCTGCAACGTCTCTCGATTCGGGTTTCTGCCAATATCACCTGTCAATAAAAGTAACGGGAAAACCATCAGTCACCAAGATTCGGCGGCCCGTCGGCAATTTTGTCCCAAAAGTTGCTGTTCCTTCTAAAGGAATGTCATTTTGTTGTCTCTCGTCTCACTTCCTTTCTCTACCTATTAGCCCCATGAGAGGGCTATCGTTTAGGGTTTGGGTTTGTTTTGCTTTACAAATATCAATGTCAATGGGTTATTTAATGCCGAAGATTTTTTGGATAGGTTTGTATGTATTCATTGTAAGAAATCAGTGTGTAGGAGATCAGGTTTCATTGACGTATTTTTGCAAAAAGGTTTTGTAGAGAGTCAGGTTTCATTGATGTATCTTTGGAAAGAGGGTTTGTAGAGTCCGGTTTCATTGATGTATCTTTGTAAAGTGGGTTTGTAGAGAGTCTGGTTTCATTGATGTATCTTTTTAAAGAGGGTTTGTAGAGTCTGGTTTCATTGATGTATCTTTGTAAACTGGGTTTGTAGAGAGTTTGGTTTCATTGATATATCTTTGGAAAGAGGGTTTGTAGAGTCCGGTTTCATTGATGTATCTTTGTAAAGTGGGTTTGTAGAGAGTCTGGTTTCATTGATGTATCTTTTTAAAGAGGGTTTGTAGAGTCTGGTTTCATTGATGTATCTTTGGAAACAGGGTTTGTAGAGAGTTTGCTTTCATTGATGTATTTTTGTAAAGAGGTTTTGTAGAGTTTGGTTTCATTGATGTATCTTTGGGAACAGGGTTTGTAGAGAGTCTGGTTTCATTGATGTATCTTTGTAAAGAGGGTTTGTAGAGTCTGGTTTCATTGATGTATCTTTGTAAAGTGGGTTTGTAGAGAGTCTGGTTTCATTGATGTATCTTTGTAAAGAGGGTTTGTGAAGAGTCTGGTTTCATTGATGTATCTTTGAGAGGATTTTTAAGTCGAGTGTTATGAATAATCAAGAGTGGTCTCCCCTTGTTTTGTTACTCTCCTCTTTGAGAGATCTATTTCTGTTTACTGGGACTATAAAAGGAATATACGCGAACCTTGTATTCTCAGTTGAATAAAGCTTTCTTAAAGCCTACACCTTCGTACTTTTATCATTACAATGACTTTACGATATTATATTTTAATAAACTATGGAAATATACTAATTAAGAAAAAATATCCATCAAGACTGAAGACAGAATTTTTTATGAAAAAGGACAAGAATATTAAAATATAAACTGATTTATCTTGTCAACAAAACTGTTCTAATTTGTAATCTTACTTTTTCAAATAATAGGGTTTTTAAGTAGAGTGTTATGAATAATCAAGAGTGATCTTTTCTTGTTTCGTTACTCTCCTCTAGAGAGCTTTTTCTGTTTACTGGGACTATAAAAGGACACTATACGCGAACTTGTATTCTCAGATGAATAAAGTTTTCTTAAAGCCTACACCTGCGTACTTTTGTCTTTACAACCATGTCAACAAATGTACATTTATTTTTGTTGTTTTTGTTGTTAAACATCTGCCATGATAGTTCATTTTCCCCAATGGCATGTGTCAATTTCTTTTGAATGTCAGGTTATATCGGGTAGTTCTATCGGTTCCTGAGAACTGAATATTTCACGTGAATTTAATTATGATTGCAAATTCTAATTTTGCTTACACAATGTTTTCATTGGGAAACGAACAATAAAAGAATGTTACGGAACGGGAGAAACTGAGTTTTCTTCTTTCTTTCCTTTTTTCTTGATATCATTCGTACGCGACCTTAATGTCGACTCTGTCCGCTAATAACGTATCCTTTGTATTATTTGAGCAACCCGGCACATCACGTACAATGTGTCCTTTGTCTTCATACAAATATGTATTACGTGGATGTGTACAGAGATTTAACCACAAAACCTACAAGTGGAGATCAAGTGTCGAGGATTCTATCGTCGATTGCTACATCACTTTGCGCCTCTGTGCCAGGCGAAGCGAAATTTAATGAATGCATTTATATAAAGGGACTTATTTATAGTAACTTCATGGTTATCTTTTTATTGCACGCATATTCAGTAGTTAACATATGGGTACATTTAGGTACATCCCCTTGAGTCTCAAATAGACGAGAGGGTTGGAATAAAAGGCTTTATGAGAATTTGTTTATAGTACTAAAAATAGTTTTCAGTAATGAAACACTTTATGCTAAAATGCTCGCAGCAAAATTTAAAATTGAAATTTAAAAAATTACATTTACGTTTATTTTAATAGATTAACCCATTCCATGTTAATATATATTCCAAAAGAACGTCTGTAGAATTAGTTTTGATAAAACTACATTTAATTTATCCAATACCGGATTAGAAAAGAAACTTTTTATTATTATTATTATTATTATTATTATTATTATTATTATTTTCTTTGATTTCTGGCGTTTACACATTTCTTTCCGGGTCCCGCCCAGGGACCTAAGGTTAGAAATGGCGTCATGACACTTTCCACTGACAAAAAAAAAAAATTACATAGATAGAGCCCTTCGTAAAGTGTGGGCTGTATTTGTCAGAACAATTTTTTGTATCTCCTTGAGGCATGGACTTCCAGGAATACCTTCAATTAGTCTACTGCAATCTTTTCCAACCAGTTCTAGGGCTCCAACTACAACAGGGATTGTTGATGTTCCCATATGCCACATTTTCGAGATTTCTATTTAAAGGTCCTTGTATTTTGACAACTTTTTGAATATCTTCAAAGATACATTGCAGTCAGCAGGGACTGCCATATTAATAAGGAGGCACCGTTTTTGTTTGTGGTCTTTAATAACAATATCCGTCCGGTTGGCCTTGATTGTTCTGTCAGTGTGTATTGTGTAGCCCCATAGAATTGTAACAGGTCCTATCTCCGTAACCGGGTCTGGGTGGTGTTCATACCAGTTTCATTCAGTTTCCTTCCCGTAGAAGTTGCAGATTTTCCAGTGCAGATATTGGCCCACTCTGTCATGTCGGGTTTTATATTCAGTGGGTGCCAACATCGTGCAACCTGATACAAGATGATCAATCGTTTCTGGATATTTATCACAGAATCTGCATTTTGGGCTGACACAATATTTTAGTACATGTGCTTGATAATTCTTAGTTAGCAAGCATTGGTCCTGCGCAGCAAGGATAAAACCTTCAGTTTCCGCTTTCAACCCTGCACTACGTAGCCACTGGGTACGGGTTTTGTCTACGTCAGCTTGTTTGGTACGGGTAGAGTATTGGCCATGAAGCGGTTTATCTTGCCATCGCTTCTGTAACCGGTCGGTTGCATTCGTCTTTGCTGTCTTTTTTTAGGTATTTTGCAGTTTCAACCGGTGTATTGTGCTGTAGTTGCATCTCTTCGCCCATTTGAAACTCCATTTTGAATTTGTTGGCTTTCTTTCATTACGGAGTAAAAACGCTTACTACTTTCATGTTCCTTGACGCATACCATCATCCAGTCTTCTGTAGTTTCCAAATATATTTGGCGGCCAATTGTTGTAGTTTTGTAGGACAGTTCTAGTTGAACTAATCCTCTGCCTCCTTCGGATCTGGGCACATACAGACGGTCGACATCAGCTTTGGGATGATGCATGCGATAGAAAGTGAGAAGCTTTCTCGTTTTGGCGTCCATTCGCTTAATTTCAGCTATAGTCCAGTTAAGAACATTAAAGCTGTATTGCACCACAGGGACAGCCAATGTGTTTATGGCTGATATTCTGTTTTTTGAGTTTAGCTCAGTGTTTAGTGCCAGACGTACACGCCTGCAGTACTCTTTTCTTATTTTTTCCTTCATTTGGGGGTGTTGTATGCCATCTCCTTCGTTAATTCCTAGGTACTTATATGCTTCATCATGCTCCAGTTCCCTAATCTTTGTGACAAAATCTAAATCTATTAAGGGTGTTTCTGTAATTCTACCTTTCTTGAATGTAACTTTTGCACATTTATCTAATCCGAAGTCCATACCTATGTCGTCACTGAAGTATTTTACAATATTGAGGAGGCCTTTCAACTCATTGTCGTCTTTGGCAAAGAGTTTGAGATCATCCATGTAGAGTAGGTGATTGAATATTTTCTAATTTATTTTGTAACCATAGCTACTGTTGTTCAGTTCATGTGTAAGAGGGATTAAGGATAAACAAAACAGAAGGGGTGACAGAGAGTCTCCTTGAAAGATTCCACGTCGGATATTTAGACGGTTGGATATGGCAGTGCCCCCGGTGTGACTAAGGTATAGTTTGGTGTTCCACATTCCCATGCTGTGCTTAAGGAAATTTAATACCACAGGGGAGACTTTGTACATTCCCAAAGTCTTAAGGATCCAAGAATGTGGAACACTATCAAAGGCTTTACGATAATCAATCCACGATGCACTAAGATTTCTGAGTCGTCTTCTGCAATTTTCCAGGATCATTTTATTTATCAGAAGTTGATCTTTGCAGCCATATGAACCTCTTCTGCATTCCTTCTGTTCCAGTGGGATAATGCTGTTTGTTTCGAAAAAGGAATAAGTACGGTTCGTCAGTACAGACGTGATCAACTTATACGTTGTGGAGAGACATTTTATCGGTCTATAATTTTTCGGGTCTTCTGTTTCAGTTGTTTTTGGTATGAGGTGTGTAATACCTTCAGTAATCCATTCCGGGATTTTATTGGGATTATTTACAAGCGTTGATAATGTTTTTGCAATAATTTCATGGGTAGATGAGAGATGATACAGCCAAAAATTGGGCAACTTGTCATTTCCTGGGGATTTCCATTTTTGGGATTTTGTTAGAACTTGCCTAACATCATCTGTGGATATATTTTCCCATTCTTGCAGAGGTGTATCCAGCAGTAGTTCTTCTTCATGCCGTATCCATTCTGCATTTGGGTTATATTCCTTTGGGCTGCTCCAAATATTTTCCCAAAATCGATGGTGGCCTTTCGACATGTATGGTGTTTTTCCAATTTCCCTGTAAAATTTCTTAAGATCTATTCGGAATATTTTATTTTGGCGATAGAACCTACAACGTTTTTCGTATCTTGTTCTCTGCACCTTTAGCTGAAGTTTCTGCTTCAGCATTTCCTTGATTGATTGAATATCAATTGGGGATTTAATGTTATATTTCCGCTTGATCTTTTTGCATTTACGTGTGGAAATATTAGGGTTTCTGTTGAGCTCATCTAATATAGAAAGCTCACATCTGATGTGTTTTATTTCTCGAATCAGTTTGGTTTTCCAAGCTGGTTCTCTGTGTCTGTTAATCTTATTTATTGTCTTGACCCCAAGCTTCCGAGTCGCTGCTAAAGCTGTTGCGTATATTCTGTCATGACTTGTCGATACTCTTCGCGGCTCCATTTCGTTCGTTTACTTTTTACTAGTCGATTTGGTATTGAGTCACTTGGTCCAAGGTTGGCAATAATCCGGGTTTGGTGACCTAGTGTCTCTTCGTGTGTGGAAGAGTTTGTTCCATTGACAGACTTTTCGTCCTCAGACTGGTTCCTCTCTGCTGTCCCGGTTGACGGCCGATCCGGTATGAAATATTATTCGTATTCATTGAAATTGGTAGAAATGCGTTTTAACCTTGACCGCCAAGGGGTAGTTATGTTCAGGTTACCAGCTTTAGGACGAGTCTTGAAGAAGATCCAAGAACACGCCCAAACAATGAGATTGTGGATTTATTAATATGACGAAGATCGAATAGTTCATAAGAGTGTATGGTATTCAGTGGGGTAGACTATACTAAGTTTTAACTTAGTATAAGTCAGAGTGACCACTCCAAGGGGGATAATCAGATTTTAGTATAGAGACTTAAAAAAAAGGGGGGGAAAAGAAAAGGGAACTGAAAAGAAAAGAATTAACTTGAGTCAAAAGAATTTAGAATCATATCAAACTACAGGAAAAGTATCATTCAAAAATGCTACATTTACCATTTCTTACAAGTTCGGAGCATGGCAAAAGTGACTTTCCCCAAATGTTCAATTTTCCGTCGCCAACGACAGATACTTATCAAATTTTATGGGGTAGGCTGGACTTATACTACAGATTGGTAGGGTGGGGATATCAAAGAATTCATTAAACAAAGGGGTAGAAGCAAGGGAATAAAAGTTATACATTTCCGGTCATCTCTCAACCTACGAGCCGCTAAAAGATATATTTTTAAATTTTCACTCAAAGACATGATAGTCAAAGGGCAGAGCATTGTAGGAAAATTACACCTGGAGCCATGAAAACAAAATAAAAAATAATACAATATGATCCCTGTCAATGCGGATACATACACATGTACATAATATACGTATATATATATATATATATATATATATATATATATATATATATATATACAAGGGAGAGAGAGAGAGACAGATATTAGTAAACATGTACACATACACGCACCGACAGAGATATGGGATGCCTAAGGTAAGAGAAAAAAATTTAAAAAAAGTGAAAAATGGACACGGATGTCCGCTTAAGGTCGTGGGGGGCGGAAAAATTGAAATATAAGTTTAAAAAAAAGTGGGGGGAAAGAGAAAAGGGAACTGAAAAGAAAAGAATTAACTTGAGTCAAAAGAATTTAGAATCATATCAAACTACAGGAAAAGTATCATTCAAAAATGGTATATTTACCATTTCTTTTATTATTATTATTATTATTAATGCTGATGCATCGTGTCGGTTGTTCTACTGTAGTATTACAAGTACACTTTTTTATTATATACAAAACTGGTCAATACGATTTTTGGTACCAAGAAACAAAACACATTTTTTTAGCTAATTTGATGGTGCTGATTCTGAAAATGACCTTAGTTTTTCATGGTTAGCTACCGTTTTTGTTGTACTGAAATTGCTCATTTTTGGAAAAACATCTTGGCTGATCGCAAAATTTACTTAATAACGGTCGTAGAAACCCATCAATTTTTAGGTAGGCCGAACAATTTATGTCAGCCACCTGAAATAAACTATTTTTATAAGATAAAAGTGTTATTGAGTCAAAACTTTTAAGTTAGAATTACCCTTTTTTATATTTATCACCCGAATTCAAATTAACAGATAAACTTTATGAGTAATACACTTTAGTAAACCTGATAATTAAGGTAACATGAAAAAATGAAACCCTAAAATCTGTTGTTTGATATTCATAAATTTATCTCATCACTACGGAAGGAAACCAAGTACATTGAGAACATTTTGTTTTCACAGTTAGAGAGAAACTCCAACTAATGACATCCCAATTGAATGCACCTATTCCATTGTAAATGATACTCGCAGACTAATTTAAAAACTCAGAGGATATTTACTTTGAATATCAAATAAAAAGGTTGGTTGGCATAACGATATTCCAGGTGCTTTTGTGACGTGTTTTGTTTCTCTCAGAAAGAATAATTGTTCTGGTCCTATTTATTTACTTTTTTCCCAACGCCTCAAATTGCTGCTAAACCAAGACATTAGTCTAAAAACTCTAATCATCGCCTTAAACTGTCTGATCAGATCACGACTTTCATATTGAACCTAATTTATCTCTTGTTCTTTCCTCAATCCTCCATATTCTCAGTCTTCTCTTTCACTTTCACTTTCACTCCCTGTAACCCCCTGCAAACTAGTGGCATTCCTGCCTTGCTTGTAGGGAAATTATTAATATTGGTATGGGATCTTACCCATAATAATAATAATAATAATAATAATAATAATGGACTATACCATACTTAATAAATACTGCGCCTCAGGAGTAGGCAAGGGTCACTCGCCCAACTCTTGAGCGAGTGTTCGGTTCACCTCTCTGTCTACGGACGGCGAGGAACCCGAAGGAGGCTACGCCGAAGGGCGGAGTCTCCTTCGGGGAGGTAAAACCGGCCCTGAACCCGCTTAGGCGGGTTCAAATGGGCATATTTTGGGGCCGAGCCCACGGGCTCAGGTGTAAGCCCACAATAAACAACCGATCTTGTGTCACATGTTGCCCTAGTGGGAGGGAGACTAAATATAGTCACTCGCTCAACTCTTGAGCGACTGTTCGGTTCAACTCTCTGTCTACGGACGGAGAGGAACCCGAAGGAGGCTACGCCGAAGGGCGGAGTCTCCTTCGGGGAGGTTAAACCGGCCCTGAACCCGTTTATACGGGTTCAAACGGGCATATACCCACAATAAACAACCGACCTTGTGTCACATGTTGCCCCAGTGGGGGGGACTGAATATTGTCAGTCGCTCAACTCTTGAACGACAGATCGGTTGAACTCTCTGCCTTCGGGCAGGGAGGAACCCGAAAGAGGCTACGCCGATGGGCGGATTCTCTTTCGGGGAGATAAACCGACCTTGAACCCGTTTATACGGGTTCACTGGGCATATTTTTGGCCGAGACCACGGGCTCGGAGAACCTACGTTAAAAAGGCCGTGTGCCACATGACGCCCTAGTGGGGGGGTGACTGAATATCGTCAGTCACTCAAGCCTTGACCGGCTGTTCGGTTGAACTCTCTGCCTTCGGGAGGGGAGGAACCCGAAGGAGGCTACGCCGAAGGGCGGATTCTCTTTCGGGGAGGTAAACCGACCATGATACGGGTTTATACGGGTTCAATGGGCATATTTTTGGCCGTGCCCACGGGCTCGGAGATCCCACGTTAAACCGGCCTTGTGCCACATGATGCCCTCGTGGTGGGGGAGACTAAATATAGTCAGTAGTTCAAGTCGAGTCAAGAGTCGAGTCAGAGGCAGTCCGAAACAGAGTCGCGTTCAGACAATTACTGCAAGACATTGGAATAGTGATACTGGTCGAGACTACATTGTTCTCTCTACTAAACCTGATTGTTCATACTAACACATCTACTTCTCTGTATATAGTCCTGTTTGTAATATATCTGTGTTATTTCATACCTATGTTCGAGTTCTTCTTTATTGGTTCTACCTTGGACTATCACCGTGGTACAAGGAACCGGACCATAACAAATATATATATATATATATATATATATATATATATATATATATATATATATATATGTATATATAAAAGGCAGGATGTGTGTGTGTATAACGAATGCACGGCCGCAATTTTCGACGGATTTGCACCAAAATTTACATGCACATGCTCCAAGTTAGCGGAAAGGCCAAGACTGACTTTGCATTTCCCAACTCCCATCGATAGTGGAAATAATCGATTTTTTCATGCTTCTACGGCAGTTTTCATGTAGTTTTCGCCCATTTTGTACTGGCCAGAGTGAGAGCCAAAAGCTGGCTACCACGAATAGGCAGGAAGATTCTATTGGCCAGCTGACTGACACGAATGTTAACTAGCATGCTAGCATGCAAAAAAAAATCGATAGCTGCATTCGTCACAAGTGGAAAAAATTTAAATCTGCGTGGCACTTTACTCCAATTGGCTCATTCGCTTGCTTAAACTCAACGTTGATTCTGATTCCGCAGAACTGGATTGGGTGTGAAAAAGTATTTGTTGTTAACATTCTTTTTTCATTCAGTTTTTCCATTTACAAGTCCTTTTTTAAAGCTGATCGTTTTGTGTTCATTTTGTTTAGTTCTGTTCTAGGATGTTCTGTTAATGGATGTCAGTTGTCTGTTATCTCCTGTTAATTCCCCTCTCCAAGATCTCCACTGCCTTAACCGGGTATTGAAGGACACATGGCACAGTGGATAAAGGCGTTAGTTAGCTCCAGTGATAGGACCCAAAGGGTGTGAGTTCAATACCCGGTTAAGGCAGTGGAGAACTTGGAGAGGGGAATTAACAAGAGATAACTGACAACTGACATCCATTAGACATAGCACGTGGAACTAGAAAAGTCTTACCCAGTGAGCGAAATAAAGGGTTCAGTTCGAGATTCCAGCCACCTGAAGAAAGCCGGGGCGTACAACGGCCGAAACTTTGTAATAAATATGGCGACAAAGTTGAGGACAATAATAATGTAAATAGTATATATATATATATATATATATATATATATATATATATCATGCGTTTAATTATTTACCCTGGTTGAATGAAAATATACTGCCTAACTATGTATATACAGTGGGGGAGAAACAAATATTCAAATATTCGTAAACACATAAATTTTTAATTTATTGTATTTCCAACTAATGAATAAACATACCTTTCATATAATTAACTGTACACGGATGCATAATAACTAAATATGAATAGAAAACAGAAAATAAATTTGATTTAATAGAAATAAATCCTATTTATTCATTATAAATGGGTGACAAAAGTATTCGTACAATGCAAATTTCAAAACTTTTAAATTGCTTTAATACTCTAGATTATTCAAGTTTTTACGTTATTTATATAGACACAAATATTTAAGTAAATGCTCTGTTTATAATAAACAGTATTAACAACATTTACCGGCCTGAATGTCCGAGAAATTTCATAGAAAATATGTATCCTCCGACAGAAATCGAACTTGTATCCTACACGGAACCGTCATATAGCCGGATGTGCTATATTATTGAGCTACAGAGGAAGATTATGGTTACACAGCTTAAATTATTATTTTTAAACTACAAATTTCCCATGATTTCTTTCGAACGCTCAGGAAATATATTAAATTAATTGTCGGACTTCGTCAAGTCCATAATATATGATATCATTTGCTTACGTTAAGATACGCTTCGATCAGATATGCGCTAGTTTGAATGCTCTTATTATTGATGTAAGGTTGATTATTTGTGCATTTGTGTGCGTTCGTATCTGTCAAAATGATGTCCTTAATTCTCCTTTTCGTCATAAACAATAATATTCCTAGTCTGTCTATATTTCTGAGATGAAGTATTATGTACATTATTTACATTATTCGGACTATTGACCTCATCTTTGTCGCCATATTTATCATGATAAATATGGCGACAAAGATGAGGTCAATCGTCCGAATAATGTAAATAATAATATTCCGTTATTAAAACTATTTTTGATGCCGATGTTGTGGAGGCAACAATAGATTTATTTTGTTTTGCTTTGTTTTCATTTTTTTGTTTGTTTGTTTGTTTCTCTCCAAAGACTGGAACTATGTAAGAAAAATATTACCGCGGGGCGTAACTGAAAATCATTTAAACCCGCCTCCGACAAAGTTAATGAATTTAAATTTATCTTCACTTGGTCCGCAGGCTATGGAATAAACAGCAAATTTTGTGGTTAATAGATGATTATGGAAACTAGATTCAAAGCTTGCTAAAGCCTTGCCTTAGGTTTTAATTGTTATTAAATAGCACACTTGTATAGATTCTAAGAATGATTACCGAATAAATTCATCATATTTACTGAAAGCGTGATGTCCTTTTAAAATTTGTTTTAAAATTCTTTAATTCTGTAAGATTTTGCAACTTTCTGCCCTAATCCCTTAAACTTAAGATGATCTTCCTCAAACCAGCAGGAATGTCTGTCACTCATAGTACAAAAGAGTGATTTTTTTTCAGATCCCACTCTCTTCCTCTATAGTATATCTGTACCCATTACGGCCCGTCCTGGGTATGACAATAAACTGCATCCGCGTTCTGGGTATGACGATAAACTGTATCTGCGTCCTGGGTATGACAATAAATTGCATCCGGGTCCTGGGTATAATGATAAACTGTATCTGTGTCCTGGGTATGATGATAAATTGCATCCGCGTCCTGAGTAAGACGATAAACTACATCCATCAACAAGTCCTCTGATCGAAAAACTTTTGAGGACCGTGGAACCACCTCTTAATTGCTGGTGCTCCCAGGTCCACCCTGACCCGGGGTGGTAGCACCTGTTAGGGTCCTAGCTATGGACAAATAGTTAACACATAACTGGAGTCAAAACACTATAAAAGTGTAAACATAGGTGTTAATACCAGCAATACATTTTTTAAAAGCTTATTACCAGCAATGAATTTTTAAAGAAAAAAATTATTACGAGAAATACGTTATTACCAGCAGTACATTTTTTTAAAAAATATTACCAGCAATACATTTTTGGAAGTGCATATATATATATATATATATATATATATATATGTTAAGAAATGGACAAGGTCCGACAATTTATTTATTAAAGACATTTTTATGTTTAACGTTGTTATTTATAGATACAAGTATTTAAGCAAATGCTCTGTTTATGATAAACAGTATTAAATAACATTTACCGGCCTGAATGTCCGAGAAATTTTCATAGAAAATGTCAAAGAACGAATATTTTCTATGAAAATTTCTCGGACATTCAGGCCGGTAAATGTTATTTAATACTGTTTATCATAAACAGCCATTTGCTTAAATACTTGTATCTATAAATAACAACGTTAAACATAAAAATGTCTTTAATAAATATATATATATATATATATGAGAGGAAAATAATTTGTGAATTTTGTGACATAGTGGCTGTAGTCGGGCAGTGTGTATTTGCACTCAGTGGAAAAGCAATAACTGAACAGTACTAAATAAAAAATGAGAACTAGACGAAATCCCTAGACATGTGCAGTGGAATGAGAACAGTTCTACCCCCGTAGATTAAATAAAGGGTTCTGCTCAGAATACCCTGTAGGTTTCTCAGTTCGATATATACCTGAGGAAGGCTGGCGGGCACAACCGTTGAAACGTTGTGATAAAAACAACAAAATACTCCGAATATAATTAATGTGAGATAGAGAGAAAGAGAGAGAGAGAGAGCTTCTTCCCATCCTCATTGTTGAGGTTCAAGTCACCACGGTCAACTGTTAAAGTTTTGAATTCAGTCATTCTTCTCCTAGACTGGTTGCCAACCACGACCAGAGCACACTCTGCCATAATTAGGAGGAGAAGTGATGGATTCGTGCCTTTCTCAAGGGTATTTCCGCGTAAGTGAATGTAATGAACCAGACTGGAATTCGAACTCGGTACTCAGATTTCTCAGTCCAATCAGTTTGATATGCCGTAAAATAAACCAGACCAAACCTATTGCATCATTCAATTGAGCTGGCTCCGTTAAAAGAATCCGCCTCATCCGAAGTAAACCTGACCAAGCGTAGCAGAGGTCGTATTCATTCGTGCAAATCCATAGGAGGAGCCCCGCGGGGATGTGGATCCACAAGCAGGGGCCCAGTTGCATTTATAGACACTTTTAGGATAGTTCGATCTGGTTTGAATTCCGTTTCCTTTTTCTAGCCACCCAAGGATGTAACATTCCGTTTACCCTGCTATTTTTAGGGAGGCACGGTAGTGTAATGGCTCCGATTGAGGAATCGGAGAGACGAATTCGAATTCCAGTCGAATTAATTATATTCAATTACGTGTTAATGCACTTGTGAAAACTATAAGTAAAATAGGACAGACTGAGCATCAACTAATCTAGGAGAAGGAAACCCTGAATTCAACTTTCATAGCATGTAAACAATTTGCTTGAAATGTGACCGATCTCTTCTTCGGGTATAAATTGGACGTGATGACCATCTCCTCAAAAGAAAAACTTATTTCGAAACACTTTGAACGAATTTGTTAATTGCTGTCTGATGTTGAAATGACACGGTGTAATGGTTATCGACGAAGCGAATTCAAAACCCGGTCGATTAAAATTCATTCACGTGAATCTATCCTCCTCCAGCTATGGGTTAAATAGCATTGCAGAATGGACTCCTGATTTGGTTAGTAGGGTAGCCATTCTAGAAGAAAAAAGGCTGTTTGGAGATTCCGTGGTACACTGCCCCATCTCTGTTAATTCTTCTGAAAAAAGTGACTGGTTCTACGGAAGAATTCACAACTGTAATGAAATCATCTGAGTGCGTAGCATGATGGTTCATTACTGTAGAAAATTTAATAAATGCCGCACAAGCTGCAAAATGAGGGAAGGGGAGGCTGGTCAATGTTGTTTTATCTTTTAACTTATTCTTGGGAATACCAGTTGCACTAAGCTTGGATGTGCAGGTGGTGTAATGAAAAATGGCTCAGAATTATTAATCGGAGTGCCGAGTTCCAATTCCTGTTGGGCCTGTTATATTCACTTACGCGTAAATTCCCTTGGGAAACGCGTGAATCCACCTCTTCTCCCTCCATCTATGGGTTAATTAGTAAGACTTGTATCGCTAAATCATTATCCACAAAGAAAAATTCTTGCAATCTAGAATATATCTTTTGTCTTTAAATAACCTGAAAAGGGTTGATAAACTGTAAAAAACGATATTTATCACAACGTTTCGGCCGTTGTACGCTCCAGCCTTCTTCAGGTGGTTAGAACATCGAACTGAACCCTTTATTTCTCTCACTGGGGTAGACTGTTCTAGTTCCACGTGTCATGTTTAATGGATATCAGTTATCACCTGTTCACTTCCATCTGAAAGTTCTCCACTGCCTTAACCGGGTATTGAACTCACACTCTTTGGGTTCTCTCACTGGATCTAACCAACGCCTTTATCCACTGTGCCACGTGTCCTGGTTAAGGCGGTGGAGAACTTGGAGAGAGGAATTAACAGGAGATAATTGATAACTGATATCCATTAGACATGACACGTGGGACTAGAACAGTCTACCCCAGTGAGAAAAATAAAGGGTTCAGTTCGACATTCCAACCACCTGAAGAAGGCCGGAGCGTACAACGACCGAAACGTTGTGATAAATATGGCGACAAAGATGAGGACAATAGTCCGAATAATGTAAATAATATACATAATACCTCATCTCAGAAATATAGACAGATACTGAACGGCCGAAACGTTGTAATAAGTATGGCGACAAAGATGAGGACAATAATCCGAATAATGTAAATAATGTACATAATACCTCATCTCAGAAATATAGACAGATACTGAACGGCCGAAACGTTGTAATAAGTATGGCGACAAAGATGAGGACAAGAGTCCGAATAATGTAAATAATGTACATAATACCTCATCTCAGAAATATAGACAGATACTGAACGGCCGAAACGTTGTAATAAGTATGGCGACAAAGATGAGGACAATAATCCGAATAATGTAAATAGTGTACATAATACCTCATCTCGGAAATATAGACAGATACTGAACGGCCGAAACGTTGTAATAAGTATGGCGACAAAGATGAGGACAATAGTCCGAATAATGTAAATAGAGTACATAATACCTCATCTCAGAAATATAGACAGATACTGAACGGCCGAAACGTAATAAGTATGGCGACAAAGATGAGGACAAGAGTCCGAATAATGTAAATAATGTACATAATACCTCATCTCAAAAATATAGAAAGATAGTAAAAAACGAATCATTCAATCAACCATTACTCTATTCTTGCAACCGTAATGAGATTACCTCTAAAATAAAATAGATTCTGAGTATCTCATTGTGCTCACGGTTCTCACTACAAAAATTGTCAGCGGACACGCATGCGTTTTGCAACTACTGTATATAATCATAAATGTATTTTTTTGTAATACTACAGCAGAACAACCTACACGATGAATTCGGCATTAATCGGTTTAAAAGATTACCAAGAGCATCTGTAGAATTGGTTTTGATAAAACTACATTTGACTTAACCAAGAATGGATTAGAAAATAATAGATAAAAAAGACAAGGGGAAAATTCTTCTTTTTTTTTTCTTCTCTTTTGTTCGCTACAGAATTTAATAACATGACATCAACTTATGTCAATACGTTCGATGTTTGCATCGTTATTTGCACACATGTTTTTGCTTGATTGATTTGTTGGTTGATTAATTGATTTTGAGCAGAAGCTGAAGCTCTTTTGGGTTAACATGTGCCACAAGCAATGCCCTCTTGGCTTGAACTTTCAGATGATTTTTCCACCTACGCCGAAAACTTCAGCTCCACACAATCTCGAGTTGCTTTGATTTTAAAATGCAAAATAAGGACTACCCCTTCCCAGAAAAAAAATTAAAACCGAACGAAAACAGAAATGGAGTATAAAAGCCAAATTACATTATGTTGTGATATATCAAATTATATCGATGGTATGCATTCATTCTCCAGTCTGGTGAAATCGTAAAAGGTAAGAGGCTACACGAAGGTCCAAAACAACACTTCAAGGATCAGTTGAAAACATTCCTGACACAGGCCATCATCGGCCCTGGTACCTGGGAAACCGTTGCTGTAAATCGACCTTTCTGAGGTAGGATAATCCGAGACGGGCATGGGATGGAGTATAACCGTGAAGGTGAAGAGGATCTCCGACGTGTTGCCAGGAGGGTCCGACTAGCCGAGCCGCGTCCGCCACCACACTACACTGACTCCATCTCACGACTCTTCAAGAGTAGGCTGGTCCATCATAGCTACCGTGAATAGAGAAGAGAAATGAGAGAGGATGGCGATTCCGATGCTGAAATGAGAGCAGGTGCCGTCGAATTGGATATGCAAATCCATAGTAGGAGTTTCAGTGAGAATTTTTGATTCACAAGCGCTCCCCAGCCGCATGTATACTCACTTTTTGAATGCAAAGATTCCTTCTCTTATACTGGTTGTCATCCAAGGTTGTAGGATCCAGTCTGTCCTGCTATTTGAGTTATTTCAGCTAGGAAGAGAACAAGTTAAAATCCTTTTGTGTCTTCCCAAATGATCAATGGTGAGAGGAAAGACATCATTCAACCCTTCAGCATTCATACTCTGGCTTCCCTCTTCAAAGTCTATTCAAGAGAACGGTGAATGTTTTAAAAAGAGCAAACAGTAGAGAGGAAAAATGGATCAGGAGATCACAACAGGAAGAGGGATCATTATTTCAACTTGGAGCTAAAGAGATCAATTAGTAAAGATCCAACTCGATCCATAAGACGTTTGGCACGCGAGAGAAGAGTTTCAGCTATGACAGTCAAAAGAGCAGTGAAAAAAGACTTGAAAATGAAATCTTATGTAGATAAGGCAGTGGAGAACTTGGAGAGGGGAATTAACAGGAGATATCTAACAACTGATATCCATTAAGCATGGCACGTGGAACTACAACAGTCTACCCCAGTGAGCGAAATAAAGGTTTCAGTTCGACATTCCATCCACCTGAAGAAGGCCGGAGCGTACAACGGCTGAAACGTTGTAATAAATATGGCAACAAAGATGAGGACAATAGTCCGAATAATGTAAATCATATAGCTAGGTAACATCAAATTTCACTATTCAAGGATCTGTGAATATATTTTCTGCTGTAGTCTATTTCGAGTCAGAATTCATAAAATTAAATTCATCTCGCAATGCTTTTTCGCCCGAACACAAAGAAAGGCGGATAACAGAATTATGGAATGTTTTAGGCGAAGCCGAGGAATCCAGGTAATCTTTTTTTTCCATAAAATATTAAAATTTCCTGACGAATTTCACATTGTGCCGAACGTGGATTTAATTATCAACAATTTACGCTAACTTCCTTCTTCCTAATATGCCGTGTCCCTTCAGGATATAGACGATCACGGCTCTCCATAACATCGTGTCTCTTGTATCTCTTAATAAATATTGTCTTTGTTTTTCTCCTAAACCCTTTTCCGACATCCATTTACTCAAGCTCACTAAGTATGTTATGTGTTTGTCTATCTCGTGATTATCAAATTTTCAAAACCTTCCTGTGACGGTTACACACCTGGCCCAGTGTCGGATCCTTTGGTTACGGCGCCAACGGTGACGTCGCTCCTCCTGGTCGTTCCTCCTGGGTCCAAGCGTGCCGCTCCAACCCTTTGGTCAGATGATCACCAGCCTCGCCTTTCCCGACCCGCTTCCAATACCTGGTCACTAAAGCAACTATACCGATCTCCGGTCTGTCTACCCACGCTGTGTTTAGATCTTAGACAGACGGGACCAGCAGGGATCGGGGCCGATACAAGTTGAGTCCGACGGGGGTGGCAAAACACAAATAAAATAAAAACTCACGACACCAAACAAAATTGCTGATAAAAAGGGTAACAACCTTTTATATCTTAAAGTCCGTTACATAAAAACAAAATTGTTCTCAATTCCCGACCCGCTCTGTGGACTATGGCACCAAGCTTCTATCACACAATAGGAAAATGTCGAATTACCTACTTTCTAGAATCATGTATGTATGTCGGAGTGTGGTTCAGTTCGACACTGGGGCTAATTTCTATCGATCATTCGCAGTTGATTCTTCTCTCCGACTTGAGTTGTATTTCTTCTTCTTCTTCTGTTTAGACTGGTAGATTTCTTGTTTCAACCCAGTGGAAGATTTCTTGCTTCGATTCAGTGGAAGATTTCTTGCTTCGATTCAGTGGAAGATTTCTTGCTTCAATTCGGTGGAAGATTTCTTGTCTTCAACTTGGGCTGGAAGGATTTCTTGTTTCGAGGATTCTTCTGTCGTCCGAGGGTGAACTGCAACTCACGCCCAACCTAACTCCAACTTCAACTCAACTTCAGCTCCAACTCTTCTCAGGTTTTCAGGCAATCTTCTTCTTCATCTACTTGGGCTGGAAGTTCTTCTGTCTTCGACTTGGGCTGGAAGTCCTTCTGTCTGAGGGTTCTTTTGCCCGCAAAGGGGGCGAGTGAATCGGGTCTTATGTCCGCGTTCAGGATCTTCCCCTGCCCGCGGTCCTGCTGCAACTCAGCCCAACTCCGGCTGCATCTCCAACTGATTTCTGCCGACTGGGGTCCTGCTTATATTGACGCCGCAACAAACCGGGGTGGGTCGGTTGGCGTCAGGGGTTTCTCGATAATTTCAAAAGTCGTATTAATTTTGACTTTCCATTATCGTTATTGTTTTCACCCCTACTTTCTCACAGAGCTCTTGGTGGGGCGGCGCATATCTATTTCTCTTAGTCTCTCTCTCTCATGTCAGGTGATCGCTCTCAACCAATCGTTCCCCGATCGAACCTTTCTTTCTCTTCTTTCCGCAGCCCACGTGACCGCCTCGTCCAACAGTTATTGATCGAGGTTTTCTTTCCTTCTTCTTCCGCGGTCACGTGATTGTATTCGACCAATTGTTATTGACCGAACACCCTCTCCCTTTTGTTGGCGGGTGTGGTTACCTCGTGCTGGTTTTAAAAAAAAACAAAATCCGATTTCGCACCTTTTTGCACGTACGCAAAATGACAATCTTTAGCTTTCTTTCACCTGGACTTTGTCAAACAGCCCGCTGCTAATTAGTCTTGACTTTAGAAAAGGATCTTTCCGCCTTCTTGGCGCCCTCTGTGAGCCCAAAGCAATTGTCTCTCTTTTTTACCTGATAGTCGAAAATCTTAATTATCTAGGTCGAAATATCTCTACTTTCTTAACGTGGGTGTCCAATTCTTAACAGGTCAATTCCGTATATCGTTTCACTGGTCACTCCCTTCAACCCAAAGACACTTTCTCTCAGATCACAAATTTCGTTTCTATTGTTCAAAAGAAAAAAAATAAAAATTTCTCTTCACTCCAAATTGATAAGGGGTTTTCCACGCAAGAGTCGGTCAGAGGCCTCTGACCGACATCTGGTCGATATCATGTCTTTTTCCCTTTCTTTCTCTTTTATTATTTCCAATTCTATTCTTCCCTTTGTTTTTAAAAAAAAAATAAAGTCGACCACACGCAGACCTATCTCTACCATCAACTGGGTCATGCGTCATACATTTCTCTTTCTTTCTTTTTCTTCCCTTCCTTCCTTTTTCTTTTCTTTCCTTCTTCTTTCCTTAGGATCGTCTAGTACATTCTTAGTGAATTATTTTCAACTCAGTTATTTTCCGTTTTTAAAAAAAATTAACAACCTGTTTAATAAACTGAATAAGAAAAAATTAACTCATATTTCTATGAATATTTCCAATAAATGCAAGGTGCCATAATCCTCCCCTAACCGATTTGTCATTTACCCGTAAATGACACCTAAACCCAATTACATCATTTAACATGCACCATGCATTTGTCTCATGCAATTCTATTCTACTTTCTAACATGCAATGATAATGTTCTTTCCATTTTCTTTTTGTTCTACATGCAATGAAATGTTCTTTTCATTTTCTTTTCTTTCTACATGCAATGAAATGTTCTTTTCATTTTCTTCTGTTCTACATGCAATGAAATGTTCTTTTCATTTTCTTTTGTTCTACATGCAATGTAATGTTCTTTTCATTTTCTTTTGTTCTACATGCAATGAAATGTTCTTTTCATTTTCTTTTGATCTACATGCAATGAAATGTTCTTTTCATTTTCTTTTGTTCTACATGCAATGAAATGTGTGCGTGTGTCTGTAGGTGCAGATGTGTTCTTTAGGGTTTGTTCTTCTTGGTCAATGTTTTCCTCTCTGCTGTGGGAGGTTTTTCCGCCGCACGTGGTGGTCTCACGCCAGCCTCCTCCATTGGTCTTCCAGCAATTTCTTCGCCAGTTCTGTCTGAGTGAGGAACACCGCTCGGCATCTCCCCCTCGAGTTGTTGCATGCTCACTAGACTGTCGTTCGCTAATCTTCTCCTACTCTTAATCTTCCATATTATTACACCCCCGATGGCTATAACTAGGAATGTACCCATTACTATTGACCAATTTATCGCGATCTGCTCATCGTCTTCCCAAGCTACACCTTCGTCTCCCAGCGCACTTAACTTATCTCTTAAGTGATCCATATCGATCTTTTCTATGGGCTTCATTAAAATTGGCATCTTATTTAAGGTAACATTAGAGAATCTCTTTACTATCGGCTCCCATAATTCTGTACAAATTGACTAAGCCTCTACCAATCATCTCTATGAGTGAATCTTTTTCTTCATACCTTTCTTCCATCTGGTAATAGGGGGCAAGGAGATGGACACCCCAACCGCCGAACATCCCATGGGTAGCGTCACCAGGGATAACGGTGGCCTTATTCTTAATGTCCTTGTGGACTCTCCCCACATACCCTAGACAGGCTGATATGTTTCTGGGTGGCTACTGCCCACACCCCGTCTGAAACACTGATAGCTTGTGGTAATGCCGAGTTTGTTAATACCTCTACTTGGCAGATTCTTTTGATTCCTTCTCCCTTCCTTCAAACAATTCTAGTATGCACAGTTTGCGGTTACCAGTTTTATAGATAGGGCTCAACGAGGTACAAGCCCCAGGGTATCATCTCTACACCTTCTAGCTTCTTCAGCTGATAGCAACATAAATTTCGTTCTCCCCGAATTTAATGCTATGTAGTCTGCTTCCACCTTGTACCTAGCTATCATTCCTGAAAGGTAACAAATTCTCTTGTTGTTATTCTTCACAACTACTTAGTCTCGCTCGACTCATCACTCAATCATTTCATAACTTCTTTTTCTAAGTTCGGCTCTTCCCTCCTCTAACTAACCTCTAGCAGACAGAATGGTCCGGTCGGGTGTGCGTGGCGACCACCCCAAAGGTCGTACTTCATGACACCACTGGTGATCAATCAACAATGCCAATGATCTTCTTCCGTCCCTTGTGAGGTGCAGCCCGCGACTCCATTCCCTCCACTCACATCTACCATAGTCAGCCAATAGGATTTTGGATGAGCCAGTGTCGCTATCTGTCGACACTAAATGCTCCTATTCTGCACAGCCCTTTTGTTCTACTGAGATTTGGGGTTCTTCTCCCTCCCTGATCTCATCTTCTGAGGTGATTCCTGTTCAACCTCTAACCTTCTTGCTGCGGTTAATTCTCGTCCAGGAGGTTCTTTGTCCTCTTCTTCATCCTCTGATTCTTCTTTCTGTTTAGAGTCTTCGCCTTGAATGTCTTCAATACCTCTCGACTCTATGTCTAAACTTCTCCTGTTCCTTATCCTTTCCCTAAGCTGGGAAAGGGGTATTTGATCCTCCTCCTCCCACTCGCTGGACCCTTCGTCTTGTTCAGGGTGCCTCCTTTTAGAGCCTTCGACTGCTTGATTGGACCTCTTCGTCTTTTTCTTCCTTTCCTTCGGACATGGGGGTGTGATGGCGATCTCACGGGGTCTTCTCTGCACTGATTCAGTCGACGACTGAACATTGCTAATCCCCGCTGAGGGTTCCAACTCTGTCACTCGGACTGCTTCGTTTATCTGGTCAAGTCGACCTATCTCCTCATCTTCTTCGGAGTCTTCCTCCGTCTCCATTTCTTCCGGTTCAACCAGAGTTACCTTCCTTTTCCTTGTCTTCTTAGGCCTCGGCTCGCTCATTTCCAGGTTAGCTATTTCAGCCTTCTTCAGATCATTGGCATGAACTCTCCTCGCTCGTCCTGCCACTTGATCCCATATTACATATGATACTGGGCCCGTCTGCTCTACTATCCGGTAGTACGGTTCCCATCTCTGGTCCAGTTTTCCTTCTCTCTGGTGGATTTTATAGTAGACAGGGTCTCCAACCTTCAATTCTACCACCTTTCTTTCAGCATTCACCCTCTCATTTCTTTTCTTCTGGGCCCTCTTTATTCTTCTTCTGGCCTGTACGAATATCTTATGTTGCTGTTCCAGCAATAGTTGATGATGATCTTCTCCCATATACCTTCTTCGGGGGCTTCAGTAGGTTATCTACAGGCAGGACCACGTCTCTGCCAAACAACAAAAAATAAGGAGAAAATCTGGAGGTTTCGTTTATCGTAAACCTCACGGCCGCCAGAGCCTGCGTCAAATACAAGTCCCAATTTCCAATGTTTTCTCTGACCAACTTGGCCAATACATCTCCCAAGGTTCTATGAAACCTTTCCACTTTAGCATTTCCCTGGGGGTGATATGGGGATGTTTTTATGTGCTCTACATTCAAACCTGTCAAAACCTCTCTCATGATGCTGTTCACATTCTCCGTGCCATTATCTGTTACCAATTGCACAGGGGCACCATACCTAGGGAAGATTTCGCTTATTATCAACCCGGCCACAGTTCTGGCCTTCTTGTCTGGTACTGCAAATGCTTCAGGCCAATTTGTTAGCCAATCGACAAAACTCACTATATAGTTGTTTCCTTGTGCAGTTTCCCCATATGGTCCTGATACGTCCATACTCACTTTCTCGAAGGGGAAGTTGGGTACGTCTGTTTCCTCCAAGGGTGCCATTTCCTGCCTTCTGCTCTGCGACTGGCACACTACACAACTTCGAACATAGTTAGTGACTTCTCCGTACAGTTTGGGCCAATAGTACTTTCTTCCTATGAGATCACATGTCCTATCAATTCCCATGTGACCCAACCTCTCGTGGCACTGTTCCAATATCTCTGGTCTTAAACTTTTTGGGCACATACAACTTGGGTTTGACTTCTTCATCCCTTCCTGAGAGATAATACAGTCTTTCCTCTATTATGGCATACTTGGTGGTCTCTCCTGACTTCACCTTTTCTCTCAGAGCAGCTATTTCACTGTCTGCTTGCTCCTTCTCAATTCCTTCTGTCCAGTAAGGATCGGTTATTATCTGGGCGTCCCCTTCTTCGTCCGATTCTAATATAGGGCGATCTTTTAGCTTATTAGAGTTAATTACTCCTATTCTATAGGCTTTATCATCTACTCCCTGTTCTACCCTTACAGATCTTTCTTCCAGTTGTTTCGGTATTCTTGAGAGTAAATCTGCGCACGTGTTTTCCTTTCCTGCCAAATACTCTATCTTACAGTGGTAGCCACTTAACTTAAGTGCCCACTGTTGAATTTTCTTATTATTTGTCCACTCTGCCTGCAATAGGTACTGCAGAGGCTTGTGGTCTGTCTTTATAGTGAAGACCGCACCATTTAAATAGTAGTCCAGTTTTTGGAGAGCATACATGATAGCATATGCTTCCCTCTCTACTACTGGCCACCTCCGTTGCGTCTCTGAGAGCTTATGGGAGAGGAAGTATATCGGTACTTCCTCTGGTATGCCTGGCACTGGTCCTTCCTTATCAGGACACGGCTGGGTAAGTACTGCCCCTACACACTGCTCACTGGCATCCGTGTATAATATCATGGGCTTGCTGAGGTCTGGATACGTCAGCAGTGGAACGGTTGTCAACTGTTCCTTTAGCGAATCAAATGCTCGTTGACAGTCCTCTGTCCACTTGAACCTAGCGTATTTCTTCGTCAGGGCCACTAGCGGTATGGCAATTCTTGAAAATGCCGGGACGAAGCGCCGGTAGTAGCCTATAGCTCCTATAAAACCTCTTACCTGCCTCACTGTCTTAGGCTCTGGCATTTCCCTTATGACCTTTACCTTATCCATGTCGGGTTTAATACCGTCTCCGTTTATGACGAAGCCTAAATACCTAGTTTCTTCCCTCAGAAACTGACACTTTGACAATTTCAATTTTAATCCGTGTTTCCTCAACCCTCCCAACACCTGTCCTAAATGAAAAAGTGTTGTTCCACTGTCTCCGAAAATATCAAGATATCGTCCAAATACGCCATGGCAAAGCTCTCGTATCCTCCTAACACTATTGACATTAGCTGTTGGAAGACTCCCGGGGCATTAGCTAAACCGAATGGCATCACTCTGAACTGAAACAGTCCCAGGTGACACGCGAATGCGGCCTTCTCCTTGTCAGCCTCATCCAGGGCTACCTGCCAATACCCGGACCTCAAGTCCAACGTAGAGAAGTACTTTGCCTTCCCTAATAATGCCAAAATGTCGTCTATCAATGGCAATGGCACCGCCAACGGCTTCGATATAGAATTCAGCTTTCTAAAATCTACACAGAAACGGTGGCCGCCATCTTTCTTACCTACTATTACTATTGGGAAGCTCCAAGGAGAGATCGATCTTTCGATCATCCCAGCTTCCAACATTTCCTCTACTGCCTCTTCTACAAGGGGTCTTTTATGTATAGGTGTTCGGTAGGGTTTTAATTTCACAGGGGGTGGTCTCCGGTGTCGATTTTCATTTCGACTGTGTGGGTCTGACCTAGCTCCCTGTCTGACTGGGCCACCACATCTCGATTGTTCCTTAACAGACCCCCCCACTCTGGTTCTAAATTGATCCGGTGCTAATATATCCTCATCTAAGATTCCTTTTGTTTGCTCTACTAGCTTCCTTCGTTCCTCCTCGAATCTCACCCGATTCAGAGTTCGTAGGGGAAGTGCTCTCCCTATCTTCTCCCTCTCCTAACCTTTTATAGTCTTTTTGGGCCTGGTTCACCATCATTATGGGCACCAACTCGGCTGCCTCCACTACCGTTTCGCATAGGGTTACCTCGTTATCTTCTAGGCCCTTTCCTTCTACAGGGACCAACTGCAGAGGTCCTCTCCGTACCTTTTTTCTGACATTAGCCTACCCTTTTCCCGACACTGCGGTCCTAGGAGGTAACTTTACATCTTCCTCCACCACTATGGTTATCTCTTCCTCTGGTGGGCATCCCAACGGCGTTCTCTCGCCGTTCACCACCAACACAGTAGGATTAAACTCGATCTGGGCCTTCTGGCTCCGGAGCCAATCTTCTCCCAAGATTGCCTCTGTACACAGGTCGGGGGTTACGTAAAAGTTTTGGGTGCTTTTCACCCTCCCAATCCTCACCGGGAGCCTCACCATCCCCCTTATCTCCAGGGGGGCCCCGTCTGCTTGCGTGATCTCTATGTCCGCTTCTCGTAACCTTCTCTTCCGTTTCACCCGCCTGTATATCTCCTCTCTCATCAATGACACAGATGCTCCTGTGTCCACTAAGGCCCTCATCTCTACCACCTATCTCTGCTTTACAGGATAGTTCTCTCTCTTGCGTTAGCGAAGAGAACACCTGGGCTTTCTTCTTCCTGGGTCCCCACCTTTGGGTTAACCCAGCCATAGGCGCCGGTAGTAATAAATCACCTTCATTTTTTTTATGAGGTGGAGTTCTGCGCCCCCCCACCCTGGGCGACCCCGGCCGGACCTCTCCCGGTCTCCCATGGCCGTTTCTAAGAATACAGTCTCTTTTCAGGTGTCCTGGCCTCCTGCAAAACCAGCACCTTCTTGCTGGACAGCTTGCCGCAAAGTGGCCCGTCCGACCACATGTCCAACATCTTGCTCTTTCTCTTTTTAACTGGGTTGGCCTTGTGTCTATCCTCGGGGGAACCCGTCCTCTATTCAAGCGGTTCGCCCACCCACTGGTCCAAGCCTTTATTTCTCTCCTTTTTAACGGGGCCACCCTCCCTCTTAATTCTGGGGTGGCCCGCTGGCTTTTCTTGGGCTCGGCCTTCCTTGTTAATATTGGTGGGGCACCCTTCCTCAGCCCGCACCACTTGGCCAGGTGTCCTTTCTTACCACACCTGGTGCATCTGTCCTGATTGAAGTCTGGGGGCAATCCCCACTTCGTCGGACATTCCGCCGCCCTGTGGTCCTCGTACCCACAGGTCCAGCAGACCAGCCCATATCGACCCGGCGTGGGCTTATAAAAGCCATGCCTGGTCGACCATGCCCTTCTATTGGGGTCCTCCTCCCATATTTCTGCCCGATCCACCTCTTCCTTAACCCTCTTATTCCATACGGGGTTCTTCCGCCCCCCCCCTTCTTCCAGCCTCTTGACTTGGTATCTGCTTCTTCCCACACCTCTTCACCTTATCCCATACCCCCTGGCTCTCTCTGGCCAGCTCTATCGCTGCCGACAGTCTGAGCGGTCCCTCTTTCAGGACGTCGTGCCGAACACGCTCATCACTCAGAGCTTCCACATACAGGTCCGCCAGTTGGGCCTGCATGACTGCGTTGTCCCTGACCACCTCGGGGAATGCTAATGACGATAGCCTTCCCGCTCGGGCCCCCAATTCTCCCGGGGTTTCATCCCGTAGCTGTGTCAGTTCTAAAAGGGCCCTCATGGCCTCTATGGCCGTACCTTCGTCGGCGAATTCTTTGGTCAGCAGTTTTTTTATTTCTTCCCAAGCCAAGCGGGGTTGGTTCTCCACGAGCCCCCTTACGAACTCCGACGCTTTTCCCTTTGTGGCATCGTATGCCAGGTACAGGGTTTCCTGGTCCGAGAGCTCGTAGATGGTTCGGCTCTTTTCGAGGATTGTCAGCCAGTTCCTGAACTCCTTCCCACTACCATCAAACACTGGGACCCTCGGTCCACCCAACAGCCCCCTTAAATCTACTGACAACCCCCGCCCTACTTCTTCTTCACCCCCCACTGCTCTATCCGACTCATAATCTGACATGTCTACAGAGAAAGACAGTCTATATAGCAACAATCGAGGTTGGGAAACAAAACAAGGTGTCCTACCTTACAGACGATTCTGTTCCTTCTTTTCCTTTGGTCCCGGGTCGTTCTGATTTCTGCTTGAACTTTCAGCAACGGCGGTCGATCGTGGTCTTCTCAGGGTTGAAATCCCTCGGTCACCACGGCACCATATGTGACGTGGTTGTCTCAGGGTTGATCCGTTGGTCACGGCACCACTTGTGACGTGGTTGTCTCAGGGTTGATCCTGGTCGCGGCGCCACTTGTGACGGTTGTCTCAGGGTTGATCCTGGTCACGGCACCACTTGTGACGGTTACACCTGGCCCAGTGTCGGATCCTTTGGTTACGGCGCCAACGGTGACGTCGCTCCTCCTGGTCGTTCCTCCTGGGTCCAAGCGTGCCGCTCCAACCCTTTGGTCAGATGATCACCAGCCTCGCCTTTCCCGACCCGCTTCCAATACCTGGTCACTAAAGCAACTATACCGATCTCCGGTCTGTCTACCCACGCTGTGTTTAGATCTTAGACAGACGGGACCAGCAGGGATCGGGGCCGATACAAGTTGAGTCCGACGGGGTGGCAAAACACAAATAAAATAAAACTCACGACACCAAACAAAATTGCTGATAAAAAAGGGTAACAACCTTTTATATCTTAAAGTCCGTTACATAAAAACAAAATTGTTCTCAATTCCCGACCCGCTCTGTGGACTATGGCACCAAGCTTCTATCACACAATAGGAAAATGTCGAATTACCTACTTTCTAGAATCATGTATGTATGTCGGAGTGTGGTTCAGTTCGACACTGGGGCTAATTTCTATCGATCATTCGCAGTTGATTCTTCTCTCCGACTTGAGTTGTATTTCTTCTTCTTCTTCTGTTTAGACTGGTAGATTTCTTGTTTCAACCCAGTGGAAGATTTCTTGCTTCGATTCAGTGGAAGATTTCTTGCTTCGATTCAGTGGAAGATTTCTTGCTTCAATTCGGTGGAAGATTTCTTGTCTTCAACTTGGGCTGGAAGGATTTCTTGTTTCGAGGATTCTTCTGTCGTCCGAGGGTGAACTGCAACTCACGCCCAACCTAACTCCAACTTCAACTCAACTTCAGCTCCAACTCTTCTCAGGTTTTCAGGCAATCTTCTTCTTCATCTACTTGGGCTGGAAGTTCTTCTGTCTTCGACTTGGGCTGGAAGTCCTTCTGTCTGAGGGTTCTTTTGCCCGCAAAGGGGGCGAGTGAATCGGGTCTTATGTCCGCGTTCAGGATCTTCCCCTGCCCGCGGTCCTGCTGCAACTCAGCCCAACTCCGGCTGCATCTCCAACTGATTTCTGCCGACTGGGGTCCTGCTTATATTGACGCCGCAACAAACCGGGGTGGGTCGGTTGGCGTCAGGGGTTTCTCGATAATTTCAAAAGTCGTATTAATTTTGACTTTCCATTATCGTTATTGTTTTCACCCCTACTTTCTCACAGAGCTCTTGGTGGGGCGGCGCATATCTATTTCTCTTAGTCTCTCTCTCATGTCAGGTGATCGCTCTCAACCAATCGTTCCCGATCGAACCTTTCTTTCTCTTCTTTTCCGCAGCCCACGTGACCGCCTCGTCCAACAGTTATTGATCGAGGTTTTCTTTCCTTCTTCTTCCGCGGTCACGTGATTGTATTCGACCAATTGTTATTGACCGAACACCCTCTCCCTTTTGTTGGCGGGTGTGGTTACCTCGTGCTGGTTTTAAAAAAAACAAAATCCGATTTCGCACCTTTTTGCACGTACGCAAAATGACAATCTTTAGCTTTCTTTCACCTGGACTTTGTCAAACAGCCCGCTGCTAATTAGTCTTGACTTTAGAAAAGGATCTTTTCCGCCTTCTTGGCGCCCTCTGTGAGCCCAAAGCAATTGTCTCTCTTTTTTACTTCTTTGTTTTACCTGATAGTCGAAAATCTTAATTATCTAGGTCGAAATATCTCTACTTTCTTAACGTGGGTGTCCAATTCTTAACAGGTCAATTCCGTATATCGTTTCACTGGTCACTCCCTTCAACCCAAAGACACTTTCTCTCAGATCACAAATTTCGTTTCTATTGTTCAAAAAAAAAAAAAAAAAATTTCTCTTCACTCCAAATTGATAAGGGTTTTCTGACGCAAGAGTCGGTCAGAGGCCTCTGACCGACATCTGGTCGATATCATGTCTTTTTCCTTTCTTTCTCTTTTATTATTTCCAATTCTATTCTTCCTTTGTTTTTAAAAAAAAAAGTCGACCACACGCAGACCTATCTCTACCATCAACTGGGTCATGCGTCATACATTTCTCTTTCTTTCTTTTTCTTCCTTCCTTCCTTTTTTTTTTCTTTCCTTCTTCTTTCCTTAGGATCGTCTAGTACATTCTTAGTGAATTATTTTCAACTCAGTTATTTTCCGTTTTTAAAAAAAAAATTAACAACCTGTTTAATAAACTGAATAAGAAAAAATTAACTCATATTTCTATGAATATTTCCAATAAATGCAAGGTGCCATATTCCTTCCTCATTATGTGTTCCATAAATCTCAACTGTCTCTTCCTGATGTTAAGCATAAGTTTCCTTTTTGTTTCCATTTTCTCTAAAACTTCGTCGTTGCTCACATATTCGGTCCATGGTATCCTCAGCATCCTACCGTAGAAATCTCAACTGTCTCTTCCTGATGTTAAAAGTAAGTTTCCTTTTTGTTTCCATTTTCTCTAAAATTTCGTCGTTGTTCACATGTTCGGCTCATGGTATCCTCAGCATCCTTCTGCAGAACCACATTTCTGTTTATTCACGTTTCTTTGGGGAGATTGTTCAGCATTCCCAGCCATACAGGAGAAGAGATATCAAGTAACAGTTTAATATTCTTTTCCTTGTATCTAGCGAAATGTTTATATGTCTTAGAACTCAGTTTAGAGGAAAGGAAAAATTGCAGAAGAATTTTAAACCAAAGTTATTGCGTTCGGCTGTTTGCTAGGGATTGTGTGTGTGTGTGTGTGTGTGTGTGTGTGTGTGTGTGTGTGTGTGTGTGTGTGTGTGTTGTTGTTGTTGTTGTCGGATGGTCAGTGACGAAACCGTCACACCCAAAGTCGGCAAGATTAGAGACGCTGAAATGGTTGGCAAATTCGGAATAGGAACCTGCAATGAACACAAAGAATAAATGGATCCAATTGTGCACCTTGAATGATCAGCTAGTAACCAACATCTGGTGTGTGTGTGTATAGGGGAGATCGAAAAGCCCAGAAGAAGAAACGAAGAATCAAATCATCTAGATAACGCTTAATGAGAGATGCAGGCATATGCAGTTTCACACTGCAAATTATGGCCAATTTCCGACTGCGCGATAGAACCACCTTCAGTGATGTGTAAACTTAATGAAACTGCGACAGTCGAAGAAAGCCAAACCAAACAGCAAAATTACAATAAAAATATGAAGGAAGAATATATGGACAGCATTAAATGCAAATACAAAAAAACTAAATGGGAAATAATATAACTTTTTTAATAACCAACGTAATATTTGGATCAGTTCTGTGGCTGCTTAGTTTTTTTCACACGAGAATTAATACACAAATTGAATACAATTTCTATTCTTTTTTTACAAATACTAACTAGCATCGTATTTTTTTGTTTAATTTGTTTTGTTTTGTTTAATTATTTTTTTCATTTAATTTTAAGTTTTTTTTTTCTTCTCTAGTTACTTATGCCAAACTAATGTCAGTAATGAAGTTCGTTATGTTTCTGGCCAGCGGCTTATGAGTTTCTGATGTAAATCTTATTATATATATATATATATATATATATATATATATATATATATATATATATATATATATTACACACACAGATATATATATATATATATATATATAGTACTTCACACGTTATTTTGGGTGGATATCCTGCCATAGACCATGTCTGATACTGTCCAACATTACCTGCCATAGAGGATGACCGATAATATCTGGCATAACCTGCCATAGAGGAGGGCCAATGTTATCTGGCATTACCTGTCATAGAAGAGGCCCGATACTGTCTGGCATTACCTGTCAAAGAGGAGCCCTGATACTGTCCGGCATTACCTACCATAGAGGAGGCCCAATACTGTCTGGCATTACCTACCATAGAGGAGGCCAAATACTGTCTAACATTACCTGCCATAGACGAGGCCCGATACTCTCCAGCATTACCTGCCATAGAAGTGGCCGGATACTGTCTGGCATTACCGGCCATAGAAGTGGCCCAATACTATCCGAAATGAACTGCCATAGAGGAGGCCAAATACTCTCTGGCATTACCTTCCATAGAAGTGGCCCAATACTGTCCGGCATTACCGACCATAGAAGAGACCCGATACTGTCTGGCATTGCCTGCCATAGAGGAGGCACAATACTGTCCGAAATTGCCTGCCATGGAGGAAGCCAAATACTCTCTGGCATTACCTTCCATAAGTGGCCCAATACTGTCCCGCATTACCTCCCATAGACCATGTCTGATAGTGTCCAGTATTACCTGCCATAGACGAGGTCCGATACTGTCTGGCATTACCTGCCACAGAGGAGGCCCAATACTGTCTAACATTACCTATCATAGATGAGGCCCAATACTGTCTGGTATTACCTGCTATAGAGGAGACCCGATGCTATTTGACATTACCTGCCATAGAAGACTAATAATGTCTGGCATTACCTGCCATAGTGGAGGCCCGATCCTGTCCGGCATTACCTGCCATAGAGGAGGCCCAATACTGTCCGACATTACCTGCCATAGAGGAGGCCCAATACTGTCCGACATTACCTGCCATAGAGGAGGCCCAATACTGTCCGACATTACCTGCCATAGAGGAGGCCCAATACTGTCCGGCATTACCTGCCATAGAGGAGGCCCAATACTGTCCTACATTACCTGCCATAGAGGAGGCCTGATACAGCCCTGCAGATCTTATGCCAAACTAATGTCAGTAATGAGTTCATTATGACTTAGTTACATTTCAATCCACCCGCTTATGAGTTTCTCATATAAATCTTATTATATATATTACACACAGATATGTATATTTATATAGTACTTCAAACGATATTTTTGGTGGATACCCGTATTTGAGTAGACGTTCCGTTTTTGCTTTTTTTAACGTTTATTTCGTATACCGGCCTGTGCACTCAAGAAAACGTCTTTTTATTATTTTTTGTCCAATGCGCAGGCCGATAAAAAAAAAATAAACAGTTAAAAAACGGGGTTCTACTCAAATACGAGTATCCACTAAAAATAACATTTGAAGTAATAGAAATATGTCAGATTAAAAATAACATCCATTAATTCCTTTATATATATATATATATATATATATATATATATATATATATATATATATATATATATATATATATTTTTATTTAGCGTAGATTTAATTGATATTTAAATGAATCAAGACATACCTACAAATGAATTTATAATTATGACCTTATGTCCTCCCCTTTTAACTTTCAGAAAAGAAGTCGCAGTTTGTTTTTTTTTTAATTTTCTTAAAATCATTAATCACCAGTTACTTACCATCGCCTGAAGAAGTACAGTCATTGTATTGAAACATGAAAACTTTTGTATAGCGATTTCAATATGTTTTTATTATAATCTCTTATAATAAAAGTATAATAATAATATATTGCTCTACTTTGTATTGAGGACTTTTTAAAAGTAAATGCTGTAAAAAGTGAATTCTTACTCTATGTGTGTGTGTGTGTTTTCATTTGTTGAATCGAGCTTCTTGAAGCATTGAAACAAACTAAATTTGTAAGACTAATCAATTCCAATCAAGGAAAATGAGAAAAAAAGTGAAATTGCTGCGTAGATCGGAACCAAATTCTATATTCTCGTCTCATTTTTATTTGGTCTTTTCTAAAATCTGAAAAATATGGCTTTCATTACTGGGTGCCAACTTGAAGAATTTGGTAAATAATGAATGTGATATTCGAAAAAATACAATTCACGTATTTTCCTTAAATAATGTAGAAACATCAGACTTAAGAAAAAACAGTTCATAATTTTTCTAGTTGTCTTGAACAATGTAGGTGCTGGAAAGTTCTCACCTTGACCAAAATGGATGCTAAAATCAACTCGTGTGTGGTCATCAGGCTTGATTTTATGTAGATATCTGTAGATAACGTTCTGAAAGCGTTTGTATGATTGAATTAAGCAAAATTCGTGAAACCGGATGTTTGTGTAAATGGTGTCTCAGAAAACGTTTCCGGGTATCGGTGTCAACAAGAAAATGATTGGTCCAAGAAATCTGAAACAGTCTGGTGTTTGTGCAGTCATGTTTAAATGTTTAAAACAGGCTATATTTATGGGAGAAAGGGTCTTAATATCGGGAACATAGCGTGTTTAACTATAAACATAGAAACGCCGACACCAACACGGCATGGGGATTGTGAGTTTCACACCTTAAGTAACCATATATCTTTAAGCAAACAATGTTTTAAACTCTTCCTGTTAAAGTCATAAATATATTGACCAGATGGTGATGTCCTGAAATGTTACAAAATATCCTTTATAACAGGAATTTCATTTTGACTATTGGCAAAAGTCAGGGAAGTTTTCTGTGAATTAATAAATATCTCAATAAATGTAATGATGACATATAAAGCAACGAAAACAGAGTAACATCATGGGACCTACGTTAATATATGTGCGGTTTATCTGTTTATATCTCTCATATGAGATATTATGATTACTTGGATTATTTACATTATTCGGACTGTTATCCTCATCTTCATTACCATATTCACAACGTTTCGGCCTCTGTATTTCTGAGATGATGTATTATGATTACTTGCATTATTTACATTATTCGGACTGTTTTTCCTCATCTTCATTGCAATATTCACAACGTTTCGGCCCTGGTACGCTCCGGTCTTCTTCAGATGGTTGGAATTTCGAACCTAACCCTTTATTTCATCCGCTGGGGTAGATTGTTGTAGTTCCACGCGCCATGTCTCATACTGATGTCTTGGTTATAACCTGTCACCTGAAGAAGGCTGCAGCGTACAACGGCCGAAACGTTTTGAATATGGCAATGAAGATGAGGATAATAACACGAATAATGTAAATAATACACGTAATAATACCTCATCTCAGTGATATAGACAGATCCTGACGGAGGCCGGAGTGTACAACGACCGAAACGTTGTGAATATGGCAATGAAGATGAGGATAACAATCCAAATAATGTAAATAATAAAAGTAATCATGATACTTCATCTCAGTGATATAGACAGATCCTGAAGAAGGCCGGAGCGTACAACGATCGAAACGTTGTGAATATGGCAGTGAAGATGATGATAACAATCCGAATAATTTAAATAATACAAGTAATCATAATACCTCATCTCAGTGACATAGACATATCCTGAAGAAGGCCGGAGCGTACAGCGGCCGAAACGTTATGAATATGGCAATGAAGATAACAATCCGAATAATGTAACTAATGCAAGTAATGTTTGATCTAACACACTAGTTTTATTCGATAACAACGAAAGACAATTCGATTGCGATTGGTTGCTTGGTAAACTGGAACGGTGATAATCAAAACCTCTGCAGACTGTCTTGAGTTGGCATTAGATACACAATGCTGAAAACTGTCTGCCGGTAGAAATCTAAAACTATCACTTATGACACTGTAACCTCTCCCTGTTATTGTAACGGATAACAATTATTTGTCAACTCATTGCATTCAGACACATTTTATTATAAAGTCCTTTGGCAGGGTGTGGCATAAAGCGTAACTGCACAAAATCTCTAGCTATGCAATCACTGGTAGAGTTTTCTCGCTTATAAGTTCTTTCCTAACGGGCAGGTCTATGAAGGTAGTTTTTAGTTCTCAGTTCTCCGAAGTCCAAACGATTAACGCAGACGTCCCTGCAGGTTCACTTCTCGGTCCAGTATTCTGTCTCTTCTTTTTTTTTTAAATCGTTTCTGCAAAGCAAGGCGACAGTGTCACTAAACTACCGGGTGGGGTACAGAGAATTAAACTTAAAGAGATTAGAAAGACTGAAAATGTGAGAGGATTTTGCGAAAAGGACAAAAAAAAAGAAGAAACTTCAAGAAGCTACAAGTCGGCGATTGACGTTGCATTTAAAATTTTGAATATTGTAGTAATACGGAAAGCGAGAAATTCAATAGTTGATATATATTTCCTTCATACACAAGAAGTATTGTAAAGGGAATAATGAAATATCACATTACATCAATAATATGTGACTATGACCTCCAATAAACGGTGTGTCACTTGAAACAAATGTACTAATAGTGTTTTTAACTATAATCAGTTTTGTTATTTTAACTAGAACATTAAAATAAGAATCAACTGCCGTTCCAATAATTTTGGAAGGGACTAATATATATATATATGTGTGTGTGTGTGTGTGTGTGTGTGTGTAATTATACAGGGTGTCCATAAAGTTCGTATGCACTTTAAAAATTTGTAACTTAAAAGTGCACACGAACTTTATGGACACCTTGTATATATGTATGTGTGTGTAATTATATATATATATATATATATATATATATATATATATATGTGTGTATGTGTGTAGAAGCAACTCCTCCGCTTCCACTAGTCTGATTTTAATTATTCATAGCACATTCAAAACTCCATAGAAAAAAATAGGTGCAGGGAACAATTTTCGTTGAGCTCTGATTAAAGGTTGCTACATTATGCGAAGTTAAAAATATATATTAATATATTATACTAGCCATCATCATTGCTTTCATGGTACAAGCGGAGTAACTCTTATTTTCCTTTTGTATCCAAAATTGCAGTGCATGTTTTATTATAAACTAGCTTAAAAGCCGCCCAATTGGGCAGCATTTAAGAGAGCTCCCGTGGAGGACTGTTAATTTGGCCATCATCACAATAGCTGAGGAGGAGTAGATGTGATAAGCATCAATAAACTACAAAAGAACTCAAAATTGATAGCTGCATTCAAGTATTGAATTAATGTTTAAGCTTACCTTTTAAAAGTTCAACGATAATTCTTCTGCTGCCATTTAATTTAAAGATGAATTGATGTACGTAGGTCCTTATTTTTCGTACAAACAATTATTTTTATTTCATGGGTGACAGAAAAAGGGACAATTTATACAATAAAATTAATATAGTGTAAAGATGGGAAAATAGAAATTAGGACTAGTTAAACATTCAACATTTGAATAGTTGGAGAAATATCATAGCTAATTAAGTAAATCCTATATTATGGAATCTATATGAATAAATGCGAAATTGAAGGTCAGTTCCCACGAATTCTGAGATTAAAAAGCCCCAAATCTACTAATTTGTATTTACACACACACACACACACACACACACACACACACACAACGATGTCAGGTTGTGACACAAGGTCTGTTTAATGTGGGAAGCCCGAAAGCGTACATCCGGGCTAGGAAGAAAAATTGCCCGCGGCTCCCGCAACCGTCGGTTGCGCCGGACTCGGTGCGAGCCCCGATTCCTCTTTTTTGGTGCAATGAGAGGGCGCAGCCTCGGGCAGCTGTTCCTCTGATCTCAGTATAATTTTCCTCGGTTGCGACTCTGTCCTTTGACGGAGTCGCCCCTGAGAACACTTTGCCCAAAGAAAGTGGCGCAAATGAGATATGATAAATAATGTGTTGCAAACTACTCGAGAGAGTTATTTGCATTTACTTGACCCCCTCCCACTAAGTCACGTTGTGACACAAGGTCGGTTTAATGTGGAGAGCCCGACCGACGCATACACAAGGGCTAGGAACAAAATTCCCGAGTCCGGCAACCGTCGGTTGCGCTGGCCTCGGTGCGTGCACCGACCCCTCTCTCTCGTGCAATGAGAGGGCGCGGCCTCGGGCAGCTGTTCTCCAGGGCCGGCACCTCTCAGTATAATTTTCCTCAGTTTTTTTTTCCTGAGCGCATTCTGTCCAAGGACAGAAACTCAACTGAGAGATGATAAATAGGGGAGACAGAGAGATAGAGTGAGAGAGAGAGAGAGAGAGAGAGAGAGTAATTTACACACTAAAAGCTCAATATCTGTATTATATATTATCTACTTCTAGGCAATATCAGTTTAACTAATTTTCATGTTGATTTTTAAAAGTTTATTTCA